>OX439345.1:19829330-20429330 GCA_949319445.1 Mythimna lalbum | reverse complement strand
AATATTTAGGGCTCAAAAACGTTGTCTTCGATCCATGACAGGTCTTAAACCTATAGAAAGCTGTAAACCTAGTTTTAAATCACTAAAGATTCTAACATTACCTTCCTTGTACATTCTTGAAGTTGCCCTATTCAAGAACTCAAGACGAACAATCAATTGTTTACATCAATGATGGATATGAGAATACGCAAAGGACCAATGAGGTCTCAATATAAAATCCAACTTTATACTGGTGGTTACAAAACGTCCTTACTTCAAAAAAATATTTTTTCTATGGGTCCTCTCATATACAATCAATAGGTTACCAGTAAATTTAAAAGAGCTACCCATCACGGTATTTAAAAAAGAGTTAACAAAATTGTTATTAGAAAAATGTTACTACTCGCTTAAAGATTTTTTTGATGATAAAAGTTCATGCTAAAAGGATTTTTGATGATGTATGTGTAATATTATAATTTTCTTTTTCTGTTAGTTTTAGTATTTTTTTGTGTTCTATTAGTTTAGATGAATAATAATGTATAGGTACTTATATTTTTTTAAAATATAATTTGAATATTTTTTAATACCATTGATGATTTTTATGCTATAATCTTAGATGTAATCTGAATGCTAGATGTAATTCTATGTTGTTATATGTCTCAATTGTCTAAAATGTTAAGTAAATGTAGCAATGTGTTAAATTAATTAAATAAGTTTGCATGCCGTAAGGCAAAATGTATCGGGACTCTCCACAATTTAACACCATATCTGTTACCTACATTATTGGCAAATAAATGATTTCTATTTCTATTCATAATAATAATGTTTACACATAATTAATTTAAAAAATAAATAATGACATAATTTAATAATAATGACGACAAAATATAAATAAAAATTTCACATAATTTAGCAATAATGACACCCAGACAAAGTAATAATATATAAAGACAATTAATATAAATAAATAATAATAAATTAATTTGAATAATGACATAATTTACTAATAATTATGACAAAATATAAATAAAATATCTAACATAATTTACCAATCTGACACACAGACATAGTAATAACATATATATACAACGTGTTATTAGTTTGATCAGAATAACGAGCAGAATCAATTAAACCATTTCTTAATATAGGTTACATTTGTCAAAAAAATCTTAATTGAAAACGTCGATCTGTCTATTTATGAATAGGTCAAGCCACCATGTGCGCAAACTCGCCCAAATAGGTAAACAAACACAAATAGTTGTAGTCCAATTAAATTTTCTCATACACGGGATAATAAAAGTTCTTATTTCAATGCAGATATGAATTTTAAACAAATTAAAACTGCACATAAAACCTCAGACAATTACGATTTTTAATTCAATAATTAAAGGTAATTATTGAATTAAAAATCATTTGGGGTGTCTGAGGTTTTGCGTATTTAACGTTACACGTTGTACCTATAAGATTAAGTTAAATAAATACATGCTTAATTTAAAAATGAATAATTTAAGTAAATACATAATGAATGATGACGATAAAAATAAATAAAAATACCTAATATATTTTAGTTAAATAATTACATTTTAATAATACCTACACACATAAATTAATTTCAATAATAATACAATTTATTAATAATAAATAGAATATACCAATATTTATGCAGAGACATAATAACATAATAACATGCATACACAATTTAATTTAAATACATAATTTACAGGATACATTTTTTTTTTTAAATAATGATGACAAGTTAGCCTTCGTCCTCTCTTCTAGCTTTGCTGTGCCCAAAGAGAATAAAACCACTTGAGAGCTGATAGACCGATTTTGTCTAGGCACACGATTCACCGTTGCGGGTCGGGGGACGGGGGAAAATATAGCGGCTGTGATTGGCTGATGCAACAAACCCAGTAAAAATAGTGATGAACAAGTAAATTTTGCAGCAATAATATCGATATCGATAAAATCGACGTCGATTAGTTCTCCTTTTTTTTAAGCATAGACAATTTTCCTCACCATTTTATTGAACAGGTACTCATTTTTAGGGTTCCGTAGTCAACTAGGAACCTTTCCCACCAAATTCCTAAATTAATTTTGGGGTTTACCTAAATTATTTTTTGATAATCTTAATATTTTCGGAAATGATCGCTTCAAAAGTAAAAAAAAAATATGTCTCTCTCTAACTTTTGAACCATAAGTTAAGAAAATATGAAAAAAATCTCAAAAGTAGAAAAAAAAGTTTTTATAAAGACTTTCTAGGAAACTTATTTTGAACTTGATGGGTGGAACAGTGTTTGAAATGTTGTTCATAATAATTTTTGAACTAAGTTTGTAATTCAACCGTATATGCAAGCATTTTTTTTAAACTTAATTTACATACTTAATTAATTCAGCAAAATTACATACTTAATTCGGCAAATTAATATCTTATCTTATCATATTTTGCAACCCAAAATTACCACCGAAAACCCAACATACATAACACGTCTAATTTATATAAATTTTATTCCTGAGTTGATGGAGTCGGGACGGGTATGAGCTATTATATTGTCGAATTGTTCGGTTGGTCTCTGGTGATTTCTTTATGTATTTGCTATTGCTCGTTGTCTGTCGTTCATTGTTTTAACTCTTAATTGGGGACACTTATTGTGACGGACGGGAAACTACGGAACCCTGCACTGAGCGTAGCCCGACACGCTCTTGGCCGGTTTTTTTGCTTTTGTTTTATGCATCAAATGTTTTTTATGGTACGAGTATACGAGTACCGAAATGATCATGTGTGCACAGATCTAATAACTAGACAATACTAAAAAAGGCGTTACATTGGCGTCTAATATAAGTGCAACTGCACATAAGTGTCGTGAGCCTGAGTCACCTGTATTAGCAGTCAAGTGATTGTATAGTCATTGCTTTTGTCAGTAAAAGTCTGGCTTGCATGGCATGTTCTTATGGTTTGAGAACCTTTCGCTCCATCCAGAGCTCGAGAAACTATTCTACGATTTCTCACTCTCAAAAAAAAACTGAGGCTTGTCAAATTCATCAATATAAATGTTTCTCTACAAGTAACAACAAGAAATCTAAAATGTTAACATTAAAAGGTAGGTAACTTAATTTTTTATTCACCATTGGCAATCATCGATAAAATAATATTCATCAACTATGTTTTGAAGTTGTCACATCACTTCATCGCTCAGTAATAAGTACTTCTGGATAGAAAGAGATAGATAGACTTATCTAATATTCTAGTGAAAGTAAAGGACTTTTTCAAAAGACATCAACGCGGTATCACTTTTTTAGTAACCAACCAATTTAGCTTGAGCTCTCTAATTCCAAATAATGTAAATAAAATATAAACATATTTTACTTACTGATGAAAACTTATGCCATCTTTTTTATAATTAGATGTTCTAGATGATTTCCCGCACTATTTGATTGTACAGGAACTCAGTTTTGCTTCGCTTTTATGCAATAAATGTTTTTAAGGTACCAAAATTACAGAATGTGCACAGATCCAACAACTGGTCAGTACTAAAAAATGCACTGATGTCGGCATCTAATATAAGTGCAAAATCACATATGTGTCGTGAGCTGGATTCACCCGTATGAGCGGTCAAGTGGTTATATAGTCATTGGCTGTGCCCGACAGGGTCCATATTGATTCTTACACCATTATATGTACATACATATAGAATGCAATAAAGTATTGAGTATTGCAATAAAATCTGATTCCGATAAATCAAATTTAAAAACTCCGGTAACTCTAGGTACCTAGGCACTTCCGTTATTATATCCCTAGTACAAGGCGTACACAACCTAACGTAACTCTGTGCACACGTCGGTTGTGATGTACCTACACATTTATATCCAGAAAAATAAATGCTGCTAACATTCAGCTTCGATTGGTGCGCGCGTAGTCCTATGCAAATCAAAGCAATAAATGTCAACTAGAAAACCTTTTCTTATATCTATGTAGAAAACTGTCATACCATACGTGCAAAAATGAAACCCTATGGAGTGAAGGAGACGTGCATATGGGTGCACATCCAAACAATGTTTGATACTTCACTACGACTCAAGTCAGTCTCAGCGTGCCTTGAACCTTACTTACATAAACATTTTCCTGTTCGGTTTTAATTTCGTAGAACCACACTATAAGGTCATTGCAACAACGAATGGTTCTCAATGCTATTAGAAAGAACTATGATGTTAATTCCGTGTCCGCATTAAAATTCCATTCCAATAACTAATGCTAAGTAGGCAATCCTCACATTTAAATATTACTTTAACTACTTAGGTATGTACTACTTTTATACCTAATTCATTTTTGTTTTGTTCGTCTTGTAGGTTACACTTGTTACATTTTGTGCCAAATAAGTAATTTTTTTGTTCATATTCCCATGTAACTAACCTATCTTTAACGGACCTGTCTCTAACATCAACTGATTGCCAAGCATACCTAAATCATAAAAATAAGTTGAAATCAAAGATTTTATATATCCTAGTACTAGATTGACTACGACAACCTCAAAAGCGTACCTGAAAAGGAAAGTCAGAAAGAGTCCTGTCATCTCGTTCTACTAGTGTGTCCATACACTAGCTACATACTGCGGGACAATTTTGCTCTAAAGTTAGTTAAAGATATTTTTGATACATCAAAATAGACATGCACTTACCAAAAGGGAACAGAGTTTTCTCTGTAATGACTAGGAAATAGCTGATGTCCGTATATATTATAATAGCAATATCCTCTTATGCGAGTATGAAATACCTACACTGATAAAAAAATGCCTAATGTGTGTGTACCTACGTAAGAAGATCACTTCTGAACAGCTACACCTATCAGAATAAGGTTTGTCTGAAAGAAAAAACTAGTTAGTTTATAATAAAACTAATATTATTCTTTTATTTTTACCTTAATAAAAATAAACTGATGCGTGACATAAAATTGTAAATTTTTTATTACGTCAAATTGCACGTATTAACTAAAAAATAAACAATAAATAATACATTAACGCGCCACAGGGAATTTCCGAAAGGGAAACCATGGTCCGGGAACACAAAGGGCAACTGAAGGACACGGGTAGATTTATTCAGTATATACCTCAAATAACTTGTCCCGCTCTAGGATGGAGCGTAAGGCGCTCTACCTTAGAGCAGGATAAGTTATTGGAGATTTTACCACATCAAAAAAAGTCTCCTACTATGTTCGTTTGTCTATATCTGTTTGCAATCAACTCAAAAACTACTGAATGGATTTTTTAAAACGGATGAATTTACAAAAGGGTATATAGATGGAATAGAATTACGTTTTAGTGTTGATTTAACTTTACATCTTCAGACTTAATGTGGCAACCACAAATAAAACTGTAGCTGAAAAAAAAATGTTTAAATGTCACAACTTCAAAGCCACTGTTGCTGATGGTTCTCGTTTCTTGGAAATCTACAACAAAACATAAAAAATAATATATTACTAGTAGTTAACGGTTAAGCCACATACATGCAGCATTGCGTGCGGCATTTATTAGGGACCTACCTAAGGACTAAAGTTAAAGACTATGATTTAAAATGAATATAATTCTCGAATGTACTCTAACGATGTGGAGAAGATTTTGGAGCGCACGCGCGTCGTTTTAAGAAGTGGTCACAGATAACTAATACTGAATTGATTCGAAGACACGTCCCGCAAGAAGCACCTCTGGCCGCCGCTGCTCGCCGCTTTCCGTTGTGTCATGAGAGCAGCCGAAGATCGCCGAGCGGCCAAAGGCGCCCGATCAACAGAAAAGATAAAATTAGTAAAATTGGTGCGCGCTTGATATATTAAAAAAAAAATGAGCCTTCTCAGATATTTAGAAATTTGCTTATAATAATATAAAACTTGAACAGTAGACAATCAAATTTTATAAAATTTTGCACCTAATCAAAAAAAAAAATTCAAAACGATGTTTGTTGTCACCCTACATAAATATTTTGTAAACAAAACAGAAAACTTACCAAAAAAAATGAAATTCCACAACCAGGATACCCATCGCTATTGCGAAACTTTACACAGCATCGTTTTGAACATCTTGCACACTTTATACTTTACTAAACATTGAGATAAAAACTTGTAACAATTAAAAATACAACTTTAGCCCTATGAAGCATCAGCCATATTGTTTATTGATGTCAAATTCTGTCAAATTGAAACCTCCTAAATGTTGCCTTTTATCATTTGAAAATTACTACGAATAGCTACTAAATCTAAATGAAATCATCATTAAATACAAGAAGAATGCGTATAAAATTTCAAGAAGCAATATTTAAAATAAAATATTTAGTTGCAATTCATTTTATGTTGCATAAACCTATCAAAATGCATGAACACGGACTATTTAACGATAACTGGAACAATCTAAAAACTACCATCTGTTTCTTATTTTTTTCTGGTAGTATGTGAGAAAGGGACAGAGAGGATTTATCTCAGTGTCTTACTCCAGGCCATTTTTCCCTTTTGCGTGTCAATAACACACATGAACTTAATGCTAATGAGAATAAAGAACAGTTTAGACAGTAATATTTCTTCGTAGTCAATCTAGTCTACTCTAGTAGGATATATAAAATCTTTGGTTGAAATATATGCACCTCCTTTAATTTGTACTGTAAAAATATCGATAACATAACGTAAATAAGTATCTACACATATAGTAGATACTCATAGATGCGTAATTTTTGACTGAATCACACTTTTTGAGCAAACCAATGCATTTAAATAAGGTTTTTTTTGGTTTTGTTATTGGTGTCATTGTATTTGATATGTGGCAACACTGTGTTCGCGCTGTTTTTTTTTTTCAAAGTGGCATACTTCTAACTTTGTTGACTTTTGTCAATATATGTCGAAAATTGGGTTCCTTTTTGTGGGTAGAAAAAACTATTTTTAGATTGATTTTACTAGTTTTTCCTGTATAAAATGGTCAATTCGTAAGTAATGTTTCTTATTACGTTGCTTTTTTAAGGTTTACCTATACGTTATTTTTTAATTGTGGCAACGGTATATGGTAATACTAGCGGCTTCGCCCGTGATAGCAGAAAATTATCCCAAGGGAACATACTTCCGGGATAAAAAGTATCCTATGTTCTATTTCAGGACATGGTCTATCCGTGTACCAAGTTTCATCAAAATCGGTTTTGCCATTTAGGCGTGAAGACGCAACAAACAAACTCACTTTCGCTTTTATAATATTAGTAAGGATACTCAAAATTACTAAATTTGTTTAGTATAGGCAAGGCTTCAGATACGTCTCCAAGAAGACACAAATTCAAACATTATTTTTGCACTCCAAACATTTCCAGAGACGTGTCCGTTTCGACCACGCGGCCATGACGATAAAAAAATAAAAAAACTACGCTAAGATAATGTAAAAATTTGTACAAGTTGATTCCTAAAACCATAAATTTGTCAAAGTTATAGATAGTTAAAAAGTTATAAGGGTTTGAATGTGGCCGCGCCATTGAAACGCGGAGAACCGCGCGGCCACGGAGATCTTTAAAACTAAGCGTTGCAGAAACCTGACATTTAGGTAAATAACAGATTGAATTTGTAAAACATTTGTAAAAATATAGAAAAAAATCGTAAATGTGTTGTTTATATAAAAAAAATCTCGTTAATACCTAATGTCTACAGCTCCTGAAATATAAAACTAGGTTTTTTTTGTATTTTTACAAGTTTTGACAAATTCAAATTTATGTGTAACAAAAAACTTCAGAGCTCTACAATGCTTTTTCAGCGAGATATGAGCGATTTTGTAACCGTTCCCATGGCGCGGCCATAGGATTTTAGTCTTAATAAAATAAACCTAGGATTTTTTGTTGTATTTTCAAAAAATTTGACAAATTCAAATTATGTTTTACAAAAAATTTTAGACCACTGTGATGCTTTTTCAGCGAGATATCAACAATTATATACCTATTTGTCAGCGTTTCGATGGCACGGCCATGGGGTTTTTGCTTTATAGCTGCTAAACTTTAACCCTAGGATTTTATGTTGTATTTTTAAAAGTGTTAACAAATTCAAATCTATGTTTTACAAAAAACTTCAGAACTCTACACTGCTTTTTCATGATAGTAGTTTCTATAATAGTTTAGTCTCTTCGGTATTTAACACTGACTTCCAAAATTAAAGTTATTTGGTAGTTTTCAGTGTTTTTTAACCTTGAAGTCGGTTATATATTTTTTGTAAAAAGTCTTTTATTTTACACTTTTTAGTTATGGTACCACCCTCAGAACAGAAAATATCTTTATTCCGTGGTACCACCACTAAAAAGTACCCCTCAAACTTAAATACCTTATAGTCATAGCGCATCTCATAACGATTCTAATAATACCAAACACGGTTAGATTACATTAATTTACCTTTAGGCTTCATCATCATCTCGACATATCTCAGTTCGATGTATCTTCTTCCCCTCTTCTTTTAATCGGTCATTAGACTAGATGCTGATAATCCCGGCTGTAGCATCAGGCCAGACTTATGTCAACATTGCATTGAACTTAAAATTTAGTCCTATTTAAAATGACAACATAATATAATATTATTTGAAACACGACTACGGTGCTGTAATTTCAAGGTTTGTACTTTTTCTGATGCTCATGGCTTCAGCATCAGGTCTGTATGTACTTCGGTGTTCTTTATTAACAGTACGATTATCCACACATCGAGCCCTTTTCAAAGAGCCTGCTGTTAGTTGTCGAGGACTTAGGTACTCTGCAGATCATCCTGACTGCAGCATCAGGTCATGACTTGATGATCATGAGACCAAATGTAAAACACAAATCTTTTATTTTTGTAGGCGAGTTTTCAACCGTGTAAAACGGTTGAAAACTCGTTCGAATGGGTTTAATGAAATCCGTATAGCAACTTTGAGCCAACAAATAGGTACAAATGAAAATCGTAGTTTATATTTATTTCAGGTCTCAATGAACATATGGCGGTATGGCGACAGAGACTGTTGCAACCCAGCGCTGGGAACGCCACAATTGTGACGATAAGGGTCCTCTCTTTGAGGAGTGACTGGAAAGACACCACGGCATCTTCACCTTTCGCACGACAAAGGTCCTCACCGGACACTGCAAGTTCGGGAGGTTCCTGTTACGACTTCGAGTGAGTGAACCACCATTGTGCGGACCGCCCGAAGAAGACGGTCGACCATACGGTAGAGGTATGCCCCACTTGGGCAGTGTACCAGTCTTTTCATGGAGACGATCGGCGGAACGCGCGTGCTCACGTCTGTGCCTGGTTCAGGTCATAGTCCGGAGAGGGAATGGGATACGGCCGCCTCTTTCTGCGAAGCAATAATCCTAGCGAAGGAGATGGATGCAAACGCGAGGAAACAAACATCCTAACGCCCAAGTCGCTACCGCGACGGGAGATACCCCGGGCGTCGGGTTGCAGTAAATTTCCGGTCTTCTCAGGCATGGGTTTGGTGAGCGAGCAATGGGTAGATCGCCGCCCGGCCGTCTGGTAAGGAGCGAGGTGAATAGTCAAAGGCGCATAGTGTTCCACGCGCGCTAAAAAAAGATATCAGCAAAACCGTAGGAGCCTGCTAGCAGGGCACTTGCCTTTCCTTTTGAATTTCTGAAAATGAAAGCCGTGGTCCTTAAAAAGCAACAAGTGGGGTTCAGTCAGTGAAAGTCTTTAACGCCGTCTCGCTCCACACCAGATCTCGTATATGTCGACTTCCTAAAAAAAACTCCGTGACGTGCTCACCCCTATAAACCCTGTGCTGTGCCTGTAGTTTTTACTTTGCTACAACATGCCTAGGCTGGGGACCAGACTAAAGGAAGTAACTGATCGTACAAACCTGATCTTCCAGAAAGTCTTGTCCATCATCTTGCCTTTATTGACCGGTCGGAGTGAATACTGACGAGGAACAGAGCGAGCACCTATCTCTTGCCTTAATTTAGTGAAAATTCGCAAGGTCTGTATAATTAATGTCTTTGGCCACAAAAGATAATCTAGTAATATCCTTATCGTACTTACGGGAGTGTTCTGAATGCTGAGGTGATACTGTTATAAACTGAACTGTAGGTGAAGGTTCATAACTTGCACTCATATAATAAAACACCTTTGTTGTGTGACCGTATCATTCATAACCCATTAATATTTTCTAATTTGATTTATTTTGACTAAACAATCATTTTTAATTGGAATTCTGTGACTGTTCTTGCTGACTGTATAAAAATACACATTTATTGGGAAAAAAATATCTATCTACTGCTCAATGCAAATAAAAATCAATTTGGGAAAATATTGTATGTATTAATAATTTTCCAGAGATTATATCTGAAACAAGTCGTATAACCGTGCGATGTTTGTATTTCGCTTATGTAGTAAAAACTATTTAGAGCAGATATTATAACACGTTCAGTACCACCGACTCGCCCGGAGAGACCACGTAAATTTTATTCAAGCGCCTTAGACTCGCCCGGCGAGTTCAATGTGTTTGCTATTTTTTGCGTTAAACACGTAACGTACATTGTCACGGCCACAAAAATAACAAAAAATTGTTTTTACGCTAACGCAATGCCACTGAACTCACGTGGCGAGTCGATTCAATTCGTGTTGCAGCGCCGGCAACTCGCCTAGCGAGTCCAACGTAAAATGTAGGCGGCATCCGAGAAAACATCGTGAAAATCGTAGTGGTAATGAAAGTGTTAAAAATACCTATGTACTCAGTTTCAAAACATAATTTAATCAGGTGATGTATGGCTGTTTCCTTTTGATCTGTCGCTGTCGCGAGGTCCACGTTACATGAACTCGTCGGGATCGCGTGGGGCATCCAAGTCGCGGTAGTGTATCACCGGACGGAATTCGGCGCCGACGCCCCTTTAACAATCAACCATATTAAGTACGTTAGAGGCAGCTGACCCAGCACACAATAACAAATTGCACTCCCAAACAATTATTTTTCTACTCAAACCACACTGCTTTAGCTACTGGGTAGAACCAATCAATTTTGTGTGAAATCTTAGCTTCCCGGTATCTTTGGTGATAGAGTTCAGGTGATAGAATTTTACACACAGGGTTATTTATGTAAAGGACACAAAATAAAAAATTGGCATGTTAGAATTTAGGACAGTTTATTGAAAATTGTACAATAAAGTGGTTAAGACAACATTGTGAACTATTAAAAAATATCATTAAAAGATTTACATTAGTATTATTTTTAATTTCGGTTTTATTTAAATTTTAAATAATTTTCGGTATTTACAAGCGACGTTACAATTTTAGAATTCGCATGCAAAACAAATACATATCAAAACATTTTTTACTAAGTAGATTTGGATAAAGGAAAATACTTTATTTAGTCATTTTTTCATGTAAATACTAATATTTGCTATATTGAAATCAAATATTAGATTAAATATCAATATAATACAAACTTGTAAAATAGACATAATTAAAATGGGATACTAGATGCAAGTATCAGTTTACCTAAAAAAAATGATCAGATAACGGAATGCTTATTTAACAATAAAAAACTATGAACATGATAAAAAAGGTTTAGGTAATTGAAATAACAGAAAAGTCATAAGGGGTAAGTTTACAGAAAATCGAAACCAGAACAACTAACAGCATTTTACTTTTGTTTAATCAAATAGATTATGTCGTAAGTACTGCGAAAAATGAATCTGCTGTTCGCTAAATATTTTCAAGTAATGCAAACATCAATGTATAAAAAGCAACTGATTACTCGTTATATTACCGAGGATCACGTGGTTAAAGTAGCAATAACACCTTATGAGGTTTTTAGCTTTTCCAATAACACCTTGTTTCTGTCATTTACACAAACTTGTTTAGAATATGTCACCACTGTCCGGGAAGTCAAGATCGTTGTACGCAATAATAGGCCGGGACCGGTCCACATTATCCCTGGAAATTATTTCTCACAATTTATGAAAATGTTCATTTCGAATTGCTAGGCAAAATTATAAAACACCACATTCGTATAGTAATGACATGCAAAAAACCAGGTTAAACCGTAGCCAAAGAAATATAGAAGCAGTAAATATTATAAATATGTAAATGTATATGGTTATACTATAGAGATATGTAACATAATAAATAAAAATTAATTAAAGTAAAAACAGCGGTCTCTATCATAGCCACATTCTCAGATAGATGACGTTGCACGCAAAATACGCGCCGTAGTCGTGCAGTTGCGGATAACAGCCCGTTTTACGTAGATGACGTTGCACTCAAATTTTTTTGGTAACTTTAGTAAAGCTACAGTAGGAACTTAAGCACAGCAATAGGTATAGTCATGTACAAAAGTTTAGTAAAATTTTACGTTTGATTTCCGCAAATATCATTTCTTTGACTTATTAATGCTCCCAGATATTAAAAATAATATAAACAAAAAAAAAATTAGTTCAGCGCCGTCTAGCGTAACCATAAGATCAAACAACAAATATGAATCCCAAAATAATATTGATCCAGTTATTTGATGTTTGTATTAAAATTCAAACGACTTAAGAACAAGAAAGAGGACGATTTATGTTTCTTATTTATACTGTACGTCCGTCAGTTACACGAGTACTTTGCGTTCCAAATGAGAATAGGATCGATTGCATGTGGTGACGTCACGATTTACTGTCAAATCAAAGAAATCTTGTCAAAATTGAGGGACTCAGAGATGAGTAAAATTAAAGAACTGGATTCTGATTAAACTTTTTTCGTTCACAGTTCGTAAATAAATTAAATTTTGACTGTTTTACGAAAAATTTAATTTAACGTTTAAAATTTTCTTTCCTCGATTTGACTGTAAGTCGTGACGTCACAACATGCAATCGATCCTATTCTCAATTGGAACGCACTGTACGTCACCAGGCTATTAGTTTACACAAAATCTCAAGAGGATGTCCTCTTGTCTCGATTAAATGTGGACATAACTAATTTTATTTTGTACAATAATACACACCAAAGTTCGATTGACCAAGAAATTGTGAAAAGGCGACCAACCGGTGCACAGTTCTACAAAACATTAATGTAACATTTTCGGTTCATTAAAGTGAGCACATGCTTCTGATAGGAACCGACCGTTTTGGATAAAACTCGTTTGAAATTGTCAATATAGCCAAGTTTCCTTTTTATATCAAAACGTGTATAGTGGGCTTAAGGCTGGAGTATTGTAAAAATTCACCCGCGGCAAATTATTAGCGCATCTTTGTATGCTTTTTTTTAACAAAATAATGAAACTACTTGAAATATTATTATAGCACATATTTAACCATAATATGAGTAGTAGCCAGTTATTTTTTTTAAATCAATTTGGGTGTATTATGTATGGTAAATCAAGCGTTAAACATAGCTCTTTTGTGCCAACATCATTTCGACTTATGTTTGTGAGCTTCGTATGAGGCTGCTTTTACACTCGCTTATCGTCAATATCGAGCATGGTTCAAAAGCTTGTTGCTTCATCTAACGCAATCCAACGCGATGTTTGACGAAAAGGCAACGCAAAAAAAGAGAGAACGCCTGAAAACTCTGTTAGTATTCGGTAATTCCGTGATTTACTCGAATATTTTACAAAACTTGTTCCAGGAAATACCTGTTTTTTTTCACTATTAAAAGTTTTTGAAAAAATTGTCGTCATTTAGAATCTATTATTGTTTACATTCAGTCAAAAAAGTATCGGGAATGGATGATTTGTTTATTTGTTTATGGTTCCAAATTCAAATTTTTGTTTTTTTTTGTAGTTGTTAGATTGGCACAACTGTTTTCCATTTTGGCGCGGAGTTTGAGTTGCATCTGTTATTTATATTAAATACAGTGCTGGTTTTAGTAATATCATATAGTGTGTATTGCGAATTTCATAATGGACAAAAATATCGAACAAAGAGTTTGTCTTAAATTTTGCATCGCCAATGGAATTTCGTGTTCGGAGTCACTGAAAATGTTACAGAAGGCTTACGGTAAATCGACTTTATCAAAAACTCGTGCTTATGAGTGGTTCAAAGCGTTCAAAAGCGGTCGAGATGTGATGGAAGATTTGCCTCGCTCTGGTAGGCCGTCAACGTCTGCAACTGAAGTTAACATCGCAAAAGTGAAGGAAATAGTGACTGAAAATCCCCATTCAACTCTGAGAGAGATAGCCGCCGAACTTTCTGTATCTCACGAGTCGATCCGTACCATTTTAACTAATCATTTGGGTATGAAACATGTTGCTGCTCGGCTAGTCCCAAAAGATCTGAATTTTCTCCAAAAACTCAATCGCATGAAAGTCGCTGAGGACATGCTAGAACGAGTCAGTTCGGACCCAACATTCATGAAACGCATTGTTACTGGTGACGAGACGTGGGTTTACGAGTTTGACATGCAAACTAGTCAACAAGCTTCGGAGTGGCGCCTTCCAACTGATCCGAAACCGAAAAAACCACGCCAAAGTCGATCAAAAGTCAAAGTCATGTTGACTGTTTTCTTTGACTATCGCGGTGTTGTGCACTCTGAATTCTTACCGGAAGGTCTAACGGTAAATAAAGAATATTATTTGAGCGTTATGCGGCGTTTAAGAGAGCAAATTCGACAAAAAAGGCCAGATTTGTGGAAAGAAAATTCTTGGATTTTGCACCACGACAATGCGCCTTCGCACAAGGCTATCATTGTGAACGAATTTTTGACCAAACACTCAACAAATACCATCCAGCAACCACCATATTCACCAGATATGGCTCTTGCTGACTTTTTTCTTTTTCCTAAACTCAAATTAAGACATAAAGAAGAATTCGCGGCGAGAACTGAACTCAATTCAGGAAGCAGCGTTTAAAAAATGTTTTGATGAATGGATTATTCGTTGGCGCAAGTGTATCGTTTCTAAAGGAGCATACTTTAATAATAATAATAATAACCCCATCGTCGTATCTCCACGTTGACGTCGTGGTGGGGCTTGTGTGCTCCAAAATACCCTAGGTCTGTATCGGTAGAATTTTCTTTGCCGTAACATGCCTAGGGTGAGGGGCCAGACTAAGAGAGATACAATCCGCAGGGCAGTTTTGTGGCGAACTGTTGGGTATTAGCGACCCCACGGACCCGATCTCCCGGGAGAATTCTTCTTCATCTCCGGCTTGCCTTCATTGGCCGGCCGTAGTGAACACTGACGAGGAACAGAGCTCCCACCTCTCTCTTGCCTTTATTGGCTGGCTTGAGTGGAGATTCGCAAGAGCTCGTGCTCGGGAGAAGGATGTATAATCCAGTAAGGTGCTGGTAGGGATCTTGACCGTACTTCCGGGATTGTCCTGATAGCCGTGGTATGCCTCTCCACTCCTCAAGCGCCTCAGGATATGTTGCCCTCTTGTTGCTACGTCACTTCGTGCTAGCGGCCGTTTCTGGGGGCCCATTTATTGAGTGTGCAAGTCACCCCCTGCCTTTTATCGATGGATCTTAATAACATTGTTCAGGCAGGGGCCATAGTCTTAACATAGTTCCATGATATCAGTCCACCTAAGACTCCAAAAATCATAGCCTTATTATTTTGTTTTCCATATTGTATCGCAATAGTTTTTCAAACCGGGGGTTGTCCTTGGATGCACTAGCATAGCGCATACAGGGATAATCGCCGGTTGGTACCACAATCCACCATTAAAAGCATCTAAAAGGGCCTCTGCGAGTTGGTTTCGGCTCCTCGTACGCCTTCCAAAGGTCCAGGACCTTAGGGTCCTGAGATAAATAAATATATAAAAATAATAATAATAATTTATTCAAATAACGTTTACAAAAAATGAACATAAAGCCAATAGTAATAACGTTTTACATACAGTTCAGTGCCTAAAAATATACTAAAACTAAAATATTATTAAAGGTGCAAATAATCGTGATTTGGATATACAATGTTTGTCAGTGGACCACCCGAACTAGGTTAATTTAAACCTGTGTTTCAGGCCATCACTTTACAGTTCAGTTTCAATACGACAGTAAAATTTAAATTTAGAGTAAAACTATTACAAAAATGAATTCTATTTATAACTACGAAAATAAGCTTATGGTACAATAATACCTAAAAACTATGTCTATAAATGTATACAAAATAAACATTAACGAGGGGATTTGAGAACATTACGCTAAAATTTCCAAAAGTTGTTCAGTGTCTGTGTAATTGAGTATCACTAAATATTCTGACAACATCTTACTACATTTTTTATACCTTACACTATAGAAACTTAGTTCTTTGTTAAGCCTATTATATAGGAAAGGTCCTAAAAACACGTAAAAACGCTTAGCAAAGGCATGTCTGGTCTGAGGCTTTATGCAAACCAAGTCCTTCCTTCTCTTGTCGGATGGTAAGGGTTCAAAAGGAAGTGAAGTATGCTGGTGTAGTACTATATTTAAGATAAATAATTGCCGCACTGTAAGCACTTTACATGCTGTGTACAGCTGATGCGTAGGAAATCTAAAAGGACGAAAGGTTGCAACCTTGAGAATAGCTCTTTGAGCACGCTCTAACGGGAGTAAAACTGTTTTAGCCGCACCGCCCCAAGAAGTTATGCAATATGTAATGATGGATTGACACAAAGCCAAATAGACCTGTTTAATTAATTTGTAATCGGCTATGTTCCGTAAATTTTTAAAAACATATATTAATTTGCGCACTTTCGTACACAAGAGTTCGATATGTTTACGGAAATTTAGATTTGAGTCAATCGTGACACCTATATATTTTAAATCGTCAGCTCTGACTAAAGTGGGGCAAGAGCATGCAGTGTCAGCATACGTGCAGTTTATATGTGCGTGAATGTTTAGGTTACTAAGCGGTATGTTAGCATTCCTCATAGTAAATAAAATGTGTTTTGTTTTATCTGCGTTTAGTGTTAAGAGATTATTCTGGAGCCATTTGGATACGATATTAAAACCATTTTGAGCATATTCATACACTTCAACCTTTGATTTACCTGAAAACAATAGAGCTGTGTCATCCGCATATGATATTATAACACCATTTTGGAGCGATAAGCTACATAACTCATTTATGTAGATTAAAAATAATGTGGGCCCCAATATACTACCTTGTGGAATGCCAAAACAGCTATTTTTAAGATCCGTACTGGTATACTGGCCTATTTTTACACATTGATGACGATCGCTGAGATAGTCAGAAAACAGTAATAGTTGTTCACCTCTTATCCCAAGTGTTTCAAGCTTGTGCAAAAGTAAAGAAACTTTGAAGGTGATAAAATAAATTTGGATGAATAACAAACATTTTGTGTATTATTGATCTTTTCCCGGTACTTTCTTGACAGAGTAGTATAATATATATTAGAATATATTCTATATTTTTACTTTTTAAATTTTTGAGTAAATTTGAAATGTCAAAGTTCTTGCAAAATAGCAGATTTTCAGAAGTATTTCCTGGATTAGTGTTACACAAATATAGAAATTGATTTCAATAGAAGCCTAGTTAATATCCACAAGATACTGTGTTTCCAAAATATCTAATGAAAAATATGTAATAACGTCATAATCGGGTAAGAGCGGTTATAAGCAAATCAGTGAAAATGTGTGTCGAGTTGCATCCCCTAAGCCATTTTGCCACGTACTGATTTTGATCTTTTGGATTAATGCAGGCGATTTTTAATTGGAATATATATTTTTAAGCTTGCGAGAATCTGTTTTCAATTTGGAATCCGGGAAAGTAAAAACTTTTTAACCGACTTTTAAAAAAGGAGGTTCACAATTCAAATGGTTGTATTTTTTTTATATTTGTTCGCGCATAACTTCTTCGCTTGACAACCGATTTGAAAAATTCTTGTTTTGTTGGAAAGGGTATATTTCCCAAATGGTCCCATAGTCACTAAATTGGGATCTGACGATGGAATCGCGAAATCGAGGGAACTCCTCAAATTCAATTCACTTTTTTAGTGAAGTCGGTTATTTTTTTTATTATTAAAAGGTTTTCTTTGATAAATTATCTCAAAAAAAAACAATTTCTAATACTAAAACTTTTTTTGTCATTGGTAATGACAAAAAAAAATGCGTCTAGTTATGCCGTGTCCAAAGGCCATATCTGCAAATGAAGTATAGTTGGTATATATACTTATAATAAATCTGCAGAAGTGAAAATTCTGTACATTGAAAATATCAAGAAAATAATAATAGCAGGGTGTGTTACTAGACCGACACCGAACTCCAAAATGTGATTAAAAAAAATTTTGTCTGTCTGTTTGTTCAGGTAAAAACTACCAGTTCGATTACGATGAAGCTTGGTATAATTATTCTTTAATATCCTGGGCACCACATTGGGTACTTTTTATCCCGGAAAAGTATATACAATAAAAAACGAAATTAATTTTGCGGTTCGATCCCTAGACCCATTACTGTCAGTAATGCTAGCAAAGGAGGAGGCAGACCGCATCAGGCAACGGCGCCCCCGCCGCCGCCGCCGGGATTCCGATCCCGATTTCCGGCCACCGTAGACGCGGGCTCGCGGACGGCGAGCCATGGGTAGCTCGCTGTCCGATCGTCCGGTAACTGTCCGGACCGAGCCAAGGCGTCGACGGCGCGCACTATTCCCGCGCGCCTCAAGGAGTTGTCAGCAACAGGAGGGGCCCATCGGGGTCGAAGCCTACCGGGGTCGGGGTTATCCGAAAGGAAACTAGAGCCCCGGTATGAAGGCTAGAAGGAACGGCGCGGGGTTTTTAGTCAGTAAGACTCTGACACTGTCTCCCGCTCCACCCAAGAGCGGGTTTCGTCAATGATGATTTTCCCCGTCGAGAAAAAAAAAAAAAAGACCCATTACTGTACCAACCGAAAATAATAAGTTTGTTGTAGGTCACCCGCAGTGGAGGTCACTAAGGGGCGCTGCACACGGCTAAGATAGTATAATATTTTATCTTAAGATACAATATCGCTCGCCATACAATTCAATGGACTATCACACACGACGAAGATAATAAATAATATTCCATATTTTCATATCTTAAGGTGGTGCATCATGACTCACATTTTCACTGTTTTTCATACAACCGCTCGTAACTAATTATGACGTTATTACACATTTTACATTAGATATTTTGGAAATACAGTATCTTGTGGATATTATCTAGGTTTCTAAAGAAGCCAATTTCTAAATTTGTGTAAAACTAATCCAGTAAAAACCTCTGAAAATGTCCTATTTTGTATGAACTTTGACACTCCATAATTTGCCTAAAATTTAAAAAGTCAAAAAAGTAATCCTCTAGAGACCTTGCAAATTTTATTAAGATTCTAAATGACGACAACTTTTTCCAAAAACTTTTAAGGGTTTAAAAAAACAGCTATTTCCTGGAGCAAGTTTTGTGAAATTTTCGATTAAATCTCGGAATTACCGAATACTAACAGAGTTTCCAGGCGTTATCTTTCTTTTTTTGCGTTGCCTTTTCGTCAAACATCGCGTTGGAATGCATTAAATGAAGTAACAAGCTTTTAAACCATTTTTGATGATTACGACAAGCGAGTGGAGAAGGACCCTCTTAAGATGAATTTGTATGGCGAGCTATCGCTCGCCTATTGTATCAATACATATTATAAAGTACAAAGTCCCCCGCCGCACCTGTCTATCTGTTCGCGATAAACTCAAACGTTACTGCACCGATTTTCAAGTGGTTTTCACCACTCGATAGCATGATTCTCGAGAAAGGTTTTAGTGTATAATTTGTTACGTTTTTGTATTTATTCCTGTGTACATTAACGATATTTGTTAAAGATGTCGGGAAAAAATAAGACGAAAGGGGAACGTGTTGCCCCGAATTTAACGCGAGCGAAGCCGCGGGCAAAAGCTAGTAAATAATAAAACTAAAAACCAATTTGTTGCTACGGAAATATATGCTCCAGCAAAATTCTACTTAATGGCATTATTATTTCTAATACTCAGATCTTAGGCTGCCAACAGACGGAATGCATCGCAGCCACCGCGCGAAGTCGATATATTCAACTGTTTGCTGTTGTATGTCATTAGTTAGTGTAGTGTAGTTAGTGTAGTGTAGTTAGTGTAGTGTAGTTAGTGTAGTGTAGTTAGTGTAGTGTAGTGTAGTGTAGTTAGTGTATGTCATTAGATAAGTGCGCCATATATGCAGTTACGTCTGAACAGTTCTAATTTAGGGAGCGGCATTTTGAGGGGTAACCAATTCAATTCAATTCAATTCAAAATCATTTATTTCAAATAGACCAAATGTAGGCACTTTTGAATAGTCAAATGTCGGTCAGTCCAAGAAAAGTGAAGCTAAATTGCACGTTCCAAAGCGTAGATCTCTATGGAGAAGAACGTGCAAGAAACTCCATAGACACTCTTTTAAATCATATTATGTGTTACATATAATGTTTGTTTACATTATTTCATGTTGCTTCTATTATGTGAGCACAATGTAGATAATAAAATTAAAATTAAAAATATATTAAAAGATAATAAAAAAAAACTTTTTACAAAAAAAATATAACCGACTTCAATGATAAAAAACACTGAAAAGTATCAAATAACTTTAATTTTGGAAGTCGGTGTTTCTATAATAGTTTAGTCTCTTCGTTATTTAACACCGACTTCCAAAATTAAAGTTATTTGATACTTTTCAGTGTTTTTTATCATTGAAGTCGGTTATATTTTTTTTGTAAAAAGTTTTTTTTTATTTTACACTTTTTAGTTATGGTACCACCACTAAAAAGTACCCCTCAGTCAAACTTAAATACCTTATAGTCAGAGCGCATCTCATAACGGTTCTAATAATCCCAAACACGGTTAGATTACATTAATTTACCTTTCGGCTTCATCATCAGATCAGTTCGATATATCCTCTCCCCCTCTTCTTTCAAACATTCATTAGACTAGATGCTGGAGAGGGAAAGGATATATCGAACTGATCTGATGATGAAGCCGAAAGGTAAATCTTTCAATCAGTCATTAGACTAGATGCTGATAATCCCGGATTTATGTCAACATTGCAATGAACTTAAAATTTAGTCCTGTTTAAAATGAGCCCAAACACGACTACGGTGCTGTAATTTCAAGGTTTGTACTTTTCCTGATGCTCCTGGCTTCAGCATCAGGTCTCTATGTACTTCGGTGTTCTTTATTAGCAGTACGTTTATCCACACATCGAGCCGTTTTCAATGAACCTAAACTCGATATATCTGCTGTTTGTTGTCGAGGACTTAGGTACTCTGCAGACTATCCTGACTGCAGCATCAGGTCATGACTTGATGATCATGAGACCAAATGTGGCAAATGCCCTATCAAACATCAAAACAATTTACTAAAACAGTCCTTGCCTGTTCGAGTAACTTCATACTGTTAAGGAGTTGTACCTTCCATCATCAGCCCAGCTACCTGAGATGGTGACGACCATACGAAAATATACAAGATACTTCATAAAATATGCGAAAATCAATAAGTGAGCCTATAAAATTTGAAGGTTGCCCTCGATTTCTCCAAGATCCCATCATCAGATCCTAATTTGGTGATAATGGGACCACCTCAGAACTATCTACTTTCGAACAAAAAAAGAATTTTGAAAATCCGTCCACATTTGGGGGAGTATTCGACGAACAAACATACAAAAAAAAAAAAAAAAAAAAAAACATACAAACAGCCGAACGTAGTACCTCCTCCTTTTTGGGAAGTCGGTAAAAACTGAATTAAGCTACTGGCAGTTAAGAGATGACCAGTCTCAACTGACGGCACCCGTTCACGAGCATGACGCGTGCATCAGCCCCACTCAGCTCAACCATTTTCAAAGGAACCGAATGACCCAATACACGCGCCACCAGCAGCGAGACATTTAAGTGAGCATGACAAACTCCTAACTGCCATGCTCGTAATGTCAAAAACAAAGAGAATAAAAGTCGTAACCCAATAAGAATGCTTCATGGTACCTCACATTCACAAATAGGAAAAAAAAGTGCTTCTACATTAAACAATGCTATGGTTTTCAAAAACAAAAGTAATAAATGATCACAAGTTTAAACTATATTTTCAAATTACAAAAAAAATTAAAATAATTATAGTTTCCAAACTAATCAATACACCCTAGTGTGGTAGTGGAGCTGGACCACCATTGAGCCAAGCATTTTTATCTTGTATATAATCCTCCCACTTATAATATGCCTGCCTGCATAGTGTGCGTTTAATACAAGATTTAAATTTTGTTTCATTGAGTTCTAAAATTTGGGGAGGTATTTTATTATAGCATTTTAAACAGTACCCCATGAAAGAAGAGGCCACTTTTGCCAATCTGAAGCCTGGTTGAACTAACTGGTCCCTATGTCTTGTAACATAGTTATGTCTATCGCCTCTTTTGCTAAAGAGATGAAGATTTTTTCTAACGTACATGATGTTTTCATAGATATATTGACAAGGCACCGTCATGATGTTAATATCCTTAAACAGCTCTCTTAGAGAATCGCACCGGCGGAGATTGTAAATAGCTCTGATGGCTCTTTTCTGTAGTATAAAGATTGAGTCAATGTCTGCAGCCCGTCCCCATAGTAAGATACCGTATGACATGATACTATGAAAATAACTAAAATAGACTAGTCTAGCGGTATCAACATCCGTAAATTGGCGGATTTTTCTAACAGCAAATGCAGCCGAGCTAAGCCGTCCTGCAAGAGATGTTAAGTGAGGACCCCATTGTAGCCTTGAGTCAAGCGTAATCCCCAAGAAAACCGTTTTTTCGACAAATTCTAATTTCTCATTGTTCAATACAATGTCACAATAACTACTTTTGACGTTCGGTAAGGAAAATCTTATACATTTCGTTTTTTTGCCATTAAGAACTAGATTATTAGCAGTGAACCAGTTTTGGACCTGCAGTAAGGCGTTATTTTCATCGTCAAGATTATTAGTCCTTCTATTTATCTTAAATATCAGAGAAGTGTCGTCGGCAAACAACACCATATCAAGTTTATTTTGCAACAAATATGGTAAATCATTAATATAAACTAAAAATAAAAAAGGACCTAAAATTGAACCTCGCTAATAACCGCTTACTTTTATTATCATTACCTTCGAAAAGGAATGGATGACCCTTAACAAGTTTGGCGACTTCGTAGATGTAAAGACTGGGGACAGTTAATAACTTTTTTGACTTAAAAATCGGTTTACAGGAATCAAACCATTTCATACCATAAATTGCACGAATACATTTTTTCTGCGCTATAAAAACCCGGTTTACCTCGGAAGAGTTACCCCAGACTACAATGCCATAACGAATGAGTGAACAGACATAAGCATGATACACCATTAGAGATGTTTCTCTCGTTGTTACATCTTTAACTTTACGAAGAGCAAAAACGAATCTATTAATTTCCTTACAAATACTGTCAATATGGTCCTTCCATGTGAGATGTGCGTCTACAGTTATACCGAGAAATTTCGTACTTTGTATTTGCTCCACTTTGTCATGGTCAAGGCTTATATTAAACTGAAACTCTTTTCGGCTAGGCGTTTTGAAGTATATGAGTTTTGTCTTGTCAATATTTATTTTCAATTTGTTACCTTTCAACCATTCAACTATTGAATGGAGAGTTTTTACAATCAATGATGACAGTCGTATCATCTGCAAATAAGACACAGTTGTCTCTCGGGGAAGATCATTTATATATATAAGGAACAGCAACGGCCCCAGGATACTTCCTTGGGGCACTCCAAAATGATTTGTACGATGCTGTGAGTCGTAGTTTTCTATGCAATCATTCTTTTCGTTCAATTTAGTAACCCTAGTAAACTGTTTCCGGTTGCTTAAATACGACTGGAACCACTGAGAAGCCAAACCTCTTATACCGTATTTGTCTGATGAATGATCTACAAAGTCGAATGCTTTGCTGAGGTCCAGAAAGAGGGCAGACGTTGGGATTTTAGAATTAATACTAGAAACAATAGACTTGATCAACATAAAGGTAGCCAGTTGGGTAGATTTATTTTTCCTGAAACCGTACTGTTCCTTAGCCAGAATCTCATATTTATCAAGAAAATCAAGCAGTCTTTTGTACATAACCCTTTCAAAAATTTTGGACAAAACAGGAGTTAATGCAATAGGTCTGTAATTATTTTTATCCGACTTTGAACCTTTTTTATGTAAAGGTTTTATTATTGACAGTTCAAGTTTTTCAGGAAAGCAACCTTGTTCAAAAGATAAGTTAATTATATAAGCCAATGGTTCTGCAATATAGAGTGCAATCCGTTTCAAAAGATCTGTACTAATGTTATCATAGCCAGTAGATTTGGTGGGTTTTAACGACTGAATTATCAGAAAGATTTCATGTGGAGTTGTCGGCTGAAGAAAAATACTAGAATCATTAGTTTTCAATTTATTAATGTCATAATTCGTCGCATTAATTGTTGCATTATTCTGTATTATGTCAATAAAAAACTTATTAAATAAATTAGCTATTTCTAATCCGGAAGAAATTGAGGTTTCTTTGTCAGCAATTTTGTCAATATATTCTGGTGTCTTAGTTTTACCCATGTTAAGTTTAACGATGTCCCATGTAGCTTTACCTTTGTTTTTTGATTTAGTAATATGTCTGAAATTGCGTATGGACTATAAATTTGTTGACACATTTCTTTAATAAAGCCGAGTATTTTTTAAATTTTATCTTATTACCGTTACTTTTGTCAAGATAGTATTTGCACCATAATGATCGTTTAGTTTTACAACTTACTTTGATACCTTTTGTTACCCAAGGCAGGCGATTAGCTTTACATATCGTTTTAATTCTAATAAGAGGAAAACATAGATTATAGAAAAGCGTTAGTTCATTATGAAAGGTAGAGAAGGCAATATCCACTATTTCATAGATTTCAGAGAACTTATATTACTGAGATAATTCCCATGAAACGAATAGCATACAACAAATACCCACCATGGTATTCGCAAGATCTTAAACGTCTTATAAAAGAAAAATACAAAAGAGAGATTCAAAAAATATAAACACCCACTAGACTTAATGTCTGAGTTTACGGGATGATTGCAATGTACTCAGAGCCTCCTCTTACAAAGCCTATATTGCTATGATTTTTTTACGGTGGGCAAAAATCATCCAATGACAACCCCCGCTCTTAGGAGGAGCGGGAGATAGTGTAAGACTCTTACTGACTAAAAAACCCACCCCATTCCTTCTAGCCTCCTCATACCGGGGCTTGAGTTTCTTTTGGATAACCCTGGCCCCAGTAGGCTTCCTGTAGCTGACAACTATTTGATTTTTATTTGCTTCTAAACTTTTGAATGGTAGTGTATGTATGTTAGAACACTGAAGGATTTTTAACGTGGATGTTGGACAGCGACTTATTTTTTTTTTTTAACTGGTACTTACAGTAAAAATTGAAGCAGCAAAAAAATCGATGAACTTTTCATATCAAAAACTCAATCTAGAAGGGTTTACATAAATTCGTGCAGTCATCCAATTCTGAGAGAGAGAGAGAGAGAGAGAGACTAATTTGAATAAACAAGCATGCAGGATGCAATGGCAATTTAATTATGTTTTATTTTACGGTTCGGGTCAAATAAAATTGCCGCTCTGGAACAGATTCAAAATGATTACGCAGTAGTAAATCATCTACAAAAACAGCGACGAAATAATTTTTTTTCACCGGGATTTTTTTTTTCGTAGCGAGATAACGAAAAAAAAATCCCGATGAAAAAAAATTATTTGCATCGAAAAGCGAGGTTTCTAAGTGGCAAAGTTATCTGATGCGAACTGCAGTAACGAGTTCACGAAATAAAATGTAGTTGTTGGGGTTTTATGGAACATCTTAGCTCATATCACCGAAAGCTCTAAATAACTTGACATACTCAAATCAGTTCGTATTTTAGCCAACAACTACATTCGGGAAGCTAACTCAGAAATGCTGGTATTAAGTCCAAAATATAATGTGGTGATAATTGAGACAGATAGTAAGGACAGGGCGGATCGCGCGTTTTTCTGATAGCACAAAATGGCCTGTAATCTTCATTTTTAATGCCCCGCGCACATGAGGGACATTAAAAATGGCTTATTACTGTTAGGATGAACGCGTATAACGAAACGTTCGGTCGGCCCTATCTTTACTATTTAAATGTATTATATAGAAGCACAGACTAGTATGGTAGGCGCCTAGCGCTGTAGTTACCTGGGCCTGGAGAAGCGCGGGTGGCGCGGCGCGTAGGCCGCGGGCGGCGCCCACGCGCCCCAGCCCCAGGCGCGCGCGGCGCCCGGCCCGCCGCCGCCTCCCGGCCCGCCGCCGTACCTGCTGCACAAAAGATTACAGATACAGCCAAATGTTGTCTTTTGATTTGTAAAAAGTTAAATGCAATTCATGACCTTCTTGAGTTTGCTGTAAGATATTTATTTAAAGAAAACGTGCTTCACGAGATTTTCACTGATAAACAACGCTATTTAAAATGCCGGTACTCCGTTGCAGTTTCAGTTAAATCAGAAGCCGACATCATAGTTTGCATAGGGTTTGGTAAATAGATTGATTTGGAAGTGTGTGATGCTTGTGCAACTGACGGTGCGGGCGGCATGGCGTGCGGCGGCGCGGCGTGCGCGCGCGCGGCCGGCTCCTGCGTCTGCGGCCGCCGCACGTCGCGCACGTACGCGTTGAAGTACGACACCTCGCGCCGCACCTCGTCCACCTGCCGGGAAACATCCATCATTACTACTAACTGATAATACTCTCGACTAGTTATGTCAAGAATGTCTAATTTTGTCACAGTCGCGAATGCGAATATTCTAATTTAATATGAATAGATATTGATTTTCAAAAAAAATGCGCGCAAAATGTCATACAGGTTTCACTTTTCGTGTCAGCTAAGTTTAAACCGAACATAACAGAGCCTTAACAGACTGAAAAAGTTTTTTTTGGAAACAGACTCCTGCAGAGAATTCCGCTCCTTAGCTGTACGCATATTCATTGATCTATTGGCGGAATTAAATTCTGCAATTCTAATGCACACTTTCCAAAATGTAAACGATAAAAAACCGACAGGCTAGCAACTCGGCGTCGATGCTCAAGATTGGAGTTTTGACTTGACAAGAGCATCATTGCCGATGATCTTCTAGGATCGCTTCTTAATTAACTCTAGTGTAACAAGCTGATATTTGGCAGACCCATCCCAAAGATGAGAACATTACTCCATACACGTTCAAACTTGCGCTTGATAGAGATTGAGCAGCTGTTCCATAGTGAAATACTGCCTCACCCTCGCTAAGATCTCATAATTTTTGTCAGGCAGTTGAACTTTTGCCTCGAGGGTAGACGGAAGCTCAAGGTGGTCGGTTATCGGCACAGTCACATCCCGGAAAGATGGAGACGGGTAGAAATGGCTCCATTTAGCAGAAAAAGACATGCGTGAGTTTTAGTACCATTGAACTTGACCAGATTGGCATCACCCCATTCTGTGACTGTTTCCAAGAACAAGTTTAAGCGTTCAACCTGAATAACGAATATTCGCGAACGCGAACGCGAATATTCGTACTCAAGAGGCTTTCTGTCCATAAGAAGTCTATTACCTTTTCACCATGCTTGTTGAATATATGTTTCCTGATGAAGTCGGGACCTTTGAACTTCTTCCCGCTGAGTGGACACAGCCATTTGTCTTTCGCCAGCTCTTGGGTATTGGCCAAAATAAACTTTTCCACTTCGGCGTCCATATCCTGGTGACCAAAGTATTGAGAATTTGTGTTATATTACTGTAATATTGATACCTTTCTAAACGTAGGTAATTCTCACTACCTTAATTCCAAGTTTCTGCAACTCTTCATCAGGAAGTGGTTTAACGTCTTGTAAAAATGCAGACATTTTGCCTTCAAATGTTTTGACGTAGTCCTGTATTTCTTGCTGGGTTGGCTACAACGAAAATAATAAAATTAATTATCATAGCACCTATCTTCATAATCATCAACATTTCAGTCAAAAGGAGTCGTAATACTGGACATAGGCCTCCCCCAAGTGTCGCCATTACGAACGGTCCTGTGCATCTCACATCTATCGTACTCTCACTAAGTCATCGTTCCACCTTGTGGGAGGCCTACATGCCTTGTGGGGTATGGATACTAATGTTAAATCCATTTTTGGGAATCCCTATATTTAGTAGGATTTCTTACCTTATTAGCAGGAGGTCCAGATCTCGCGTGCATTATACCACACCGGTTTGGCATTTCATCTTCGTAAGGATATTCACAGTGATTGTAGTAATCCACTGAGTGTACTATACGCAAGTACAGTACGAGACGATCTAACACTTTCATGAAGTCAGGGTCCGGTTGTTCGCAGACCACAGAATCGGAAGACGCTTCGAGACCTAGCAACTCCTCTTCTTCGGTTGACGCTTCTTCTATTAGATGCTCTGTTATCTTATGAAGCACCGGGTTCTTCGAGTTCAGACTAAAGATCTGAGGAAAAATGAAAATATATTATCTATTTTACCCGAAATAAGTGCCGCAGAAGGAAAGCAATGTTTCTCGAGTGCATGCATTATTTGCCACACTTTACAGCCTAACTGGCTTGACAAACTTTACAGATTAAGTGTTATCAAAACTGAAGTTGTACTACTATGTCTACGTATGGATTGAGAAGCTAAATCTCGTAGATAAAATGTTACTTCCACAATTTAGAAGTAAATTAGCTGATTTTGTAGGTCAAATCCTGGAATTTGTAGTTAGTCTGCGGGCAAGAAACTTGGCGATGACCGAGCGATGGCGGCAGCGGGGCGATTCGACGCGGGGCGATCAGGCAGCGATATCACACGCGGGCACGAAACAAGCTGGCGGGCAGTCGCGCTCGAGCAGTGATGTCAGAAACATGAGTTAAGTCGAAGAGAACTATTGGAGCCTAGTCTGCTAATGAGGGAATTTTTAGTACTAGAGATGGTGTTCATCCAATAAATCAACGAAGACGCAATTTAGGAGAATTTTCTACGCTTTATTACGAGCTAAGGTGTCACTCAATGAAATTTCAATAAAATTTAAAATATAAGATATAAATTCCTCATTATCAATTTCCATGATTAAAATAATACAACACCGTGTACTTGCGCAAGCGACGAAACTAAACTAGTTTGCTCTCGTCGTTTCATCGCTTCCGAGTCGCCGTCGCTCCACAGCCACCGCCCGTGCATCGCTCGATCGGCCCGCTCCGCCTCTATACATCGCCGTCGCGCCGCCCCGCCATCGCTCGGCCGTCGCAAGTTCCGTGCCCGCAGACTTATAAGTTAGGTAAACGATTCAATACCAGAGGTGGCTTCTCAATCCAAAAGCACACATTAAATAAACTAACACCAGCAGCATTAAATTATTTAAAAATTGATCGTGTCTGGAACTTCCAATTAGATTTTAGAAAGCGGGGGTTTTTTAAACTATTTGCAACTGCTGTATGTTGAAAAAAAGAACAAGGAAAGAAAGAATGGGGGATTATTATTTAGATGACGACTAATAAGAAGAACATGACAGGAAGAAGACATATTGCGTAGGCACCAAATTAATTATTATAAGAGCACAATAGCGAAAAATGAAGTTCTTGTTTAATTTGTACCAGCTCATTCCGGTTCTCCTGAGCACCGTCTTTTTCTTGTTCCTCAGAGGCCTCCTGCCAAAGTTTCGTACGTGTGTCCAGTAGATGTGCGAGCCGGGCCGCCAACCGAGCGTCCGCGCGTAGCACCGGCCTTTCCAAAGTGATACCCGTAACTGGACGGATGCGTCGTTGCAAGTCTCGGTTGACTATTGCACCCAATTCACATTCCCGAAGCTATAGGAAAATTAAAAACCGCAAAATTAAAACTTTTTTTTATATATATAGAATTGTAATAGAATAAACTCGCATATACAGTAGTTGTTGTTTTATTGGTTTTATAAGATTTGCGTTTTGACCACCATCTCAATCTCAACTGATAGTAAGCGGCGATGTGGTCAAAGGAGAATGCTCTTGCTCCATAGAAAAAAAACCCAACTCCGACAGAAACGAGAGACGAACGAGATGTATCTCTAATTATCAATAATGATAAGTAATAACACAATAACCAGCTATTATCATGATTCTTACTTGCAAACAAAAAAAAATGCTAGTTTTATTAATCAGGCGTCGACTTTAAAAATTTAATATTCATTCTTTTTAACTGAATTCAAAAAAATGGGAGAGTTCAATTCGGTTGTGTTTTTATACTCATTTGTTTTTTTTTAAATATATTTTTTTATGTTGTTACCTCAGAACTCCGTCGTTTATAGACCGATTTGCAATTTAGTTTTTTCTCCTAAAAGGATATGTTTTCAGATTGGTCTTATTTTTTTTTAAATCCAATTCTGATGATGGGATCCATGAGGAATCGAGAGAACTCAAATATTATAGGCAACCATTTGGTGACTTTAGTATTTTCATTGAGAACTCAAGTATTTACTTGCTACAAAGTAATATTTGATGAAGTGGAACTGGTGAAGAAGACCAGGAATGGCCAACGGAATTTCACACTCACGTAGATATCACAATGGAAGTAGTTAAGCAACTATGACAAGACAAATAAATAAAGAGTTCTAAATAATATTGTCGAAAATCGTATCATCGAAGTTATCTTATGATGATGATGGAGCCGGAAGGTAGGCACTGGAACTCCGTAATTAGTCAATGTAATTCTAATCCTGTTTGGGCTTATTAGAATTATCATGAGATGTACACCAAACAGTACAGTATCGCACTGATCTAAAGATGGAGCTCGAAGGTACTTCATAATAATTATAACAATGTATCCTAGCAGTGTCTAGGTTCATTGGAATTGTCGTGAGAGAATTGTCGTGAGTAGGTACTTTGGCTGCGGGTGTATCATAACTAAAAATATATTTTTTACAAAAAAAAAATATCGATAAATATAAAACGATCAAAATAATCGACTTATTTTGATGTTTCTGGTTTTGCAGATTTGTTATAGTCTAAAAGTATTAGTGTTTTTTTGTAGTAAAATAGCATGTTGTATGCGTTCTTGTTTCAGATTCTCCTAAAATCAGTGATGTTTTGTTTACCAACATTAGCTCTTTAGTATTTTCGTGTTACTAAAAAATTATATGGAGAAATCTGAAATGAATTATTATTAATATAATTTATAGTTCCTAAACTATTACGCTTAAACGCTAAAATATAACTATACGGTTATTACTTAAATAGAGTGCCAAATAAATCGTAAGACACTTATAGAGTACTTGATAACTATTAAAACCACTTCTAGCCTATCTACATCTCGTGATCATTTTAACAAGTTCAAATATATTGACCGTTGGGCAAGAGTTTCCACAAAGTGGGTACCCGAAGATGGACGACGCCGCCGAGGTCGACCAAGGAAGAGGTGGCGAGACGACCTGGATTCCTACCGTGGGGACTGGTTCGAGGTGGCTCGGGAAAAGAATGCCTGGAAGAAGTTGGGGGAGGCCTTTGCCCAGCAGTGGGACAGCACAGGCTAATATAAAAAAAAAAAAAAAATATATTGTTTTATAATAAAGTTCCAGTGCCTACCGACTTCCAGTTCATAATCAGATCAGTGCGGTGTTACCTCATGGCTGAAGTGCAGCTAATGACAATTTTTATAAGTTCAAATACGGATAGAATACATTGGTTAACTACAGAGTTCCGGTGCCTCATCATCATAAGATAACTTCAATGATACAATTTTCAACAATACTATTCAGAACCATTTATTTATAGTATTATCTAGTTGCTTAACTATTTTCATTATGATATCTAGCTCCGTTGGCCATTCCTGGCCTTCTTTAACAGTTTCACTTCATGACATGTTACTTTTTGACTGTAAATGCTCATGTTTTCGATAAAAATATCAAAATTACAATATAGTTGCCTTTAATGTTTGAAGAGTTCCCGTGATTCCTCATGGATTCCATCATCAGAACTGGATTTAAAAAATATAAGACCAACCTGGGAGCATATCCTTTTAGGAGAAAAAACAAAATTGCAAATCGGTCTATAAAAGACGGAGTTCCGAGGTAACTTCATTAAAAAAAATATTAAAAAAAAAAACAAATAAGTATAAAAATACAACCGAATGGAGAGCCAAATCATCTTTTTAAATTCAGTTAAAAATAATGAATATTGAATTGTAATTAAGCAGTTTTAAAGTCAACGCCTGATTAATAGAACTGGCATTTTTTTTTGTTTGCAAGTAAGAATCATGGTAATAGCTGGTTATTGTTTCAATACTTACTTCTTATTGATCATTTGAGAGACATCTCGTTTCTGCCAGAGCTAGGTTTTTTTAAAACATTCACTTTTGGAGTGGTTTTGTAATCCTACTCTCGCGGGATCAGATAAACCCCAGCATACAATCAAATGGTCATATTTGTATTCATATCTTTAGAAAACCAAGATTCAAGCTTACAAAACCTGAAATCTGCGTAGTTTCTGTTGTTAACTTGATCCATTCATTAAAAAATTGTGACAGTTCAAAATGTGGAAAGTTTAAGACGGTATTATTATTTTTTAATTTACTTACTCTGATATTGTTCAGGTTCCAGCAGATATCTTTGATGTTGACGTCTCGTCGGAACGTGACCCAACCGCGACGGAACCAGCGCCGCTCCGGGAGCGGGTCAGCCAGGGCCACGCGTAGGAAGCCACCGTAACGTTTGCACATCTGTAGATTTAAAAAAGTCCTGACTTTTTTTTTACAGTGGGCAAAAATCATCTTATTTATTTATTTAAAAATTTATGTACACAAACCCCGCTCTTGGGTGGAGTGGGAGATAGTGTCAGACTCTTACGGACTAAAAACCCACCCCGTACCTTCTAGCCTCTTCATACCGGGGCTCGAGCTTCCTTTCGGATAACCCTGGCCCCCGTAGGCTTAGACCCAGCTGGGCCCCTCCTGCTGCTGACAACTCCTTGAGGCGCGCGAGAACAGTGCGCGCCGTCGACGTCTTGGGCTCGGTCCGGATAGTTACCGGACGGTCGGGCAGCGAGCTACCCATGACTCGCTGTCCGCGAGCCCGCGTCTACGGTGGCCGGACATCGGGATCGGAATCCCGGCGGCGGTAGGGAGGGCGCCGTTGCCTGATGCGGTCGGCCTCCTCCTTTGCTAGCATTACTGCTTCGCGGAAGGAGGCGACCGCCTGCCATTCCTCCTCTGTCCGGACCATCGCTTCGACCAAAACCCGGCGCGAGAGGTCTCCGCCGCCGATCGCCCCCACGAGAACACGGCGATGCTCCGCCCAGGCAGGGCACACCTCGACTGTGTGCTCCACCGTGTCTTCCGGACGTTCCGCACAGTGGCGACAACCGGGTGTCTCTCCGCTTTAATCTAAAATAGGTACCTCCCGAACTTGCCATGTCCGGTGAGGACCTACGTCATGCGGAAGGTAAGGACGCCGTGAGGTCTTTCCAGCCACGCCTCAAAGAGGGGACTTACCGCCATAATCAAACCAAACGCCCAAACGGCACGCCACGATTAGCCTGACTGACTCAGACTCACTAACGCCCAGCCCAAACCCTTGAACCTAGAATGCTGAAATGCGACACAGAAGTGCCATATATGATGTATGTATATGTATGTAACCGGGGCAATCAATAGAAGGCGGTATTCTATACAATATTTAGGCAATGTATAAAATACCTAAAATGTGTAGGTAATGTATGAAACATTTTTCTCGTCATCAAGTTTTATAGTAGTGGGTTAGAGTAAAGCATGGGATGTGGTGTAAGGCAGGATAGAACAAATTATTGCACCCCAAGCATTTAAATCAGGCCAGCCACAGTAACCTGAACAGAAAAGTGAAAGACCGTCTTCAAATATTGAATTTAAAAAAAAATGCGAGTGACTTACAGCTTCAACTTCAGCTTTGGTGATGGTGGGAGCCAAATTTCTTAAAAATATGGAAGTCGTTTTATGTAACGCGCGGCATTCTTTCTTCTCGACGACAATGTCACTGACGGACTCGGCTTTCTCATCCCCACTCTTTTCCTTCTCCTTATTATTTTCAGCGTTGGTCACAACAGCTTTCTCCACACTTGGAGACTTGGATTTTGACTTTTCTTTAGGCTTAGGAGATTTGTCAGGAGTTTTAGATTTAGACTTGGATTTTCGACGGTTAGTAACTTCGCCTTCGTCTTCCGAACTTGAAGACGAGGAACTTGATGATGACGAGCTGGATGATGATCCTGGTGGTGCTGTTTAATGTAAAAGAAATCTTATTTTCTTGACTTTTTTATTCTATACTTCTATCTGACCCAAAAAACAAACTCAAACATTTAAATTAAAAAAAAAACAACGGAAAGAAAAGGACTTTCTGTTTTTACCGAATTTGGCAGGCTTCTAATACAAGCAAAATAAACCAAAAAAAAAAGGTTTACAAAAACGATTTTTGGTTTATTTGGCCCTCGAATTGGCCAAATCCTTTTCGGGGCGAAATAAGTTGCTTTCACCCCTAGGGTAACAATGTACTATTTCATTACTCATACTACGAAAGTGGGTCTGAAGTTGCCTGAGGAGCAAGTTAAAAGTAATACTTTTCATCCCTAGGGAGTTTTACTTTCAACTGACAGCTGTCAAATTATAAAAAAAATAGTTTTATCTTCACATTTCTATTGAACCAAGTTTAAACTTTCTATACAGTCAGTCAATTACAGCGCGATATAAAATTGAAACAAGTTAAAGTAAGTTAAAACTTAGTTAAAGTTCGCACCATCCGTATTGCCATGACCCTCTGGCAGGCGTACAGTATGGTCGCCGGACGCTTTGCCAGCGACGGCGCCCACACCGGCGCCCCGTAGAGGGCCATGGACCGAACGATCCCCGCGTAGAGCCTCCGGCAGGAGGCGTATGAAAAATACAGGCTGAATAGCTGGCTTGGCAAAAATGGTGGGAAAGTGGCAATTCGTCATTTTTTTGAGTTGTAAGTTTTGTTTACATTTCCGTACAGCGATTTGTATTAACACGATAAGTTCATCAGATTAAAATAGTGATGAAGAGGCTAAAGCAGTAGTGGAAAACCTTTTACGGCCTAAATCAGAAGAAAGATACATACTTAAAATCATAACTTTGTTTACTTTCCTTGCATTCGTAATGAAAATCAGTGTTTACCTCGGGATGAAAGTATCTTATTTAGTACCTCGAATTAGCGTAACTCCAACTCCTCGGGACGAAATAAGTTACTTTCACCCCTAGGGTAACAATGTACTATTACTCACGCGGTTCCTTCTCCTTCTCTTTCGTCTCTGCTGTGTCGGATTCCGTCCCCGTAGCGTTGAAGCGAGAGAACAATTTGGCCTGCTCCTGAAGATGACGCAAATGAGGATCAATCTCCATAGTAAGAGGTGCCGTTGGTTTCGGCGACTCAGGCTTTTTGTTCTCTTCTTTCTGTTTATCAGAAAATGTGATTAAGTTATTCACTACCAAACTAACTACAGAGGTGGACCTCTCGCTTAATTGAACATTATCGGTAGTAGCTCGTGGGGCTGAGAGGAGTGTAGTCACATCTCGCAACAGTTCAGTCAATCGCCCACTAAAATTATCGGCATTTGAACTCCTTCTTGCAGAACTTACGTTTTCTTGAACTTTACTGTGTTGCACCACTGTGGGGGTGCGAACTGAAAACTAGTGTTGATTGTCGGAAACTCAGTAAATGCTGATAACCCATTGCTATGGGCACGCTCAGCACAATTATATAAATAACTTATTTTATTTATTTCGTTTAAAGTATTAATTATTTGTTTATTGTGCAAACCTACCAGTGTTGTTTCTTTTTCAACCCAAAGGTTGACTGGGAGAGAATGCCTAAAAATAAATAAGTTTTATTGTATCATTCTTTGCTGGCGGTTTCCTCACGATGTTTTCACCTTCACCGTTTAAGAGAAGTGGTGATGATATAAATTACATAATATATTTTTGTAATTAAATAAATAATGTAAAGCGCCTGCCTGGGTTTGAACTCATAAGCCAGGACCATTACCGTTGGACCAACATTACTCTTTAACAATACACTGTGTGTTTGTCCTAGTACAAAAAACCGAACTGGGCCCGCGTAGTGGATTACGACTCTTTCCTTCCACTTCGGTAGAAATGTCGGGTAGGAACATATTAAGGCACCGCATCGACTTAGGTCGGTCACCTCCCGCGCTTTATCGGACTTTGGCTAAGCAGCGTGTATTGTATGTCTGATTGTGTTGACTTCGTTAGCGAAACCGCACAGTCAGTTTATAATACGCGACGCTATTAGGGCTTCGAATAGGAACTGTGCATATTTATTAGTTTTGTATTTAGAGTCATTTTAAGAATAAACTGTTATTATTGTTACGATCAGGCATTTAAATTATCTCCACACACAAATACCCGTTACAGGCTGATTATTTTTTTGCTTTGCTACCCTTCTTTTTTATTTGGCATTTGATGCTGTTCTGCCCCTGATAGTTAAAAAGACGTATCTAACAATAAGTAAAAACGGATAAAAAAAGGTTTTAATGAATGAAACAGGAAATCGGGCCTTTTTTCCTTGTGTTAAAACCGCACTGGAGAGTGTTAGCAAAATATTAAAAATACAGGCAGATGCACTTTTTTTTCCTGATTCCAGCAATGTTTAAAACTAAAATCTGAAAATATGTTAGATGTGTCTTTTTCACTAACGGGGGCAGTGTTGTCAGTGACGAATAAATAAATTTATTAAATTGTAAATGTGCACGAAATGTGAGATCTATTCAATCTGTCTACCTACCTACTTATTTAATTATTATTTAAACAAACCTTCTTTTCATTTTCTTCTTTTTCCTCCTTCACTTTCACTTCATCAACATCTATTACAACTGGCTTTTCAGCGTCCACTTTACCTACAAAGATCGTTACAAATTATGATCAGCAAAAGGAGTAATAATCATAATTGCGATTTAAAATAGAACAATGATTATCGAAAAAAAATATGGGGAGTGACAGGTATTATTAGTAGCAAACTAAAACTATTTTATATTCATATTCTTTTGAGTATGTGATAGGGATTTAAAGTCTTCAAATAGCCATTAAAAAACATTAAAATAATTTATATTTTTTGAGTTGTATAAAAAATAATTTAATCCATACGTGTTCAAAAATGTGTTCTTACCAGTACCTGCTTTGTCATTTGAGTTAGTAGTTTCTTGTGCAGGAGGTTCATCAAGCTCCTTTATATCTTCTTCAGTGCCACCTTCCAGTTTAATGACAACCATATCCAGGAGCCTGATCAACTTGTCCGACTTGTCTATATCTACAGAGACCTTGTCAAGTTCTCCTGAATCCAATAGTTCGAGGAACACGTTGAGTCGATTCTGCAATATTTTCCATTTACAATACAATCGAAAATAGATAACATTTATTCAATTATTAATTTGTGAATATGTATTATTTATTTACTTTCAAAGCAACTAGCTGCTCTTCTTTGCGTTTTATGGACTCTTCAGGGTGGTATTTGATCTTGAACCTAAAAAACAAATTAATTCCATTAGTTTGTATTTCCTTTAAAGTTGCCAAGTATATTAACACTAAAGAAATAAGGTAGAAGACCGATTTTAATACAAAAAATAGTTTGTACCCAGTTTATAGTACTTGATATAAAAATCTACGACATTTTTTAAACAGACTACCTTCGTCTGTAATAAATCATCTAATAGTTACGTGGAAAACGCCAAATAAAATAAAGTTTAAAATATATTTCAGCCCTTACACATCTTAGAGCCGATTTTTCAATCCGCACTAAAACAGCCAGCTAAACGTTACAATATAGTGGATTATTATGTAGTTACAACATTTCGAATTTTTCAGTGACTTCTAAAACTGTTCTATATAAATCTGTGGTATTTTCTCACCAACAATCCACACTTAATATGTGCAAGGGAGATAAACGAATAATCATACAACACGTCACATCATGGAGTACCTTGCCCGAGAGCCTCACTTCTATAAATTTATGTTAGGTCTGTTTAATGTGTGACTATTAGACGGAAAGACTGACAATGAGTACCCACGGGATGTTGCACATGCCAATCCATCTGATGAATTTATTTGTTTGACATTTATAATTAGAAAATTATTTAAGTGCACTGCATTCATAATTGGCCCTTTTTGGTGTAGGAAATCACCAAATAAAAGCGCGACAGTCAAGCTAGAACTACATTAGACCGACGCCCACGTCGATCACGCCTGATTTGTACGTAGAACGACGTCGCGTAGCGTGGATCTAGTATAGTTCTACAAGTCTAGTGCAGAGCATTCTTGGAGGGGGAGGAGACAATTGCGCATGTGTTTCTAAACTGCACAGGTGTCACTAAAATACGCACACGAACTTTAGGATACCCGAATTCCTGAGAGGCCTAATCTGTTTTTGGAGTTCTCTCCAAAAACAGATTAGGCCTCTTGGAATAAGCGCACCTAAGGTTATGGCCGCTAAGGCCCACGTAGAATGGTCCGCATAGGATTAAGTGCGGAAACTATTTTTATATTTTCATGTAAAATTTTGTAAAGAAAAATATGAAAATGTTTTCTTTTAGTCTTAAGTTTGCGCCTTATTCGAGCAAATAAAAATATTTTCTTTCTTTCTTTCTTTTCTAGACATAGACTAGTTTCCATATAAAATGTATCAGCGTACGTGGCACAATAGGTGGTAGTTCTACCTTCAGACTTATATTACCTAAAACCCGCCCGTGTTCTTTCAGTTGCCTTTGCGATCCAGGGCCGCAATTATCTTCCGAACAACCCCGCAGGGTACTTTAGTCCCTTCGGTGGAGCACACGTAAAAATACAGACTGCTTAAATCATAACATCAGTCTACTCTCCGCCCGATCCCTGCCCTAGAGGCACCAGGCGGGTTTGGCGATACAGGTCAGCAGATTGGGATGGTATGCGATCTTTCTTCGCATGTTATCCTTGGCAGCCTACTTGCTTTTCTTTGGATGATCCATCGTCGTGCGCAGATGCTGTAACAGATGTGTTGCGGCGGGGGATGGAGTACTACATTCCGTTCTCCGACGTAACCATGTCTGGCCGAGCTCGCCCTTGGTTTGGTGCTGAGTGTGACCGCGCTAACGCGCTCAAACACGCGGCATATCAGGCATGGGTCCAGGCTCGTATGCACAAAACGCATGACGTGAGCCAGAAGAAGAGAGCCTTCAACAAAGCTGCCAAGTCTTGCAAGAAGGTGATGCGGGGGTCACGGTTCGACCACATTAGCCGCATCGGGAACAAACTAGCTTCGTACCCTGCGGGTAGTAAGGCGTTTTGGTCCCTGGCTAAGTCGGTTGAATCGAACTTCTGCCGCCCCTCACTACCGCCACTGCTGAAACCCGACGGGTCGCTGGCACATACCGCTGAGGAGAAAGCAAATTTGTTTGCCACACTCTTCGCGGAATCTTCGCGTCTAGATCCTGGTAACGCGCGGCCCCCTGCTTATCCTGACGGTTGCGATACGATTATGTCGGATATTCGCATCCATCAAAAGGACGTCCGTAGGGTGCTGCGTAACCTAGACGTGAACAAGGCTAGTGGTCCAGACGGGATACCGGCAATTGTACTGAAAACGTGTGCGCCTGAACTGTCTCCGATCCTGACACGCCTGTTTAGGCTCTCATTTAAGGCTGGAAAGGTGCCGACTGCATGGAAGCAAGCTAACGTACAGCCCGTGCCCAAGAAGGGGAGTCGGGCTGACCCAGCTAATTATCGACCAATCTCAGTAACGTCCATTCTCTGTAAGACTATGGAACGTGTAATTAACACTAAGCTCCTGGCATACCTAGAAGCTAATGATATCTTAAGTGACCGTCAATACGGCTTTCGCCGAAATCGGTCAACTGGAGATCTTCTAGCGTATGCTATCCACATCTGGAGTGAGGCCATCGAGAAGCATGGGGAAGCACTTGCCGTCTCCCTTGATATCTCGAAGGCTTTCGATAGGGTTTGGCACGAAAGTCTTATTAGTAAGCTTCCATCCTTCGGTTTACCCGCTGGCTTGTGTTCTTGGATCGCAGACTTCCTGAGTGACCGGTCCATCCGAGTGGTTATCGATGGCTGCTCGTCTAGTCAAATGGCCATTAATGCCGGGGTCCCTCAGGGGTCAGTACTCTCAGCAACATTATTCTTGCTGCACATAAACGATTTGCTTAAGCCCGGTACCTTTGGGTATGCAGACGACAGCACCGTTGCTGAAAGTTACATATCCAGTGCACGAGCTAGTGGGCCACAGATCCAGTCTCTCCGTGAGTCTATGGGCGATGCCAATTTGGTCAAGTTCAATGCCGCAAAAACCCAGGCGTGACTATTTTCCGCTAAAAGGAGCCAATTCAGCCCCGCTCCAACTTTCCGGGGTGTAACCGTGCCGATAACCGACCATCTTGACCTTCTTGGTGTAACGCTGTCATCAACACTCAACTTTGGGCCTTACATCGAAGCAAAGGCTCAACTGGCTGCAAAAAAGCTGGGAATCCTCGCAAGGGTCAGACAGTACTTCAAGCCGGAACAGCTGCTCAAACTTTATCAAGCGCAAGTTCGATCGTGTATGGAGTATTGCTCTCATCTTTGGGACGGATCTGCCCGATACCAGCTTGATGCACTTGAGGCAATTGAGAGGCGAGCCAGAAGGATAATTGGCGATGATACACTCGTCGATTCGAAGCTTCAAAGTCTTGAGCATCGACGCCGAGTTGCTAGCCTGTCGGTTTTCTACCGGTTGCATTTCGGGGAGTGTGCGTCGGAATTGCATAACCTGATTCCGCCTAGCCCGTTCCATCATCGGACTACCAGACGTACGGCGATGCGCCACCGGTACATGGTAGACATCCCGCCTACACGCACAAAACGTTTTGGAAACACATTCATTGTGCGTGCAGCTAAGGAATGGAATTCCTTGCCGGAGTCTGTGTTTCCTGATAGCTACAACCCAGGAATCTTTAAGTCGAGAGTGAATAGGTTTCTTCTAGGTAAGCGCGTTCCATCGTCGACCGCATCGTCGCTTTCCATCAGGTGAGATAGCGGTCAAGCGCAAACTAATCAATAATAAAAAAAAATAAAAAAAGAATAACTTAGGTTTTACTGTGGTCGAGCCGGGTCGAGTTATAAAATACGAAGCAATTAAACATACAAACTAACGTCAAAATGTTGTCTAAGTGACGTAAGTAACCTACATTTATGTAGGCTGACTTTCGTTGACTTTCTTTTAACAATTTTTGCCTGTTGTCAAGAACAAGGTTTTATTATTTACTAGCTTTTGCTGGGGACCTCACCTGCGTGAGTCTCATGTTATCCTAAAGCAATCTTTCCCAAAGTGGGCGATAACGCCCCCTTGTGGGCACTGCAGGTCTCAAGGGGGGCGGGAAGAAACCCAGAAAGAAAATGGAGGCGTTGTGTAGGGGGGGGGGGTGATTTGTAATTTTATTTAGCTAGGAGGCCTCTTAAACAACGACTGCAAGAGCTCTCGACTCTCAACAACAACTTGTGAACATCAACTAATATGAATTAAAAGATTGCTCAAACTCGGTTCTATATTTCTCTCCGCGTAGTTCATATATCTGTCCTATTTTACTGTTACCGAACGTGGCGACTTGCGACTGTTCTTGAGTAAATTGGAACCTGATATCAACAAACTTATTAACCCTTCAGATACCGTCAATTAGAGACACAATAGTAAGACAATAGATGCGCGGCCACCGGTGGTCGCTTGGGGATTCATGAATTAAACAGCATCAGATTCATCCTTCACATTAGTTTTTATATAAGGATTGATTAATTTAGTTATATTTTTAATAAAAGATACTCTGTTTTAATACTATAAAGTTGCGTTTCAATAATCATTCTTATTGGCAGGTGGAGCCCGTAAGAGTTAACTTGAGACCTAAGCGCCGTTGTATGTTACCTACTGCGCTCAGGTTTCAAGTTGCGGGTTATAGTAAAAGTTTCGTTTAGAATTCTCCGTTATATACATATCTAGGTCACAATAATTAATTAATTTAATTTGAAGTTATAGTGGTTTTTAAATAGGTGAAAAAATGGGGGCGCTAAAAAAATATTTATTCTCAAAGTGGGCAGTAGACAAAATAAGTTTGGGAACCACTGTCCTAAAGGAACATATTCCCGGAATAAAAAGTATTCTTCCTATTCCAAGATATTATCTACACGTGTGCCAAACGTCAGCGTCATCTAAATCCATTCAACAGAGAGAATGACTTTCGCAATTTATTATATTATAACTTTTATTTTTATAAGTATACCCAAGTCAACCTTATTTATTGGGCATTTTCTTGACAACAGCAACTATTTTGTTATTATTTGAGGATCCAGTTAGTTATTATTTAAAAGTCAAAAGAGATGAGGTCCTCAGTGCATTCTGATGTAACTCAGCTGTAAAAGTGAATTAACATAAATAACAAAGTAACGTAATTCTCATAGTTTTCAAGTGTTATAAACAAGATGTCGGCGAAACGTTGGACCTTATGAAACTCAAATGCAACACAGCCTGTTCTTTTTTTAAAATAAATTTGATAAGCTCCAGCCTATTAAATCTTTATAAATAAAAATGCACCATGAAGGCAGTCCGTTAGTGTATATTGAACAGTTCATTAATTACACTGCCTATTGAAAAATCCCAAAATTGTGTTATCTATAGAACTATATTCTATGCTGTAGTTGTTAAGCAGGATTGAAAAATTGGCCCTTAGTTTACGTATATTTAAAAAATCGCATAATCTCACCTGTTCCACACATGTGGAATACACATTACCCTACACCTAACAGAAACGAAACCTGTAGCATTGCGCGCTACAGGTCAACGCGAAATAAACTAGCTACACACTAATGATGTCCAGCAATCCACGCGAATACACTGTAGACTGTAGGAAAAAAGGTAACTGTTAACATTTGCATAGCATCTTTGAAAAATTCAAAGCATAACTGCTTCAATCATTAATACACTAGATACAATGTCGGAAACAAAAACCTCAATGCTCAACAGGCCGAAATGATTCTTTTTATCTTAGGTTTCTCATTGATGTTGTCAAAATCTGATGAAGGATTTTATAGATGGAATATAATCTCCTCAGTGTAGAGAAACACACATCCAAATAAACTTTCTTTTTATCACCCTTTTTTTTAAAAAATCCATAAACAAAAGATGACATAAATATTTACTTTTAGTTCTAACCATTAAATTGGTTTATCTGGACCATTGTTTTTTTATAATAAAAAAATATTGTTCGAGTACAAACAAATTTTAAAATATAGCTGCTTGGCAGCACGCCCCTTCTTTAAAAATCAGGTTTGAGTCAGACTTGTGCACCCAAGTTCCCTTACACTAACTTACGACAAATTTACCTGCAAGCTCATCAACAGGACAAAGACAGCTCTTGCTAGTATATACAATGTGTAACGTTAAATGCGCAAAACCTCAGACACCCAAACGATTTTTAATTTAATTGACCTAATACTGTGAGAAAAAATCATTTAAAAAAAAATTTTTGGTTTTATGTGCTGTTATAGTTGGTTTAAAATTAATATCTGCATTGAAATAAGAACTTTTACTATCCCGTGTATCAGAAAATTTGATTGGACTACAACCATTTGTGTTTGTTTACCTATTTCAGTAGGTTTGCGCACGTGATGGCTTGACCTATTCATAAATAGACATGTCGAAGTTTTTAATGAAGATTTTTTTGAAAAATGTAACCTATATTAAAAAGTGGTTTAATTGATTCTGCTTGTTATTTTGATCAAATTATTTACAGGTTTTGCACATTTAACGTTACACGTTGTATAGGTTGTCTCATGTCTGTTTGATGTATGAAGTCACATGTTAAATAAATAAATAAATGTTGCATTTACTTTATTTTTCTCACTTTTCTATCATTTATTTCATTTTTCTCAATATTCATCAAATTGGCATGAATGAATGAATGCAAAGCATAGATGTGACCCAGATAACACGAAAGCCTACCATTCTTTGTAATAAAGCCTCGTAACAAATTTCGACAATGCTTTTGAGGTGCTAAATATAAATCTAGTGTATTAATCATTGAAGGATAACTGGGACTTAATAGATTACAAATTGAAACCTTTTAAAATGGTTTTTTGTATGCTTAGAATTTCTCGATAACCAGCAAATTATACAAAGAGAAAGTTGTTGGTTTTAAGAGTTTAAATAGACCCAATTTAATCATTCATGCAAAATTAAATTTTGTTTCCCCATTAATTCTGAAGTTGCTTTTAGGTGAGTATAATAGAGTCATACATACCATTCTTCATCTTTATGAGCAACAAAAAACTCATTAAGTTGTTGCCTCCTAAAGTCAAGCTTGTATTCATTGTACTTCTGAATGGCATCATCTACAGTGATGGAGTCATCTTGGGCTGCAAGGAATGCTTTAAAAGTCATCATACTAGAAGGCCCATCTGTTGTTCCCATTGGTAATACTGTGTCCCTGCAAAGAATTGTTTAGAAGTTTAGTACTTTTGAACTACTACAACGCAGTAAACCCAAAGGTTGGTTGTTGCCTGCTGGTAGGGAGTGGTTTGTTCCATTAAAACCATCCGAGTTTGACTGGCCTGTTGGTCTAGTGGTTAGTGGCTCTGACTGCTATGCCGGAGGTCGTGGGTTCGCTTCCCACCCAGGACAAATGTTTATGTGATGAGCAGGATTATTTTGTTCTGTGTCTGGGTGAAATTTATCTATAATATGCATTTTTATCAGTCAATCAATCAATTTAGAAATTTATAAGTATGTTTATCAGTAATTGTCTAGTACTCATAACACAAGCTCTGCTTAGCTTGAGACTAGATGGTGTTGTGTGATAGTTGTGGAATATTATTAGTTCCACTCATGTACATAAAGTTTGTATAAATAATAGAAAGTCAAATTACATGCAGAATTTACATTCTGATTTAAATATGCAGCTGAAAAACCAATCATATTAGTGAAGATTTGGTAATGGGACAATTTCTAATTAGGCATTAAAAAATCTGTCTACCAAGTCTATTGAGACTGGATGAGCAAAACATAATTGGTGTTTCTGAAAAGTAATGGTAATATTTTGAAAAAAAAAAATCAGAATAATAAGATGAATGAGACATTTTCTCGGTTTCAAAGAATCACCAATTAACTCTTCAGATTCTGTCAATTAGATCATTGGCTGTCATTGTCTTACAATAGTAAGATAATGACAGCTGGTCTTTGCTTGGGGTTTAATGAATTAATGAGTAGGTAAATTTATGACTTTATGGTTTTATGAAATTCTATTCTTACCTTGCAGGCACTGGTGCCATAGGCTGTCCATAGCCTTGATGAGCAGGATGTGGGCCAAAGTGATCATGTGGCCAGCCATATCCATAAGCATCATGTGGCATCCCCCCATATCTCCTCTCATCTATAGGCCAGTCAGGTCTTAGGCGCTTGCTGGGAGGACCTTCTCCTCTGACTGGAGAGTATCCTCGGCTTGCACTAGCACCACCACGGTAGTCCCTGTAGTCAGGACCAGATCGACCACCACGAGATCTAATATATAAGGATAAATGAACATTAAAACCATTGATCGCTTGACCCATTGATAGCGCTGACGTGGATTTATATGTGTGGCAACGTAAATGCAAGAGATAACATTTTAGTCAGTAGACATTCTGAGGCAAAAATGCTGACTGGATACAAGAAATGAGGCCAGCATGCACACTGCACTGTACATCCATGTTCTGCTAATTCTTTGGGTGCTCGTAAAAACACCAGCCACAAGCTGTGCCAAGTCAGTGCGTATAAAACTTAGGGCATGATATTTGTATGCACATAAATGCTTGTCAATGGGAGAAAAGTAAACAAGCTTTTAATGAAAATCATTTTTTCATAGTAAGCTTTTATAGCTCAGTATACCTATATAATTAAACTCGATGGGGTTGTGTCATTTAACTATCAAGTTTCTATAACCTTCCGTTTCCATCATCGGATCAGCTCCATTTTCTAATAATTTTGCATTGTCATCTTTTTTACACATGCATGCAAAGTTAGTAGCCGGGAAGTGGGTCAAATTTAATTTATAAGATTTGATGACAGACAAATATCGGGACAGGTGAGACTAAATAAAAGATTGTAAAATACCCTATTTACTGAATTGATGGAACTATAGCCGATAACTGTTATTTTGACACAAAACAATTCACTTTTTAGGCAGTAGAATTAAAATCATAAAAATTAGGCCAATTCAAGAAAGTATCACAAAACTTTGATTGTACTTCAATGTTTATATCTTTTAACTCTGATCATATTGACATCGTTTTACTCTTTATAAAGAGTTATAGAATAATATATAAAGATAGGAATTGTAACTTGGGTTTGAAAGTTGAGTCGTAAAGATTGAGGTTGGAATTTGCAAGGAATTCATAGGTCACCAAACACAAGTCTCCACAATAACAACATTAATTACTTACCTCTCAGACCAGTCTTCGCGACCACGACTTCTTTCTTCGCGTCGATCACTACTACGGTAACTGCTGCCTTCGGCGGTGCCTCGTTCACCACGAAATTTATCGCGCCTTTTACGATCATACTCATCGTCACTGTCAGCCATTTTTTTTAAAGATTACTGACCTTCCTTGTATTAAATTAACTATTCTTAAATATAAGTATACGAAAAAGGCTGCTTTTATTACTATATTTTAAAGAATTGAAACATTCTCGTTACGCGAAAGAAAGTATGTAACAAAAGAAGAAGAACACAAGTCCAGTGTTGCCAGTATGATTTCCCAAAAAAGGACGGTTGGCTTTCTGAAAAAGTACGGTTTTTAACTTCGTGGTACGGGTGGGTCGGGCTACTTATGCAAGAGCTAGATCAATTTTTTTTTCCTTCGACTTGGCTGTCTGCGACCATAGGTTGGAGAAAAAGCGATAGGGAATCGTACAATCGGCGCGCACTGTTTCCGCGCGCCTCAAGGAGTTGTCAGCAACAGGAGGGGCCCGGCTGGGTCGAACCCTACTGGGGCCAAGGTTATCCGAAAGGAAACTCGGGCCCCGGTATGAAGAGGCTAGAAGGAACGAGGTGGGTTTTTATTCAGTAAGAGTCTGACACTATCTCCCACTCCACCCAAGAGCGGGGGTTATCATAACATGATTTTTGCCCAATGTAAAAAAAAAAAATTTAGAACAAATTAGCTTTGAAACTTTGGATCTAATTAGATCTCAATAATAGGATTTTTTTTACATCTAATTAGATCTTTTAGATATTTTTCAATTTTACTAAATTTTCTCAGATCTAAGTAAATTGTAGTCAATTGTAGATCTTAGTTTATCTGAATAGATTGAGATTTATTTCAACAAATGTAGATTTTTCTGAAAAAAATTTATTTCATTTACAAAGTCTTTTTAAATCTATAAAAACATCAAATTACATCTAAAATGTTTCAGAAGAAGGCGATTTTTTTGTGTTTTTTACCCTTTGTAGTTTGTAGTGAAAAACAAATCACTATAGTATAAAAAAGGTACGAAAAAGGTACGGTCTACACTGAGGTACGGTTGTGTGTTGAATAGTACGGAAAACCGTACTTTTTGGTACGGTCTGGCAACGCTGCACAAGTCATAGACTTACAGACTATAGACTAGACCACCGATTACAGAGCGTACTAGACATGATTAAAAGCCCCTATCCATCCATGCTCTTTGGCACCATCCATCTTGACGTACTGTGCGTTCCAAATGAGAATAGGAAAGCCAATGAACTCGATCTGTCAAATTTTGATTGAAAAGTATAGTTTTCAAACAAAAAAAAAGTTATAAATAACTTTTTATCTATTTCTTAATAAGGCTCAGTTAAACAAAAACAAAACCATTTAAACGCAAATAAGCTTTTTTTGAAAACTATACTTTTCAATCAAAATTTGACAGATCGAGTTCATTGGCTTTCCTATTCTCATTTGGAACGCATTCTCGCCAAGGCCATACAGGGGCCGTATTATGACCTCTTAAAACCATCATGTTTTCGGTGTGAAAAAGAGACGGAGCTATACAGGACGAATAGCACTATCCTTTTCTCACACAGAAAACATGATGGTTTTAAGATGTCATAATACGGCCACAGTACAGATTAAACCAACGATAAATCAGGTGGCAGCCCTGATTTATCGTTGGTTTGGGTTAAAAAAAGAACCATTATTTTGAGAATTACTGGGTTTAAAATACTGTTTCAATATTTTGCCTCTTATTTTATTAACCATTCTCTTTTTGAGTAATGGTAACCAATTTTAGGTTAAATTGTAAGTAATGTATTTCTAGGCCTTATAAAGGTCCATCATCAGTTGCCTCGCTTAGAGCGCACTGTATATCTGGATCCAATAAAGGGTCAGGGTGCGCCGACGCGACGGCGACGCGTAACGACTTCAAATCATGCTGTTGATTCGACGATTCCAGTAAAATGTCAGGCCAAGATCTATTAGGGTCAGGTATAATGGCTACGTCTTCAGCCCCAAGACCAGATTACGGCTCAGTCTTCATCGGTGGTTCGTATACATCGCACAACACCAATATTCATCTTCTAAAAAAAAGACTAGGTAATAAACATAAGGTAACTATAGCAGGTATGGTATAAGTAGGTGGAGATGGAGACATGGTCGTCGTTAATATGATCGGCAACGATATCTTTCACAGCTTAGTTACCGAATCTTTATTAGTAGGCTTTTTTACCATTACTGCAGTGGTCACATTATCTGATTCACTATCACTATAAAAAGAAATATTTTTCGAGCGGTTTATTAATCAGGTTTTGTCTCTCCGAGCTTGAAGGCCCCGGGGCACTGCCCCACCCTTAGTAGCTACGCCACTGGATAACTAAAATAAATAACTATATTTTTATGGTTATTTTTTTTGTAAAATGTTTTATTAGATAATAATACATTATGTACCTTTATCTGATGCTGTGCCGTTGACTGTACGTGCACTCACACTTTATATCCAGTGGTCAATCTGATACGAGCCCATTCATTTATTACGTACTAGCTTTTGCCCGCGGCTTCACTCGCGTTAAATTCGGGGTAGCACGGTTCTCCTTTCGGCTTATTTTTTTCCCGACAGAAATAAATACAAACTTAACAAATTATATACCAAAACCTTCTTCCAGAATCACGCTATCGATTGGTGAAAACCGCTTGAAAATCGGTGCAGTCATTTTTGAGTTTATCGTGAACAGACAGACAGACAGACGCGGTGGGGGACTTTCTTTATAATATGTATTGATACAATATCGCTCGCCACAATTCATCTTAAATTACGAAAATATTAAATACTAGCGACCCGCCCGGCTTCACTCGGGTTCAATATTATACATGTAAACCTTCCTCTTGAATCATTCTATCTATAAAAAAAAAACCGCATCAAAATCCGCATCAAAATCCGTTGCGGATATAGGGACGGAAAAAGCGACTTTGTTTTATTCTATGTAGTGATTATGTTCGTCGTGTGTGATAGTCCATTGAATTGTATGGAAAGCGATATTGTATCTTAAGATAAAATATATAGTATCTAAGCCGTGTGCAGCGCCCCTTAGTGAACTCCACGGCGGGTGACGTAACCTACGACAAACTTATTATTTTCGGTTGGTACAGTAATGGGTCTAGGGATCGAACCGCAAAATTAAGTTTGTTTTTTATTGTATATACATTTCCGGGATAAAAAGTACCCCGTCGGGTGCCCAGAATATTAAAGAATAATTAATACCAAGTTTCATCGTAAACGAACCCGTAGTTTTTGCATGATGCCTGAACAAACAGATAGACAGACAAAAAGTTTTAATCACATTTTCGGATTCGGTGTCGGTCTAGTACTAGGCATGCCTTTTATGGTGATGCATCTCGACACACATTTTCACTGTTTTTCATACAACCGCTCATAATCGATTATGACGTTATTACCTACACATTTTTCATTGGATATTTTGGAAACACAGTATCTTCTGGATATTATTTAGGCTTCTATTGAAATCAATTTCTAAATTTGTGTAAAACTAATCCAGTAAAGACCTCTGAAAATCTCCTATTTTGTATGAACTTTGACACTTTATAATGGGATTAAATATAATGACCACCAAATGCTTTGATACCCTTAGTTCTTTTACCAAAAAAAAAAAAAACTTAGCACCAGAAAAATAAAGTCTAAAATCACAATAGTATAACCTATTTTAGTCACAACTGCACTTCAAATTGTATTCAAACACCAAATATGGTGAATGATCACCAAATATAGTAAATGATCACCAAATATAGTGAATGATCACCAAATATAGTAAATGATCACCAAATCTTAGCGAGTAAATTAATGCATTATTTCTGCCTAAATAAACCACTGTGATTGCCATAAAATTTAGGCTTATTACCACATAAAGTATTATGATGCTATATTAAGTTATGTCTCCGGCTTGCAATCCCCTTCCACCGCACAGCAAGCGCCGCGCTTTTGATACTTTTTGATACTTAAAGATCAAAATTCATAGGGTACTTCCCGTTGACCCAGAATACTGAAATTTGGCACAAAGCAAGGTCTTATAGCACAGGTTTAGTAATAAATCTGAAAACAGTAAATGTAATTTAATAAAGCAAAACAAAAATTGCAATTCGGAAAAAAAAATTGAGGCTCCATTCGGGAATAATTGTAGTTTGCACGGAACCCTCAGTGCAAGAGTCCGACTCGCACTTGCCCAGTTTTTTTTTTTGATAATAGAGTCAATTCGCTTAAATAGGATATCAAGATGTAAAAACTTTGCTTACAATTTTACATTAAAATGTTGTTTAAATTTTGGTGATCATTTACTATTTTTGGGTTGCAAATTATTTATTTGGAGTCATTTTGCTTAAATAGGATGAGATTTAAAACGTTGGTTATAATTTTACATTAAAATGCGGGTTTAATTTTGGTGATCATTTACTATTTTTGTCTGTTATATGTTACTATAATTGGTGGTAAGTTAAACATAAGCCCTTTTATAATTTGCCATAAAATTAAAAACGTCTATAAAGTAAAACTATAGAAGCCTTGCTAATTTTATTAAAATTCTAAATGACGACCATTCTCTTCAAAAACTTTTAAGGGTTTAAAAAAACAGCTATTTCCTGGAGCAAGTTTTGTGAAATATTCCAGTAAATCTCGGAATTACCGAATACTCACAGAGTTTTCAGGCGTTATCTTCCTTTTTTTGCGTTGCCTTTTCGTCATCATCGCGTTGGATTGCGTTAGATGAATAGTAACAAGCTTTTAAACCGTTTTCGATGTTGACGATAGGCGAGTGGAAAAAGACCCTATTAAGTTCTGCCGTATAAATAAGTCCCGCTAATTTTGAATTTTGAATTGCTCAATTTTCAAATTTGTTTGAATTTAGAATGGCATTACAATTGAAATAATTAGGCTTGATGCAACTATTTAGTCTCAGCGTTGTTTTGAATCTATCAAGTCGCGTACAAAAATGTATTTCTCTAAGGAAAATGTTTGTGCTATAATTTTTTACAACTTTCGGAGAGGCCTTACTCGGATTCAATCTTTTGAGGAGTTAAGATCTATGTTTTATGATGAATTTCTTTGTCTGCAAACTGTTGAACGCTGGTATTTAGTATTCCAGCGTGGAAATATTAGTCTTAGTGACAAATCTCGGGAAGGACGTTTAAAATCCGCCTTTACTGAAAAAAACAACGTTGCAGTGAGGAAACTGATACTCGAAGATCGTCATGTGACATATCGGGAGATAGAGGCGTTAATAGGCATCTCAGGGACAACCATTCAAAAGATCTTGCATGAGGAGCTTGGTGTGAGAAAGCTAGTTTGCCGATGGATTCCGTATTTGCTTTCCGATGATCATAAGGCGGCCCGCGTCAGATGGTGTAAGAACACTTTCCAAAGGTTCAAGTGAGGAAAGTCAAATCACTGCTACGACATTTTCAGTGGTGACGAATCTTGGATTTATGCCTACGGCCCTGATTCCAAAGAACAATTCACAACCTGGGTCTTCCGAGATGAGCCAAAGCCGGCTGAAGTGGTTCGCTCTCGAAGGGCTTCGTAGAAGATGGTGGCTACGTTGTCATAAGATGATTTTTGCCCACCATAAAAAAAAACACCATGACAAAGCAAGCTCTCATACCGCTGGTAAAACAATTGATTTTTTGAAGCAGGAAAACGTATAAATTCTTGACCATCTCGCATAATAGTCCTGACCTAAGCCCTAACGGTTTATTTACATTTCCTAAAATTAAGAAAACTATTCGTAGTCAGTGAAGAAGTCAGTCGACGCTTTCAAGTCGGCCATTTTGGACATACCGACTTTGGAGTGGAATAAGTATTTTCATGACTAGTTCGAGCGAATGGAAAAATTGATAAAACTTCGAGGTGAATACTTTGAAAAACAATAAATAATACTTTAAGGTTCTAGTTGTGCTTTTTCCTCAAACGACAAAATTTAAAAGGCATCCCTCGCAACACCCCCCCTGTCATTTATTTCTTTGATATTTTCAATGTGCATAATTTTCACTTCTAGTATAAAAAAAAAACGAAAACGAAAACGATTTTTAATAGTTTTTGACCTTCTTTCCCCCTAAATAATAAAAAAATAAGAATAATTCGACCCCTGTTTAATTCATTAAACCCCAAGCGAACGCGCACCCATTGTCTTTCTATTGTGTCTCTAATATCGCGATTGAAGAGTTAATATTTATTATGTAAGAAACTAAAAGAAAAAATGAGTACCTAGGTACCTATACGTTAGGTTGGTTTTGATATTTATTTTTAAAAGTAACAATTTGAACGTTTACAGTGTGTGTCGTTTACGCAAACAAGTAGGTAATTCACAACCAACTCTCAACTCTTTCAAATCTTAACTTTGCGTAGGTATTTAAGTGATGTTACGTAAGAACTATCAAGTCTCCCTCCTACCCCTGTAAGTAAGGGAGACTTGATAGTTCTTACGTAACATCACTCCCTCCTACCCCTGTAAGTAATGGGCACGCCACAATTATGGCGGTAAGTCCCCTCTTTGAGGCGTGGCTGGAAAGACCTCACGGCGTCCTTACCTTCCGCATGACGCAGGTCCTCACCGGACATGGCAAGTTCGGGAGGTTCCTGCATCGGATTCGAGCGGAAGAGACGCCCGGGTGCCGCCACTGTGCGGAACGCCCGGAGGACACGGTGGAGCACACAGTAGAGGTGTGCCCTGCTTGGGCGGAGCAACGCCGTGCCCTCGTGGGGGTGATCGGCGGCGGAGACCTCTCGCGCCGGGCCTTGGTTCAGGCCATGGTCCGGAGCGAGGAGGAGTGGCAGGCGGTCGCCTCCTTCTGCGAAGCAGTAATGCTAGCAAAGGAGGAGGCAGACCGCATCAGGCAACGGCGCCCCCGCCGCCGCCGCCGGGATTCCGATCCCGATTTCCAGCCACCGTAGACGCGGGCTCGCGGACAGCGAGCCATGGGTAGCTCGCTGTCCGATCATCCGGTAACTGTCCGGACCGAGCCAAGGCGTCGACGGCGCGCACTGTTCCCGCGCGCCTCAAGGAGTTGTCAGCAACAGGAGGGGCCCATCTGGGTCGAAGCCTACCGGGGTCGGGGTTATCCGAAAGGAAACTAGAGCCCCGGTATGAAGGCTAGAAGGAACGGCGCGGGGTTTTTAGTCAGTAAGACTCTGACACTGTCTCCCGCTCCACCCAAGAGCGGGTTTCGTCAATGATGATTTTCCCCGTCGACAGAAAAAAAAAAAACCCCCTGTAAGTAAAAATAAAACATGTTCGACCCTCTTCTCCGAATCGTTTTAAGTAATATATGAATGGCCTTATTGTACATTAAACAGCTACGTTATTTAGAACAATGCAACTCGTCCGAGAGGTCGCCACAGTTGTCGTGACCATCGCATCTCACGGCGCGCGGTACGCAGCGTTGGTTCTTGCAGCGCATCTCATGTGCACCGCAACTACCGCCACAGCCGTCAGGTTCATCACTGCCGTCCATACAATCCGCCAGCCCGTCACAAAATCTTGAACTCGAAATGCACTGACCGTCAGTACACGTAAATTGGTCGGCAGGACATTCTGTGACAAAAATATAACACTTAGGATCGTGCGTCCTTGGGACGCCATGGCGGCGTAACCAGGCAATGACTTCTAAAAAATATATATGGATGACGGTGTGACCAACAGTGGTCAGATGAGAGACACAGTGGTGTGTACCTCATCTGGCTACTGTTGGTCACACAATGCAGCTTGTCTGCGCTTGCTGGCAGCACCGCCATTGCGTCCCAATGAGGCATGGGCTTTACATACATGGGCATTAAGATACCTAAACGGAACTCTAGATACAAGTAGGGTTGCCAGGTCTTAAAACTGAAAAGGTGGCCAGAATAACCATTTTAGCCAGACTTTTGAATAAGCAAATCAGACTACCCCAATCAGGTTTTTTCATAACTTACAAAAAATAAAACTTAACAAGTCGACTATGTACCTATAATAAGTACTACCTTATTCTAAGTTTTGCACTTTGCATTGGCAAATCACACAAAAGCGGCAAGGTGTGTAAAAAAAACAATCACTGTTTAGTGGCGGTTTTTTTTTCGTTCTTACGTTTTATAAGTGCCCATGTATGTAAGCCGATGTGAAAAAAAACAATTGAAATCAGAAACGTTTATAATTTCAAATAGACGAATCACAGGCACTTCCGAATTGTCAAAATGTCGGTCAGTCAAAAAAGTGAAGCTAAATTTTTCGTTCCATAGCGTGCTATGGAGAAGAACGTGCAAGAAATTCCCGAAACTCCCACCCGAGTCACCGGTGCTGTGACCAAGGGTGAGGTACCTTTCATATCTTTGAGAACGTTTTTTAATTTGAGGCCATAGGTATATACAAAATTTTGGGATATGCTTCGTCTCTTATTTAATTCCAGGTTAATTTTTAAAAGACGTAAGATTTGGTAGTTCTTACCTGTTGTGCAATTGATTTCATCGTACCCATCCCAACAATCAATAGCTCCATCGCATAATTTTGTGTGTGAGAAACAAGATATAGAGTGACCGCAACGAAACTGCTTCGTTAAATCGCATTCTGTGGAAAAAAGTCTACTTAGTAATATAAATTTTAATTAGTTCTACACACAAAATCCGAGATACTTTAATATGTACGATAGGTACCATCACAGACACTTCCGCCTGACCACTGTTAAGTTAATTTTTGGTTGCACTCGAAACAAAAACTCAAAGGCTTTCGTTTGGATCGCGCCGCGGATGAGGATTCAAGCGAATTTTCTTTTAATTGATCAGGCAGAAATTACCGCGATGGTACAGACAGCGGCATCAATTGGATACTCCTCTCTTACTAAATTATCTCAGAAGCTGGAATAACCAGTTGATGACGGTGTCCGTTCCTAGACCTCTTACCACAGTATATTTCATCAGATCGGTCATAGCACTGGATAGAACCATCGCATCTCGCTTCAGCGGGCACACAGAGACCATTACGACACCGCCATTCGTTTGCTGAGCACGTCACGAGTGTCAACAAGCGGCACACACGCACTCCTCGTGCTTTATCCACCAGTTGACAAGCTTCCGTCTCCAGAGCGCACAGTCCTCCACAACCTAAGGATACAATTTATATTAAACCTATGACCAGCCTTTCCAGGAAGAAAATCGTAAGCGACAGATTGCAATTTTTGCAGAAAGGCTATTTTCTACTCGTACTTGTGATAATTATGTCAATAATGTCAAATCTAGCAGCAAGTCCTAACATTTTAAATTGTGCGTGCAACCCGTAAAATGTACAAAATCCATGTATTTAGATTACTATTTAGAATATTAAAAGGGTAGTATTTAAACGAGTGGCTGTAAATTAAAATTTTAAGTGACATAAATAATTATTTTGGGTTATAGAAATAATAAGTGAGTGACTGACTGCGAGTGACGAGATATCAACAAAACAGCAACTTTATTATTTTTATTATAATTTATTTTTATTATTATTAATTTGAGTTAGTTTAAAATATAAAATGAGAAGCTTCATAATATTTGAGCGACCTAATATATTTGATTGAGTGTCAACGTTATGCATTTTTTTCAATATTTGGTCAATTATTTATTTATACTGAGCGGCATTTTATCTTAAATGAAGTGTTCCGAATGTCCTAAATATCGATATAGAAAGGTAATTTAATAATTCGAATATTGCGAAAACCTGGATAATTAGAAAATGGTGAAATAAAATCTGCAAATAACTTGGTCGTAGCGTTCGCCGGCCACTGCCGCGGCACCGGTTGCTTCGCTCGCTCGGCTCACGTGCGGTACGTCACAGTTCTAACCTAACCTATTTCACCCAGTTCAAAATGATGTATCTACCTGCGACTAGATAATTAGACAATGGTGAAAACATTGGTTAAAGTTGACTTTTTAGTAGGTCGTTATGTAAAACCTCAATTTTATTTCTAGACGTTCACTTATTAATTTAGTCGCTCACTGATTATTTTAGTCACTCACTTACTAATTTAATAATTTAACTAGGATTTCAATATCCCTCTTTTAGTAAGCTCGTTTAGGTTTTTGTTGGTAATCAATATTTGTCGTTAATTTAGTTAATGTGTCGCTAACTCAAATTCATACCGCTTAAGTTATTAAAACAGTATCTCATCTTCAGTCGCTAAGTTTTTTTTAGTCTTTCGTTTTATAATTCCCCATATTAAAATTATGTGTAACTTGAAATATTACTCAGGTTTTGTTGCATCACAATCGGTTGACTATATCAAAAGATACATTACATTCATTGACTGTTATGCGGTACGAAGTTAGCCGGATCAGCTAGTATTTTCATAAATACTTTCAAATTAAGAAAGAAAGAAAATACCCCTTTCTGCTAAAACCACAAACTGCCTGATATGATGTTTTTTCTGATATGGCTCTTCCTTATAATTTATAAATTCATGACTAAAAATGGTGGATTAATTTTTTTTTCCTAAATTAATATTTAAAATCATAACATATCCTACTTTTGGTTTCGCCATACCTAATAAGTTAGTAATAAGAATATAGCAGAACTGATATTTACATTCTACAGCCCGTAAAGAAGTAATAAAAAAATTTAAACCTTTGCGCTCAATGATTGAATGTCAGCCAGAAACCAATATTCTTATAGTGATTGATTTGAAATTACACTAAAGGTCTATTAGAACTTATTCTAAAAGCATTAAATATAAAGAACGCGTATTTTCTGCAGACTATGACGCCTATATAAAACTTATATTACTTATAGTAATTACTACCATGTAGAAATGTGGTTCACGTGCATTAAGAAAATGTTTTAAAGTGAACGTACCTGTTGGGTCATCATTATCTATTGGCTCTCTACATACGGATGTGCCACTGTTTTCATCTAACATGCAGATCTCGTTTTTTTGGCACGAGCAAAATCTTTGCGATAAATCTCGGTTACTGACTTCTTTAGATTTTTCACTTTCATCTGACTTGCTTGAATGTTTTGGATACGTTCTAATATTCTTACGAATTTTTGATATAACACTAATTAATTTAGAGTTCTCAGTGCTAAAACTAGTTGCAGACTCAGACTCTACTCTAGTTGTAAAATATTCTTCTGTAGAATTTATCTCTGTCACGGGCGGCAGATCCATATAAACATTAGTAATTGCTGCCGCTGTTTCATTCGTATCTATGTTTTTTGTTGGCACTACGGTTGTACTAATTTTATTGGTCATACCTTTAAAATTAGGTTTAGTAAAATTGACCAACATAAAACTTATTATTACAATAGCTACTATCATCACACTTATTGAGCAGGCTTGTATTTGAGTTCTCTTTTTCACTGGGCTATCAGCCGAAGCAAAATTAACTATACACCCAAAACCTCTCAGGCTTTTTCTCAGTCTGCGTCGCCTTGAATCATTTGAATCCATTTCGTAAGATGTATATTTTTGTCTAAAGCTCAAATCGATCTGTTGTGATATGGAAGGAATGCGTAATAGTTTATTTTCCACATTTGTGGGCTCTGAGTCTCTCTTGTTATAGGAACAAACTGTTTGGTTTATGTTTGCATCACTAAAATGCACTTGTCGTTCATTTAAGAATGTTTCCTCTCTTTCTATTGTCGTGTCTTTATTAGGAGTGGAATGTTTATGTGGCTTGAAAGTTTTTGGTGGCTTCAGTTCATATTTTCTTATTTTACCTTGACATGTATAACAGTATGTTATAACATTTCTGTCTTTGGTCGGTCCAGCAATAATAGTACTACGTAGATGACTATTCCTCCAAAGATGGGAACAGTACAAAGAGTTCAAATTAATGGATTGCTCGAGGTTACCAGAAGTGGTTATGGAATCATCAAAGCTCCCTTGTAATGTCATTATGTCCTATATGGAGAGCTTGTGTGCCATTATTTTTATATATAAACATTATTTAGGTCCTGAAACAAAAAGAAATTGTGTTATAATACATACTAGATAGAGATTACTACTATTAAAGATTTTATTGTCGTGTTACTTCAAATTTCTAAAAGCAAGTAAAGCAAGACTTAAAAATATTTGTAATGTTATAAATAATGCCGAGTGCCGAGCTACAGCCTGCAAAATACAAATACAGAAGGATACAGTATATATTAATTTACATATGGGCTTTGGAGCGCAGTGGTAGCTCAGTGGTAACGGCTCCAACTAAAGAGTTGATCTTGGGTTCAAATCGAGGCAAGCATTTTACTTTGTATAATTTATTGCATGACCACAGCTTTGAAAACATCGTGAGGAAAACATAATAATATATTTATATCTCAGCTAAACATAATAATATGTTCATCCATGACGTGAATGTGCGCCGCGTGTGTAAACTATAAGTTACCCAGCCTACGTTTATGACTAAACATGATTTTTTAAGGCCTACATGTCACTAGAACACCATTGGTAGCACGACCAATAGCCTTGCTGACAAAACCACGAGACCCCTCCTCCCTGAATTTTACGCAACCAAGGTGACCCTCCATTTTGTTAGTGATGCAACTGGTCGTTTCGCTACTGGTTTCCTTGTGAGAAGCAGGCCTAACGCAGTTCATAGAATATTAGAATGTAATTTGAACCAGGTGGCAACAAGGGAGACCTAACTTTAACAAGGGGGTTGAAGGTAGGGTTCGTTTAATAAGAAGTAACATAATTCCCGGTAATGAAGTATGTAAATGATATCGTTTACTGTAAACTGAACTCAATACCATAATAAATTAAGGTTTCGCCCCCTGACAAAAAGAACCCTTTATTATGGTGCGACTTCGTCTGTCTCTCACAGCTGCTTATTTAAAAATTAAGGCCTAAGCGCCCAAAAAACAGTGACTTTCTGACGCTTACTCCTCGGTAACGGCCAAGTTAATTAGTTTGAAAAAAAAAAATGTTCATTTTAGACTAGCTGCTCCCAGCGGCTTCGCCCTCGTGATAGCAAAAATTTTCCCAAGGGAACATACTTCCGGGATAAAAAGTATCCTATGTCCTATTCCAGGACGTGGTCTATCCATGTACCAAGTTTCATCAAAATCGGTTTTGCCATTTAGGCGTGAATACGTAACAAACAAACAAACAAATCCCTTCAAATCACTTTCGCTTTTATAATATTACTAGCTTCTGCCAGCGACTTCGTACGCGGATCCTGTTGCTTATGCCAGCGACAACGGAGTCGTCAAAATCAAAGATCTGAAACGTCTGGTGTCGAATTCTAACAGCCTGGAAAACAACGTGATGCGCGAGACGATTCGAGACGTTCCAGATCTCTCCCTTCCACTTACGCGCGTGACAGTGTGCACACACCTTAGATATGGTGCCATAGACAAAAATAAACAGAAAGCTCCGAACTGCTAAGCTATCGGGAGTTACATGTGTTATTGTGAGTCAACCATAAAAGATAGACATATGATGTCTTGGGATATTTTTTATATAATTTTAAGGAGAACATTTCCGTTATACATGATTTTTGTGTAGCTTTAACCATTAAGGCTTCAAACGCGACGGAAGCTTAAAAAATGGAGTAATTTCTCTCGTTTCCCCAACATTTCCCTTTACTGCTCTGCTCCCATTGATCGTAGCGTGATGAAAAGTATACTATAACCTGCCTAGGAGTATGAGGAATGATTGTACCATGTTTCGTTAAAATCCATCGCGTAGTTTTTGTTTCTATAAAGAACATACAGACAGACAGACAGACAGACAGACAGACAGACAAAAATTTTACTGTTTGCATTTTTGGCATCAGTATCGATCACTAATCACCCCCTGATAGTTATTTTGGAAATATATTTCATGTACAGAATTGACCTCTCTACAGATTTATTATAAGTATAGATATAGATAGTAAAGATTCATGACAAACATAGGTATATTATCAAATATTGATTTTTTCGTGCGATTTATGCTATTGTGTAAAAAAATATGTAGCAATTTCGCAACTTTTTCCTACTTCTTCCAAACGTCTTTAGAAAAATGTTTACATATGAAAATTGATGGTTAAATATTCTTCAATGTGAACATAGCATATACTGTAAATCAATTAATATTTTGCAAAGAAAATGGATTTAAAGGGGGCTCCTTCCGGGCGCAGCTGGCCACAATTAAATGCATAGATATTCGTACTGCCGCCTAGGCGGGTATGAGTGTTGTGTCCATTTAATTTCAGCCAGATGTTCAAGGGACTATAAGCCTCATCAACTTGAAATATCTATTGTCATCTGGGACCCAACTTTTATTGGTTTGGAAGTTTATAAAACGATTTTTGAGATATTATAACACGATCAGGTAATACGATTCTACCACCAAAAAAGGTTTAACTTTTAACAAACAAATACAGTTAATAAAGTAGATATTACTGGATATCTATACTTATCTATACTTATAATAAATCTGTAGAGAGGTCAATTCTGTACATGAAATATATTTCCAAAATAACTATCAGGGGGTGATTAGTGATCGATACTGATGCCAAAAATGCAAACAGAAAAATTTTTGTCTGTCTGTCTGTCTGTCTGTCTGTATGTTCTTTATAGAAACAAAAACTACTCGATGGATTTTAACGAAACTTTGTACAATCATTCTTCATACTCCTGGGCAGGTTATAGTATACTTTTCATCACGCTACGATCAATAGGAGCAGAGCAGTGATGGGAAATGTTGGGGAAACGGGGGAAATTACTCCATTTTTTAAGCTTCCGTCGCGTTTGTAGCGTTAATGGTTAAAGCTACACAGAAATCATGTATAACGAAAATATTCTCCTTAAAATTATATAAAAATATCCCACGACAGCATATGTCTATCTTTTATGGTTGACTCACAATAAAACGTGAACTCCCGAGAGCTTAGCAGTTCGGAGCTTTCTGTTTATTTTTGTCTACTCTTACGTTTATAACACTCTCACTCATCCCTAATTAATAAAAGTAAGTGGAAGGGAGAAATCTGGAACGTCTCGAATCGTCTCGCGCATCACGTTGTTTTCCAGTCTCCGGGATCTTAGAATTCTACATCAGACGTTTCAGATCTTTGATTTTGACGACCCCGTTGTCGCTGGCATAAGCAACAGGATCCGCGTACGAAGTCGCTGGCAGAAGCTAGTCGCTAATAAAATTTGAAATATTAAGATATAGAAGAAGTTCTGACAATATAATAAAGAAAAAAAAAACCGCATCAAAATCCGTCAATTAGTTTGGGAGCGATGACACACGTCAAACTTATAAGTCAAAACTGACTAAAACCCAGCTGTATTAGGGTGATTTTTGCGGTAACTGATTCGAACATTCCTGCAGCCTTAACAGCCTCAGTACCTAGCTTCGGTCCTGTCGATGGAAATATAATGTGCAAGCGAGTGTAGCTACTTATTATATATGCACTACTACCTAGAGTTTTCCGTTTTGGTTTTTCTCTTTATGTTTTACTATCTCCGCAAAGAGCAATTGGAGGAATACGGGTGGGTTTTAGTCGATAAAAGTAACTCCATCATCATCATCATCATCATCATTTCAGCCGACAGACGTCCACTGTTGGACATAGGCCTCCCCCAAGTGTCGCCACAATGATCGATCCTGCGCGTCTCGCATCCATCGGTTTCCCGCAACCTTCACCAGGTCATCGGTCCACCTTGCAGGAGGCCTTCCGACGCTGCGTCTTCCAGTACGAGGTCGCCACTCCAGAACCTTTCGGCCCCAACGGCCATCTGATCTGATTAACTCCATACAGAGCCGGAAAGTTATTTATATATCATAGATTGAAGGTTCACTTTGTTGTCCGTCCGTCTGTCTGTCTGTCTGTCAAGACCCTTTATCTCGAAAACGAGTATTGAGTGGAAATTAAAACCATATACTCAGGTCTGCGGTCCCTTCAAGCTGTGAAAAGATCAAATTTCTAAGTTAACGAATAAGATACGGCCGTTTATGTCGCAAAAAAACGTATATTTTGAAAGAAGAAGATCGAAATGCTTAGGGTACTTCCCTTAGACCCAGAATCCTGAAATTTGGCATAAAGCAAGATCTTATAGGACAGGTATAGAGATTATATATATATAAATCTGAAATCAGTAATTTTGTTGTTAACTACGTGACAAAAAAAAAGCATTTCGGAAAAATATTCGAGATTCTATTCGGGAATTGTAGTTTGCACGGAACCATACCGGATAATACGGAAGTGATATTGATAAACCTATTGGTAAGGTTGCTATATTTTTTTTACCAAAAACACGTTGTATGATTTAATAGCAGATGATTTAGTCATAGCTTCTAGCTCACAAAACATAACATATCATAATTTCGCGTAAATAAGTAAGGCCAATGACAATCCCCGCTCTTGGGCGGAGCGGGAGATAGTGTCAGACTCTTACTGTCTAAAAACCCACCCCGTTTCTTCCTGCCTTCATACCGGGGCTCGAGCTAAGTAAGTACTTACTTAGGTTTTAATCTGAAACTACCTATATTAAAAATAGTACCAATTATTATATCGAACCTATACCATTTAATTAGTAATAGTTACATAAGATCCAACAAGAATTTATTTTAGTTTTTTTAAGTAAGTAATACAAGAACGTAAACAAACAAGCTCAGTTAATATTTCCAACACAGTCATAAACATAAATCTAAATAAAAGATAGGTAATCGGCAGGTCAACAACAATTTCTAGGTCATACTGAGCATCACCACACCGCGTAGAGAACTTCAAGAAGCTCAGCTGATTATTGTAAACACTCAAGTTAAAAACAAAGCACTATATGTACTATCTAATAACACTTACCTGCATGGAGTAATGCAGCTCATGCTGTTAAAAACACTTCTCAATAGTAAACTACGAATTTAAAGTATTGTCAAGTGGAAGTTATCGAGCACGTCAGGTCGGCGTGCAGCGCTGCCGTGTATAGGACTACCGTTGCCGATGACAACGAGTAACAACCTACACCAACACCAGCACCCCGAACGTCGTACCAGTGTGCGAAAGGGATTAATAATACAGCTGCGAGCATTGTAGAGAGGGATGAAGCAATGGGGTCGGTGTCGCGTGGTGTAGGCACAGCGGCCAGGGTCCGTGCTCGCTCAAGAGTGACACGTGCTACGCCAAACTGAACGAACATCTGTTCTCTCATGCTGTCAATAATGTAACGGTTAGTTCTGTTAGGTAACAGTGCTCAGTTATAAGCCACTTTGATGACTTAGTATTTCTGAGATCATACATTTTTACAAGAAACCCACGTTCTACCTAGATATTATTCCGTATATTTCCGTTTGCGAATTGCGTGTCTTCATTGATAAATACTTATAGAGGTATAAGCACGAAAATAGGAGCGAAAATCTAACTTGAAAGCATTGAAATATTAACTTACAGAATTATTTATTAAAACGGTTTCAAGCAAGTAGGCAAGTATGAAAAATTACTTAACTATTTGAAGGCTCATTAGAACTTAGGCAAGTAGGATTGCAGAAAACCAGTAAAAAAGAAACTAAGTCATGATTTCCGCGAGCTATTTTAATGTATATTTAAAACTAGATTTTGCCCGCGGCTTCGCTCGCGTTAAAGTCCCCTTTCGGCTTATTTCTTCCTGACATCTTCAACAAATATCGTTAGTGTACACTGAAATAAATACAAAAACTTAACAAATTTTAATATACTGAAACCTTCCTCGAGAATCACGCTATCGAGTGGTGAAAACCGCTTGAAAATCGGTGCAGTAATTTTTGAGTTTATCGCGAACAGACAGACGCGGCGCTTGTTTTACAATATGTACTGATACAATATCGCTCGCCATAATTCATCTTATATTACGAAAATATGAAATATTTATCTTCGTCGTGTGTGATAGTCCATTGAATTGTATAGCGAGCGATATTGTATCTTAAGAGGGTCCTTCTCCACTCGCTTATCGTAAACATCGAAAATGGTTTAAAAGCTTGTTACCGACTTCCCAAAAAGGAGGAGGTACTACGTTCGGCTGTTTGTATGTTTTTTTTTTTTTTTTTTTTTTTTTGTATGTTTGTTCGTCGAATACTCCCCCAAATGTGGACGGATTTTCAAAATTCTTTTTTTGTTCGAAAGTAGATAGTTCTGAGGTGGTCCCATTATCACCAAATTAGGATCTGATGATGGGATCTTGGAGAAATCGAGGGCAACCTTCAAATTTTATAGGCTCACTTATTGATTTTCGCATATTTTATGAAGTATCTTGTGTATTTGCGTATGGTCGTCACCATCTCAGGTAGCTGGGCTGATGATGGAAGGTACAACTCCTTAACAGTAAGAAGTTACTCGAACAGGCAAGGACTGTTTTAGTAAATTGTTTTGATGTTTGATAGGGCATTTGCCACATTTGGTCTCATGATCATCAAGTCATGACCTGATGCTGCAGTCAGGATAGTCTGCAGAGTACCTAAGTCCTCGACAACAAACAGCAGATATATCGAGTTTAGGCTCATTGAAAACGGTTCGATGTGTGGATAAACGTACTGCTAATAAAGAACACCGAAGTACATAGAGACCTGATGCTGAAGCCAGGAGCATCAGGAAAAGTACAAACCTTGAAATTACAGCACCGTAGTCGTGTTTGGGCTCATTTTAAACAGGACTAAATTTTAAGTTCATTGCAATGTTGACATAAATCTGGCCTGATGCTACAGCCGGGATTATCAGCATCTAGTCTAATGACTGATTGAAAGATTTACCTTTCGGCTTCATTATCAGATCAGTTCGTTATATCCTTTCCCTCTCCAGCATCTAGTCTAATGACTGTTTGAAAGAAGAGGGGGAGAGGATATATCGAACTGATCTGATGATGAAGCCGAAAGGTACCTAAATTAATGTAATCTAACCGTGTTTGGGATTATTAGAACCGTTATGAGATGCGCTCTGACTATAAGGTATTTAAGTTTTACTGAGGGGTACTTTTTAGTGGTGGTACCATAACTAAAAAGTGTAAAATAAAAAAAAACTTTTTACAAAAAAAATATAACCGACTTCAATGATAAAAAACACTGAAAAGTATCAAATAACTTTAATTTTGGAAGTCGGTGTTAAATAACAAAGAGACTAAACTATAGAAACACCGACTTCCAAAATTAAAGTTATTTGATACTTTTCAGTGTTTTTTATCATTGAAGTCGGTTATATTTTTTTTGTAAAAAGTTTTTTTTTACTTCATTTAATGCAATCCAACGCGATGTTTGTCGAAAAGGCAACGCAAAAAAAGAGAGATAACGCCTGGAAACTCTGTTAGTATTCGGTAATTCCGAGATTTACTCGAAAATTTCGCAAAACTTGCTCCAGGAAATAGCTGTTTTTTTAAACCTTTAAAAGTTTTTGGAAAAAGTTGTCATCATTTAGAATCTTAATAAAATTTGCAAGGTCTCTAGAGAATTACTTTTTTGACTTTTTTAATTTTTAGGCAAATTATGAAGTGTCAAAGTTCATACAAAATAGGACATTTTCAGAGGTTTTTACTGGATTAGTTTTACACAAATTTAGATATTGGTTTCTTTAGAAACCTAGATAATATCCACAAGATTCTGTGTTTCCAAAATATCTAATGAAAAGTGTGTAATAACTTCATAATCAGTTATTAGCGGTTGTATGAAAAACAGTGAAAATGTGAGTCGTGATGCACCACCTTAAGATAAAATATAATAGTATCTTAGCGGTGTACAGTGCACCTTAGTGAACTCCACTGTGGGTGACGTAACCTACAACAAACTCATTTTTTTCGGTTGGCACAGTAATGGGTCTAGGGATCCAACCGCAAAATTAAGTTGGTTTTTTATTGTATATACTTTTTCGGGTTAAAAAGTACCCAGTTTGGTGCCCAGGATATTAAAGAATACCAAATTTGATCGTAATCGAACCGGTGGTTTTTGCGGGATGCCTGAACAAACAGACAGACAAACAAAAATTTTTTTAATCACATTTTTGGTTTCGGTGTCGGTCTGACACACCCTGCTATTATTTTTTTGATACTTTTTCAATGTACAGAATTTTTACTTCTACAGATTTATATAAGTATAGATAAGTTTCCATTTATTTTCTGACTAGCGATCAGTTCAAACTTCACACGGGTGTTAGAAAATAGAAATCTTTGAAATTCTTGACTTTTCTCTTCAATAATATGTATTTATTATACTTACACTAAACCTTCCTCAAGAATCACTTTAGGTCTTGGTGAAAAACTACACGAAAATCTGGTCATAAATAAAGGGTCTTAGTAGACAGACAGACAGACAGACAGACGGTTGACAAAGTGATCCTACAAGGGTTCCGTTTTTTCTTTTTGAGGTACGGAACCCTGAAATAATGGTAAAGTTAAAAATAAAACGTGAATTTATTGTTGATTAAAAAAAATAATACTTAAAAGTTACTTTTTGCCTGCCTGTTTGTTCTGTGTGAAGACCCTTTATCACGGGAACGAGTGGAGTTATTGCGGTGAAATTAAAATTAATCAAGTCTGCGGTCCCTTGAAGCTGATACAAAATCAAACTTCTGAGTTAACGAAAAGTAAGATACGCCCGTTTATTTTGCAAAAAAAAACCAGCCAAGAGCATGTCGGGCCACGCTCAGTGTAGGGTTCCGTAGTTTCCGTCACAATATGTCCCCACTTAAAAGTTTAAAAAATGGGCTATTTGTTAGGTACCTTGAGTTGACATACTAAGTACCTACGGAACCCTATAAACGGGCCCACAAAGGACGGTGACAACTAAAGAAAGAGTTATAGATTCCAACTGCACATGGAAAGTTCGACAACATGTTCTCTATTTGAGTCCCACCACGAGTAGTGGGAAGGGGTTGTAACTTGGAGTGATAACCAGCGTCAGTTAATAATTTAAATACTGCAGTATTGTTGTTACTAAGTTAGTTAAATTAGTTTTGTTTTTTCCCGCCAATTATTTAAACTACAACATTATCGTAAACATAATCTACTGTACTTTATTTACACTATTTATTATTTATTTATCTATTTACAAAATTATATTATAAGTAACATCTTTACAGAGGCGTCCAAGGCGCTGTTATAACAAACACTTAAAATGTATAGTACATAGTTATAATTATAAACATTATTAAATTAATTATGAATATACATTATTATCCATCCAGAGCTTTCTCAATAAGTAATTGAGCCGCTTTTACAAATTTCGGTCAGTTTTGGCTAAATATACCCTCAGATAACGATAACTGATTAAGGTGGTGCATCACGACACACATTTATACTGTTTTTCATATAACCGCTCATAACTGATTATGACTTTATTACACATTTTTCATTAGATATTTTGGAAACACAGTATCTTGTGGATATTATCTAGGTTTCTATAACTAATCCAGTAAAGACCTCTGAAAATCACCTATTTTGTATGAACTTTGACACTTCATAATTTGCCTAAAAATTAAAAAAGTCTATAAAGTAAAACTATAGCAACCTTGCAAATTTTATTAAGATTCTAAATGACGACAACTTTTTCCAAAAACTTCTAAGGTTTAAAAAAAAACAGCTATTTTCTGGAGCAAGTTTTGTGAAATTTTCGAGTAAATCTCGGAATTACGGAATACTAACAGTGTTTCAGGCGTTATCTCTCTTTTTTTGCGTTGCCTTTTCGTCAAACATCGCGTTGGATTGCATTAAATGAAGTAACAAGCTTTTAAACCATTTTCGATGTTTACGATAGGCGAGTGGAAAAGGACCCTCTTAATAATACGTATGGCTCGTGACAAAGGAGCAAACTTTAGGAGGTTAGTCCTAGCAGACTATAGAGGCATATTATATTTTTCCAGTTAAAGTTAATTTATTTGCTACATCTGTAGCATCTGAACAAATTGCTTCTACAATCAATTTCTCAGTGCCTAATAAAATCGTAGTACCAAACAGCTAAACATATAAAACAAGTATTTTTAAAACTCTTGAGAAATATTGGTATGCATATTATTAAAATTGAAGAAAAATTACTAACAACGCTAAATTTTCATACATTTATAATTTAACTAGCTGCTCCCAGCGGCTTCGCCCGCGCGATAGCAGAAAATTATCCCAAGGGAACATACTTCCGAGATAAAAAGTATCCTATGTCCTATTCCAGGGCACGGTCAATCCGTGTACCAAGTTTCATCAAGATCAGTTTTGACATTTAGGCGTGAAGACGTAACAAACAAACAAACTCACTTTCGCTTTTATAATATTAGTAAGGATTTGTTTAATAAATATGATGAATTATAAATTGAGTAAATCATTTTTGAGCAGACTTAAGATTGTTTTTTTTAAGGCAAAGCCGATAAAATAAAGATAAAATATCGATATATTGATATTTTATCAACAGCCCTAGTGCCCCGTGTCGTAGACAAAACTGTTTTAGGCCCTTATTCCTGAGTGACATAGGCTATATTTTATGGAGGCTTCCGGCGACTGGGACCGCAATTAACTTGGACCGCGGCCCCAGTCGCCGGATCTGAAAATATTTAATAATTTTCTTCCGGCGACTGGGACCACTCATAGATAACTTAAAAAAAAAAACTATTATTCAAGCCAAAATCGGTACAGTCAAACGAAAAATTTGTATATTATTTATATGAATATCATAGACTCGTTCTAGACATGATTTTATCCTATGCGCGTAGTAATAGATTAAGCTAGCCCGTTTTTACATAATTCACACATGCAGGTAAACACACACAAAGGGAATAGCATTGTATGATTGTATAATACTATCCCTCTCTAACTCGAGTCCTGTCGATTTCAAGGTCAGTTAGCCCTTTTGTTATAAACGGGAAATTTTGCATCGCCCGATGACTGGGTTGGAAAAGAAGCTTATCAATTTAAGAAAGTCAAAGTTTTCCATCAGACAGTGTCATATTAGATCATTGTAAGCGCTACGTACTGCGCTAAATATATGTTGCAATTTGTGTGATGTGAGTGGAGGTGTAGTGACTTCATTTATTAGTCTTCAGGTATCTAAAACAATTTTTTATTAACTTATTTATAAACAAAACAAGCTAATAAGGGGGTTAAACGACGTGGTTACAAATATTTTTACTTTAGGTTGCTTCTCATCTTTGATGAGACTTTTTAATATCACAAAAAAATTTCATCTGTTAAGATTATCTGATAGGTATTTTTTTTTCGATTTTTAACATTTTGAAAATGAATGAAAAAAGTCCTTCAACTTCCTGTGGTGAACAATCGTTTTATATTGATGTCACACAAAAAAGTTAGAAAACTTTTGCGAAGAGCTGGCTATGAATATATTCTTAAAAGAATAAACAAAGATGGTTATATTTTTTTTTATATATATATAGGGTGACTGGTACTTAGTGACCGATACTTATACACGTGATTGCACTCATGATTCATGATTACAAACAACTTTCCCAAAGAAACTTTTTTTTTACTTGTTAGTTTTAAGACAATAACAAAACAGCCGTTTGAAATACGCGCGCGCGTCTGCGACCGCTCAGCTATTAGCCACGTAATGCTGTTGTCTCATGTATTTTACCTATAATAGTGATAGTGCACATGCGCCACTTGCAAACCCATCGGTGTATGTAATCAGTTTAGGAACCTACATACATGTGTCGGTTAAATAATAAGTATAAAAGAAGTTTATTTGGGAAAGCTGTCTATAATCTTGAGTAACAGTCACCTTATATATATATTTTTATTGTTGTTAGCATGATTTTCGTGTATGTTTTTATTACGAAAGTTTTAAATAACGGAACTGTAGTCAAAAGCTGTTTTATATCAATAAATGATGGTTTTAAATCTAAAAAGATTTTTCTTCAATTATTACATCTAAAAATGTTTCGTTCGACAGTACATTTTTTGATTTAAGTTATCATTTATGAGTGGTCCCAGTCGCCGGAAGAAAATTATTTAATTTTTACGGATCCGGCGACTGGTACCGCGGTCCTAGTTAATTGCGGTCCCAGTTGCCGGAAGCCCCATTTTATGTACGCTGGCGAAGCTGCGGGCAAAAGCTAGTATATACTCGTATTTATATCTGTCACTATATTAAAATAATTATAGGGTATCTATCTAGGTTAGGGCCGTAGGCTGTATGTTATGTTTTATGTAGGGCCGCAGACAGGTCTTATGTCTTACGGTCATTAGGACTATAGGGCTTGTAGGTATAACCACACTGGTAACTTTACAATGACATAGCCTGGCGTAGTTGTAGGTGTCTACAGACACAAAGTAATTTTTCACTGTTCACTTTGCATCTGTAGGTCTATAGGAAGAGATACTAGACTTGAGAGATAAGAGATACTAAACAAATTGGCATGGTTCTTTCTTCAAAAGACCATCTCAGACAAATCTACATGGTTCTCATGTGATTTGACCATTACATATTTACTGTATGGACTTTAAAAGAGACTTTGATTGACCCCTAAGTTTAAAAGTGTTTTTTTAAACCCACTTACAAAATAAATATCATTTGTACTGCAGTAGGTACTGCGGTTTATATAACAATAGTTTTAGTATATGTGAAACCCGAAACATGTGTCTAGTATTTAATATAAAGAATCTATGCACAAAATTCCATAACTGTATCCTGTATCATGAAACTTTTTATGTCAGCAAAATTACATAATCACCGGGCCATCCAGGCGACTCAGCTGTTTGCTGGTGCCCAAACTATGACCTGCCTTGACCTATGTTGTACAAAGTGCCGGTGGTGTCCAACTTGTGACCTTTTTAAATATTTTTGGGAAAAATATAACATGATATAAAAACTATTGGAATCCATTCAGACCTACTGATTTTGAACAAACTATATTCAGGTTTCGCATAACTAAAAATAATGCAAATATATCAATAAGAGTAGGTACTGTCGTTTTCGATAAAATCAATGTATCAAAAATGTTTACGTTATGAGTAGTTCATATTATTATTATAAAAATGATAACATTCGCTTGTCACAAGTCACAACCGATGATGAGGTCAATGACCCTTAATTGATATAAGTGGGTACATTCAGCCTAGATAGGTACGGTTAACGACAAAAATTCATTATTATCACTTCACTAATGAAAATCGGAACAAAAGTGAAAAGCAGAATATATTTACGTTTAGTCACTTTTGATGCTATTTAAAGTAGGCAGCAGTGTTAATCGACTTTTGTTGTTGACCGTACCTAGTGTCATTATAGATTGTGTTATGCGGATATTGTTGGCTGGTTGCTAAAATGGGTATGGGCGTAGGTACAGGTACGTATAGGTGTCGCGGTCGGGCTGGTGGGCTGGCGGGACCGCGGGTTGCGGGTGCATGTGCAGCATCTCGCGGATGGCGCGGCCTGGCGAGCGCGGGGTGGCTGCGAGCCGCGCCGCGCCACTGCAGCGCGGCACAACTCTCACTGCGCGCGCCGCGTGCGCCCGTGTAGTGGTCACTGCCACCTCCTCGCTCGCTCGGACGTGCTGCGGCTGTGCGGCTCCGACACACACCTCAGTGCTCCGTCACACAGCTACCCGTATGCGCGTTATACCGTACTGTCGCGCGGTTTCTCTCGAAAATTAATTAGTATGTGAATGCGACGTTTTTATTTGTTCAACACGAAAACGAGTGAAATGTTGTTCGCTCTCTGATCAGCACGCATTTGCTTCGCCTTTGGACCGACTTCATGTGACGGACTGACCACTTCTTTTCAGTTACGGTGAGTTTCATACAAAAACGTTTCATTATTGCAAATTATTCAGCAAGTTGCAGCAAACTTTCACAATGCACAGGAAAAACTGTTGATACACTACTTAACTTGTTTGCCTTTTTCATTTCATTTGATACATAGGTACGTAGAAGCAGTCCAAATTGGCCGGTAATTCAAGATCCAAGAATACCGTGTGTAGGTCAGAAAGCCAGATGTCCCACTTCTCACCGAAACGACATCGAGTTACCAAGAGACGGACTGTTATTTTGTTCGCTTATTGGATACAATTTTCGCCACTGATCTGATTTATTTATTTGTGCCACTTGAGGTCGTTTTTTATTCATTTGATCCGTGTCTTTGGGGTCATGTATGAGTAGGTAAACAATTTCCGTTCACTCATAAATAAAGTTATAAGCATAAACAAATTCTATTCTAACAAAAAGAAATGATTACGGACTGACTTTCTATAAAACTTCTTGCTAAAAAAATACACTCGATCGAATATACTTTAAGACAGAAGAAATAAAACACAGAAACTGAAACATACAAAAAATATGGTTCAGGAGCTTCATTATGTCTTTCTTCATTAAATCTTATTGCTGGCAGTAGATACAAGCGTAAACAATAACAACAGATTTCGATGAAAACCGTTTGCTTTGTTATAGATCAAACTATAATAAAAATATAGATTTATACGCCAAGTACTAATAAAAAAATAAAACCGTTTTTTGTAGATGAAGAAGACCAAAAGAGAGAAAGTGTTGATTGGATTGATTGATATTTATAACATTTCACCAAGTTAATTATTACTCTAAATGATAGTAAAATACATTATAATAAACTGTCGTAGTTACAAACCTAGAGGATCTATTTTTTTTTTAGCTTTAAGTAGGTATGCAAAAAGTTGATAGGTTGGACACTTCAAAATGCTCGTAAACCTACCCAAGATAAGAAATAACAGTTATAGACATAATTATTTATGTTTAACACAGTATCAATGTAGATATCCTATTTAATTTTATTTTATAGGAATATCAAACAACAATAAACAATAGAATAACATCAGCACTTACATGAGTGCACTTACATGAGTAAGTGCTGATGATATTCACTTGTTATGATGAGTTACATATAGGTACCCACATAAGTAAACTACTATTATACAAAACAATTTATTATAATAAGTAATACAAAATAGCTGGCTGTTATAAGACGATATCGATTTTTTATTAAGTACCTAGGTTGAAAAAGAAAGAAAAGGATAAAAAAACCTAAGTATTATCTATCTATTATATAAAAGCGAAATATATCTCAGAAACTGTGGACATCCGCTAATAACAGATTTTACGAAACTTCACCTCTAAGGGGTAAAACGGGTGTCCAAAGTTTGTATGGAGAAAACTAATTTTACGCGGGTGAAGCCGCTGGCAAACGCTAGCTTCTATTACTAGTAATATATAGTGGAAATGGTTAAACTTTTTGGATTCTTTTTGTCTTTTTTACGTAGGTACCTACGTACCTAGCTTAGTTATCTATCTAGCCAGCTGTTTTAACCGTAACCGTTTATCTGGCTTCGTATCGAAAAAAGTGAAATCCGTTTGTTTCTAGATTCCCAACGTTTCTCACTGAGTCACGTTTGTACTCATTCACTTGTGCTAAAGTAAGTATTTGTTTGCAAATGATGAAGCTGTGATGAATCCAGTTATACTTCTTTAACTGACTGTTCTCGTGATTGGTTACTTACAAAGTGACTTTCTCAAGTAAACAGTGTATTAACATTAGTATTATGTAAGCGTAAAAGGTAATAAGATGAATACCAAATAATAACGTTATCATCATGCTCAGTCTCCGGGGTGGAAGCAAGCGTTTTTAACACGCTTTTACTAGCTTCACCTGTATGTTTATTTGTAATCAACGCATTTGAGCTCGATTTTGCCCAACTATTTTTATTCTCAGTATCTTTAAGTCTTAGGCACTGCAATTTTGTAGCTTCGGGCGCTGCCCATTTTACTGGTTTCTTCATCGAGTACGGCTGGAATATGTATCATAGAGCTGAGCTTGTTAACTAATTAACTGAGCTTGTTAACTAATTAACAAGCTCGCTTAAAAAAGGTTATTTTATCCTATAAATCCGGTTTTACTTCAAATATAAGTAGCATGATTTTCTACTACTTAAATAGGTAATATTTAAAAAAAAAACACTTTATTTTAGTTCAATTTAATACCGACTTACAGAACTAAAGTGTTTCTTTTATCAGACATTATTGAAGATCAAACAAAAACAATGATATTATATAAGTACCTATTTATAATCTATGAGCTACCTCTGCTAAAATGATAAAAGAAATATTGAAAACTGGCGGAGTCATGGATAAATCGGCGTAGATACCACCTACATAAAAAACGTCGCCAAATGCATAACATCCTCCTTTTATATTCGGATGGAAACAACATCAATCTCATTAAAAATTTTAAGTTAATCATGTCATCGAAACCAAAATGTTATTGCAACTCGAAGTTGCGAGTTCCACTTTCTTTCTCGCAAGCCAAATGAGGTTAACGGCTATCATCAATGTGTTCAGAATTAATAAGTGATATGGAACGTTTGGTAGGAACCCCAACAGAATACAAACAGCCGTAACAATTCCAATGATGTGCTATTTTTATTGTAATTCAGTTGAGTAAACGCCACTTAAGTGCTGCAGGTTGAAACTTGAACGTGCTTGAAGCATCAATGTCCTCATTGGCGAATTTATCTAATGGCTAAATTTTTTGCAACCCAGAGCAGCATAACTCCAGTCGCCATTGAAAGTAATAAACATATGGCTTGGTTGATTCTACTGCAAAGCTTTCAAAAAACAAATGGACTAGTGCTGGATAATTACAGGAAGCCTTTAGATAAAAGAAGTCTTTAGATAAAACTGCTAAACTGCTAAGCTGCAGGTCTGAACTAGGGAATCCAATCCCGCATTAAAATCGCGATCCCGCATGCCTGCGGGATTGAAATCAGCAATGATGTGGATCTGGGACTGTCTGGGGAATTGGGACTTTCACGCCGAGAGTTTCTTATAAATTTACTTACATAGGTACCTATGTATATAGATTCCCGAGTCGAGTTTTAAAGAATACCTGAGGCGCAAAAAAAAAATTACGATTTTCATATAAATATCATCAGCTGCTTTTATGGAACAATAAAATATTTTGAACGGATTACGGAACCTCATTTTTTAGTAAGTTAAATTTACCTGCTTTGGGGAATCCCTGGTCGTAGAGTATCTACCTAATCTGGCATTGATTAAGTTCGTTCCGGTTGCGATACAGGATAACAGGACTCGCACTAACTGCAAGGTAAAATCGAAAACAAAATAAAAAATTGTTTTTAATGAGGATGGGCTGGGTCTAGTGTTGGGTAAATAGCCGGATGCTTTGAGTTATTATCGATTATAATCCATAAGTAGCCATTAATAGCGTAGCAATAGATAATAATAATAGTAATATAATAGTATTATATACAATTATATTATATATATAGTAATATATACAATAGTATTGTTAAAAAATTAATGTTTTTTTTTGTTTAATGTAAAATCTGTGGGTGTGAACATAAATTGGGTGCGTGTACGCAGTGTGATTCAATGTATTCTAATTATTTTTATTTATTTTCACTATCACACATCAGTTTTGTTAATTTACAGGAGATCCAATACTTTAAAAACCAAAATCAGTATTGACACATCGCTTTGTGATTTAACCATCTACCTAATTAATTACTTGATTTAACAAAGCGAGCTAAATATGTAAGTGTATGTCAAAGTCAAAGTCAAAGTCAAAATATTTTATTTCATATAGGCCTACAAGGGCACTTATAAAACGTCAGAAGCTAGTGCACGGTTCGAAATTGGTCGTTTCCTATGGAGAAGAACCGGCAAGAAACTCCATGGTTACTCTTTTAAAAAATGTGTTTATTACAATATTGATTGATTTATGTAAGAACAGTGTAGACCAGTCAACACTGTACACAAAAGCTCAAAATTAATCATAATAAAATAAAAATATAGTAAGTTGTAATAGAAAGTTATCTAAGTTTGTGGATTATACAGTGTTCTCACATTCACATTCCAAAAAGAGGCTATATAAATAATTACAACAGAAAAATTTAAATAATTACAACTGTTAACAAAATAAATTACTAACAAATTTAATGCAGTTGAAGTCTAAATAAAAAAAAATAAAAAATATTGCAAAAGCAATACGTTAAAGGAAAAATAAATATATGTACATTAAAACAAAAGTGGAGCAGTTAATAGACACAATATTGATGATTTACCAGGGGGCCACATGTGCAGAGGCAGTCATTGCCAAACAAGCGTGTCTTCGACATAGTCTTTAACTTTGTAAAATGCTTTTTTGGTTAGGACACGCTTAATATGAGTTTTGAACTTTCCCTCACTAAGTTCAGTTACCGCCTTTGGCAGCTTGTTGTAAAAGCGTATGCTGTTTACTAGGAATGACTTGCTGGTCTTGGGTAATGAATGAATTAGTATTAGTATTATGAATTAGTAATGTAACGAATGTCTGATTTGTCAATTTGTCTGGTAGTCAATTATCGGCACGGTAACACCCCGGCAAAATAGAAACAGGTAGAATTGGCTCCGTTTGGCGAAAAGCGAAAAAAAGACACGCGAGGGTTTTAGTACCATTGAACTTGACCAGATTGGTATGGCCCCATTCTGAGACTGTCTCCAAGAAAAAGTACAATTAATGTCCATTTGATTCGACGAGCAGGCACCAATAACCAGTCGGATGGATCGATGCCTCGAGAAGTTTACGATTCAGTCACACAGACCAGTAGTTAGACCGAAGGAAGAACAATCTCGTGTAAAATAATTATGAACGTTTGGCAGATAAATCTGATAATAATTGTTTAAGATTAAAAAAAAAACTAAGTATATAAAAATCTAATTATCAAAAACCAATGTAAATAGCTGATTGAAAATGTTTTAAATGGGCCATATTAGTTTTAAATTGCATATACTTACTACAAAGAAAGATGATGAAAATGAAGTCTAATCTGATAGCACTAAACCCGAAAACAATGAAGGAGTATTTTCAATCACTAAAATAACATTAATAGCAGGGTTATCATCCATAATGGCTATTAATGGCTAGTAACTGAGTTTTAACCGATTATTCGCCAAATAATATTAACCGGATTATTATCATTGCCCATCACTAGCTGGGTCTAATAAATAATCAAAACGGCGGCTGGTCGTCGGAATTATAAAAAATTTAATTCCCCCATGAGTAATCCCGCATATCCGATCCCGCAGAATAGGTGAGGGATCCCACGCTTGCCGGATTGGATTCCCTGGTGAATAATTGTTGACAAATACTTCCAATACAAATAGGTAAATAGGTATATCCTTGGACTGTAGGATGTGCCGTGTGGACTAATGTAAGCTACAAGGTGCATACAAACTGGAAAAGTTAGAGGGCCGGCAGTGTTGGTAATGTAGGAAAACCGCCAGAATTGTTAATAACGGAACTGGACTCGGCGAGTACACACCAGCCTGGGCCTAGGGTACCAATCGTTTTTTTATTCTAATATAAAAATCTTATCCATATAGGAACTGTAAGAAATCAATAGCGAGAGGAGCTGGAGATAGCTAGGCAATAGAGGGAGTGTCAAACTTTACGGACTGGGAGATGTCATTGAGTGATTTTGTTTGCTACTGAAAAAAAAATGCCCGATGTGGGATCCCACGTTTGCGGGATATAATTCACTACTACGACGGACATTGAACGGGGACAGATTTCGGTCAGTAAAAGTCTCTCCATCTTCCTCCATCTAGAGCTGGTGAATTTATTTGATGATTTTCTAACCCAAAAAAGAATTGAGAGAGCCTTTATTAACTTACATAAAATACTAATGAATTTACCTACTTGCGCTAAAATACGACATTTAATTTACAATCGCATAACAAATGGAACTCTTCGGCAATTAAATATCAATTTTCGGAAACTGCATTCCAATATCCGATCAAGGGATTGCTTCATTTCACAAACGACGCCCGTCATCGAACAAGATAATTATCGCCGTCTAGCGACGTTTTTCAATACATTTACGAAGAAATAAATAAACGGGATTTGCCCAACAACCAAAGGCGGGAGGGATAGTAGCGGGTTTTAAGTTTAATGAGAAGTGTTTATCATTAACAATCACAAAAATACCACAGAAAAAAAGTATTTTTTGGTTATAGCTGTGATTGTTAGTAGCACAGAAATATAAAAAACAGGTGTACATGCATACAAGGAGCAAAGTGTTGTACAGTCGTTTTTTAGATTGTGGCGAAAGGAGGAACGAGGACATCATTTCAAAATACTAGGTAATAAGTACTTGCGAGCCCGGATTCGGTTACTTGTTTGTATAAGGATGCGAATAAGTTAAGTAAGACGTTACGTCATACATGGAAAGTAAACTCGCCCTTGGCTCAAGCAGTCAGGCTATAATAAAAGCACTCGTCTACCTCGGCTTGGACCAGTGTCCGCAAATACCTTACGTTTAAAATGTCAACGTTCCTTCGATACGGTTTTATCACCTAGGTTATAAGAATCCTAGATACCTGTAGACTTCTTTTTACTTGTCTAACTGTTATACATTCATACTATGTTCCTACCGATACATTTAATAAACAAACAACTGGGATTCTCGGTATTGTTTGTTCCATAATTAACGCCGACGCCTTCCGAAATTAAAGTTATTTTGATCGTTTTAGTGTTTTTTAGGGTTCCGTACCTCAAAAGGAAAATACGGAACCCTTAAAAGATCACTTTGTTGTCCGTCCGTCCATCCGTCTGTCTGTCTGTCTGTCAAGACCCTTTATTTCGAGAACGCGTGGAAATATCGAGTAGTAGTTAAAACCATAATTATACTCAAGTCTACGGTCTCTTCATGCTGTGAAAAAATCAAACTTCTAAGTTAACGAATAAAAAAGATACGGCCGAAAAAAAAACATATATTTTGATACTCCCAAAGATCGAAATTCATAAGGTACCCACTGCCCGTTGACCTAGAATATTGAAATTTGGCACAAAGTAAGGTCTTATATGTAGTACAGGTATAGGAATAAATCTGAAAACAGAAAATTTTTTGTTACCTAACTTACCAAACGTCACAAAAAAAAAATTGCTATTCGGAAAAATCTTCGAGACTCGTTCGGGAATTGTAGTGTGCGCGAGTCCGGGGTCGCACTTGCCCAGTTTTTTTTTTAGTGAAGTTGGTTATTTTTTTTTTGTTAAATGTTTTTTATTTCACACTTTTTAGTTGCGGTACACTTATAGTTAGAATAGGTAAGTACCTTTTTCTAATGATAATTTCAATTAACCCAAACACTGCTAGGATACATTGTTTTATTATGAAGTTTCTGGGTCCACCTTCCACCCGTTCTGACCACCACCTGATCCCATCATCAGAACTAGATTTAAAATAAAATGGAAAATCTGAAAGCAAATCGATTCATATATTCATATGCAAATCGGTCCATAAACGACGAACTTCAGAGGTAAGAAACATAAAAACAATACAGCCGAATTGAGAGCGTCCTCTTTTTTTTGGAAGTTGTTTAAATAATACTAATGAATACTTAAAAATGTCATGATAGCCCAGTGGTTAAAACATCTGCCTCTCGTGCATGACCTTGCTAACTGGGTTCGAATTGCGTGCGGGTTCGAAACCGGACAAGTATCAATACTAATGTTACTTTTTAATTCTTATGAGTAAGCACTTTCTAAGTTTATCTAGGACATCATTGACATCCCGTGCCTCAGAAAGCACCGAAAGCTGTTGGTACTGGTTGTCATTCGTAGATCTTTGGCAGTCGTTACGGGTAGAAACCAGAAAAGTCTGGTAAATTAGGTTAAACAAGTGGTATCGTGTTACCTAATGACTCGATCGTGTTGGTCTAATGGCAGTCGGTCTAAGTAAAAAGCTTATGTTATCAAAAACATAACTTGTAGACAAACCAAGGCACGCAACTCAGTTATTCTACCGTAAAAGTTGTGAGACCAATGTAATAACCAAGTCGTTTAATTTATTCAGTCCGTACTTAAGGGACCTTGATGACCTAGATTGACCTGGTAATTGGACAAAACAATCTAATTTAATACGTACTACTTGTGATATACACGGGATTGCCAAGGCTAGACTTTTTATGATCGTTCAGTCAATGAGTGACCAAATTAAGAAACTTTGACTAGTTAAAATTTTTAAACTACTGGCTCAAATTGAATGAAATCTACAATAACATTATATAAAGGTAAAGTTTATTTTTTAGTTTGTAGGAGGTAATCCCTGGAAGTAGGTACTGGTCTGATTGCTAAATTTTTTGACCGATAGAAAGCTGCTTTATTCCTGAGTGACATAGGCTATCGGGCGAAGCCGCAGGCAAAAGCTATTTTAAATATATTGTTTTGTGTATTTCGTGTTTATATTATACAAAGCCTGTTTGGTTACTAAAAACTCGGCTTCTCGTTTATTCACAAGAAGTTATCGGGGATCGAAAATGGCCTGAACTGTTTCGAGAAAAGAATGATACGGTCGTGCCACTTTTTTGCTTGCCTTGGTAGGGGCACTGCCGTGCTCCGTAATATTGAGCCGTATCCGGTTAGACTGGAAGCCGACCCCAGCATAATTGGGATAAGGCTAGCCTATAGACGATATACAATATATAGGGAGAAGGAGGCCAAAGAAAAGATGGATGAATTGTGCGAAAAGTTATATGGAAGAAAAGGGAGTTAGTGATAGCAGGACGAGTGACAGGACAGAATGGAAGAAAAAAACGTGTTACGCCGACCCCAAATAAAACGGGACAAGGGCAGGAAGATAGACTTACACTTCTGGGATAAAAAATAATAATAATATTCCACAACGGGACCCCATTCGCACTTCGTACCGCGTTCGCAGTTGGTCCTATTCGCACTTGGTCCCATTCACACTTTGTCCCATGGGACAGAAATGCGAATAACCCTTCCACAACTATCACACAACACCGTCTAGTCCCAAGCTAAGCAGAGCGTGTGTTATGGGTACTAGGCAACTGATAAACATACTTATATATTTCTAAATACATACATATTATAGATAAATTACACCCAGACACAAAACAAATGATCATGCTCATCACATAAACATTTGTCCTGGGTGGGAATCGACACACACATAAACATGGGACCTGCGGCATAGCAGTCAGGGCCACTAACCACTAGACCAACAGGTCAGTCATAAATAACTAGCCTATGTCCTTCTCCACGGTTTTATCTATCTTTACAATTTCATAAGTTTAAATGTGATGCCGATACCGAATCAAACAAACAGAAATACACAGTTTGAATTCGAATTCTCGTTTATAATAATAAATATGGATTACTTACTAACTTATAAGTAGGTTATAAAAGTACTTATGTAGGTAAATAGTAGTTCGTGATAAAACTAATTAAATGGTATGATGTGAGTCCACAGAGAGCGTCCTCGTTTCAAAACAAAGGAATAAATCGACTTCGAACAAAGCATCCAGGAACTTTATATACTTCAGTGAATCTTCTATATTTCCGCTATAGTTTATATCATCTCTAAGACATAATTCTGTGCTTGAGGGCAGGAATCTAGCTCACTAGCTAGGTTCCTGTCCTCGAGCACGCAAGCACTATTGCGTGACTTAAACAATAAAGTAGGTACATATTGCCTGATGATGCTAACTTTAGTTTTTTATTTTATTTTAGTTAGGTTAAGTCAGGTATACAACATTATTTTTAGTTTATGCGAAACCTGAATATAGTTTGTTCAGAATCAGTGACTGAATTGATTCCAATAGTTTTTACACCATGTTATATTATTTCTTCCCAAAAATATTTAAAAAGGTTACAAGTTGGACACCCGAAACAAAGTACATTACAGGTCATGGCAGGTCATAGCGGGCATTGGGAGCCAGCAAATAGCTGGGTGCAAGTGCAAAACCACCGATCGGCCGCCTGGATGGTCCGGTAACGTATGTATTTTTGCTGACATAACAAGCTTATAACTTTGTGATTTTTCTTGATACGGTTTTGAAATGTTGGCCATAGACTAAAGAGTCTAAAAAAATTAGTTTGTGTAAAGACACAAAAATATTAGACGAGTGTTTCAGATTTCGCATTTTTAAACTAAGATATGATACTTTACAGGTTTGTAGAATTTGTTACTTACGCTAAGTACAATATTTGGGTGTACGCACACCCAAATATTGTACTTTTTTATTACTTATTCATAGACTCGCATTTGGACACTACCTCACCGGATGGTGATGATATGGTCGATGATAAAGCACGCTTGTCTAGAAGTTACCGATTCACTCTTGACTAGTATTGTAGGTAAGTTCATGTATCTATCGTATAGGCACAGATTACTTGTAGCTTCTAACGGGAATCTGCATGACTCTACTTATTTTATTGTGAACTAGCAGCGCGCACCGGCTGCGCCTGGATGTTAATTATACTTAATCATAAGATTTCCTTGTTTATCGCTTTTTCTATTAATGGAAAACGCATTAAAATTCTGTTGCATGGTTTAAAGGAATTAGCGCATAATCAGATAGACAGACGCTGAAAGACACACTCACTCTCATTAAATACTTGCCTAAACTTTTTTTAGACGTGAGAAATATAACGACTTCTCCCGCTGCCACCATACAGCGCGAGGGAGTGTCAGACTTTTACTGACTAACGCCACACTTGTGTTCTTATGTTGCACATTGCGTTCTAGGACTACGGGTTTCCTTTTCAGACATTCCTCGTAGCCCTAGCGGACGTCGGCCCTGCTGGGTCCCCATAGGCAATAGGTTTGGGGCCAAGTGACTAAATGGTCAAATTTTACAACTAGACGTGATTACCATTATGGTCTAGGATTTAACACAAATTATTTGTTGCTTTTATGAAATTTGGACGGTTTACTTACAAAAAAACGTAGCAGTTCTCTTCAGATACCGTCAATTAGAGACACAGTAAGACAATAGATGCGCGGCCACCGGTGGTCGCTTGGGGATTCATGAATTAAACTTTAACCATAATAAATGGCACTTTCCTCTGCGAGAGTCAATTTTTTCTCGTCACGTGTGTAATGTTACATTTACAAAAGCGATAACCCCGTGAAGGTGCGGGATTCCGATGGATGCAGGACGCACAGGATCGGTTATTGTGGCGACACTTGGGGAAGGCCTATGTCCAACAGTGGACGTCTATCGGCTGAAATTATGATGATGATTTACAAAAGCGTTTCACGTAACTTTTCAGTCTTCTGGTAGATATATGTAGAATTTTGGATGTTCATGGGTATTTTAGCTTCTTTATGATAACTTTTTTTGTCCATAATTTCATAGACAAAACCTTCGGTTTCCCCAAAGATTTTTTTCCACAACTCTCACACAACGCCGTCTAGTCCCAAGCTAAGCAGAGCTTGTGTTATGAGTACTAGACAGCTGATAAATTAACATACATAAATATTTCTAAATACGTACATATCTGCGTGCAATGTGCCCTGCCCATTGCCACTTGAGTTCGACGACTCTTTGAGCTAACGTCGGTAATTTGGTTCTCCTGTGGATATCTTCATTTCTGATGTGATCACGCAAGGAAACTCCGAGCATAGTCCTTTCCATCGCCCTCACCGCACCGCCCCCAACGCTCGCAGAACGGATGGTCGATGGGGACGAAAGGTTCTGGAGAGCCGACCACGTACCGGAAGACGCAGCGTTGGAAGACCTCCAACATGGTGGACCGATGACCTGGTCAGGGTCGCGGGAATCCGATAGATGTAGGATGCACTGGACCGGTCGTTGTGGCGACGCTTGGGGGAGGCCTGTGTCCAGCAGTGGACGTCTTTCGGCTGATATGATGATGATGATGATGATGACATACATATCAGGGATGTTATGGATATGAAATTTCGGATACGGATTTAGGAATGATTAGGTATTATACCGGATACGGTTACGGATACGGATAATAAATTATTTCGGATTATCCGTTAGTTTCGGTTACGGATATTAATTTTTTAAGCAATTTCAAAAGTAAAATACAAATAGGTAATAAAGTAGTTTTACTTAGTTTTTTTTTCGGAGGGAGGAAACTTTAATTTCGGATTCGGTTACGGTTACGGATGATTTTTTATATCGGATATCCGATAGTTTCGGTTACGGTTACGGAGCTCCCTAACATCCCTGATACATATATAGATAAATTACACCCAGAAACAGAACAAATGATCATGCTCATCACATAAACATTTATCCTGGGTGGGAATTGAACACACGACCTGCGGCATAGCAATCAGGGCCACTAACCACTAGACCAACAGGCCAGTCAAATATCACCGAACCGCAGCTAGGCTACGGACGCTCACTAGTCTACATCGAGCCACGTAGGGCTCAAACAATTATAGGTAGGTACTAAGTATATGTAATATAATATGAATAATTCAGTTAGTATTAATTTAAATATCAAAATAGTACTAACTATTAATTATTCATAGAGGAAAACAATGGTATATTTTTAAAATTACGCTTTTAACTTAATTTTCCTCATATGACATTCAGTACAAGCAAATATGTACGAGAATTTTATTTTTATTAATTTCTTGTACATTAGTGGTACATATACATGGGATCTTTGGTTAAAATAGAGCGCGTGTGCACAATAACATGTGCACACGCTCAACCAGATAGCTGATGGAACGGACTTATTTTGTTGTACCTACTTTGGGTGAATTCACAAGAAATGCATTACAAAAAACCCAATTCAATGATTATTTATAATTAAGACGAATGAATAATGAAAGATATAAGATATTAAATCAATTGATTATTTGAAACAGGAAAACGTAGAAATTCTGGACTATCTCCCACGCAGTCTTGACCTAAGTCCTAACGATTTCTTTACATTTCCTAAAAATAAGAAAACTCTTCTTGGGCAGAGGTTCCAGTCCAGTGAAGAAGCAGTCAACGCTTTCAAGTCGGCCATTTTGGACATACCGACTTTGGAGTAGAATAAGTGTTTTAATAACTGGTTCGATCGAATGGAAAAACGTATTAAACTTCGAGATGAATACTTTGAAAAACAATAAATAATACTTTAAGGTTCTAGTTGTGTTTTTTTCTTCAAACGACAAAACTTAAAAAGCATCGTAATAATAATCTATACATACCTTTTTGTGGGAGATGATCAAAGAACCCCTCCCTCTCCAAGCAGAACTACTAGTGTCAGACTTTTACTTTAAACCCTTTTCGTTCCAGGAACACGAAATGGTAGGTAACTCTTTCAAACAATCACCCTGCCTGGTATTATATTTGGGGAGTTTCGCTGAATAAATACCTACTTAATTTAATGCGACCCAGTGAACTCCTCGCGAAGTTACTATAGCGAAATCTAGGATATTATGTCAATTAAAATCGTATTTATTGGTTTAGTAGATGACGCCACAATTGCATTACTGTGTTAAGAACTTGTTCAATTAAAACTGAAAAAGAAAACGGTGCAGAGTGGTAGAAATAGTCTGCCACTCTGCACAATTAGCACCGTTTTATTTTTTTCTTTATGGTGGGGAAAATCATCTAATGACAACACCCGCTCTTGGGCGGAGAGGGAGATAGTGTCAGACTCTTACTAATTAAAAACCCACCCCGTTCCTTCTAGCCTTCATACCGTGGGTCAAGCTCCCTTTCGGATTACCCTGGCCCCAGTAGGCTTCGACCCAGCTGGCCCCCTGCTGTTGCTGACAACTCCTTGAGGCACGCGGGAACAGTGCGCGCCGTCTACGTCTTGGGCTCGGGTCAGTTACCGGACGGTCGGACAGCGAGCTACCCATGGCTCGCTGTCCGCAAGCCCGCGTCTACGGTGGCCGGAAGTCGAGATCGGAATCGCGGCGGCGGCGGCGAGAGCGTCGTTGCCTGATGCTGTCGACCTGCTCCTTTGCTAGCATTACTCCTTCGCAGAAGGAGGCGACCGCCTGCCACTCCTCCTCGCTCCTCGACCATGACTTGAATCAAGGCCTGACGCGAGAGGTCCGCGCCGCCGATCGCCCCCACGAGGGCACGTCGATACTCCACCCAAGTAGGGCACACCTCGACTGTGTGCTCCACCGTATCCTCCGGGCGTTCCCTACAGTGGCGACACCCGGTCGTCTCTTTCGCACGAATCCGGTGCAGGAACCTCCCGAACGTGCCATGTCCAGTGAGGTCCTGCGTCATACGGAAGGTAAGGACGCCGTGAGGTCTTTCCAGCCGCGCCTCAAAGAGGGCCTTACCGCCATAATTGAGGCGTGCCCAATTAGCACCTCAGACGTTCTTCTTTTGAACCGACAATGCCGAAATAGTAGATTAGTGACTAGGGGATAAAGCAGTGTCTTTAAGTCGCGAGCGGCATGTTGAATCCCGAACGAAACGAAGGTTTCGGATTTTAATCCCGAACGTGAGTGAGGGATTAATATAATTAACGTTATTTAATAAAGAAACCTGAGTGAAGTGAGGAATTCAAGCCGCCCAAGACAAAGACAGCTTTATCTCCGTGTTGCATACTCTACACCATCTGTGAGGTAATTAAAAGATAATTTGGTCGATCAAATGATATATAGAGAAATATAAGTATTACATTTACCAGTTCATCAAACAAACCAAATTCACTACTCAAGATTCTATTGTTTCAATTTTCTAAAACGTGCTTACTGACGGGAGCGTCAGTAAGCACGTTTTATTATATTTTCTTCTTTTTTTGTTAGTGGCCCGTTTGAATTTCGAGTCAACTTGTTTGATGCTTGAAAATGTACGTACATTTTAGCGCCGGCCGCCACCCCAGGGTCTCGCCGGATCGTGCACTCCGTAAGGAAAGCTTCATTTTGTAAAGCTAAATTTAAGACGGCTGCTGTCTTCACAATGTTGACGATTTTTGATGTTCCAAATTCAAACCTCATTATTCCCTAGAGATCGGTCATATTACATTATTTCCCTAGGGATATATATTGACTTGCTTTAAGTGAGGTTTGTATGACGTATAAAACGACATTATCAAGCAGGTGGCGTAAAAAAGTAATGTAAATGCCATCAAAAACATAACTTGTAAAAAAACCAAGGCTTGCAACTCAGTTCTCTACCGTAAAAAGTTGTGAGATCCATGTAATACCAAGTCGGTTAAGTTATTCAGTCCCTAATTAAGGGACCTTTTGTTGACCATACCAATATTAAAAATATTTCATGTTTTAAATAAATACATTTTAAATAAATAATATATTAAGGCATATGTTTAACTTACCACCAGATATAGTAACATATGACAGACAAAAATAGTAAATAATCACCAAAATTAAAACGCATTTTAATGTAAAATTGTAAGCAAAGTTTTTACATCTTGATATCCTATTTAAGCGAATTGACTGTACTACCAAAAAAAAAAACTGGGCAAGTGCGAGTCGGACTCTTGCACTGAGGGTTCCGTGCAAACTACAATTATTCCCGAATGGAGTCTCGAATTTTTTTCCGAATTGCAATTTTTGTTTTGTTTTATTAAATTACATTTACTGTTTTCAGATTTATTACTAAACCTGTGCTATAAGACCTTGCTTTGTGCCAAATTTCAGTATTCTGGGTCAACGGGAAGTACCCAATGAATTTTGATCTTTAAGTATCAAAAAGTATCAAAAGCGCGGCGCTTGCTGTGCGGTGGAAGGGGATTGCAAGCCGGAGACATAACTTAATATAGCATCATAATACTTTATGTGGTAATAAGCCTAAATTTTATGGCAATCACAGTGGTTTATTTAGGCAGAAATAATGCATTAATTTGCTCGCTAAGATTTGGTGATCATTTACTATATTTGGTAATGATTTATTATACATATTTGGTGATCATTTATTATACATATTTGGTGATTATTTACTATATTTTGTGATCATTTACTATATTTATTTGGTATACAATTTGAAGTGCAGTTGTGAATAAAATAGGTTATACTATTGTAATTTTAGACTTTATTTTTCTGGTGGTGTTCAGTTTTTTTTTTTGTAACAGAACTAAGGGTATTAAAGCATTTTTTGGTGGTCATTATATTTAATCCCTTATACTAATACTTGGCAACTGTTTTATGTCCAATGCCCGAGTCTGATTCACACTTGACCATTTTTTTTCCTACCTTTTTATAACTGATCGATTATCGATAGAGAAGATGAACGACCCGTATAAACGTTACACAAATCATTCTAACCCCCACTCACTGAATTAATATTTAGGTGCGTAGCGCGTTCGTCAGGTATTACAAATTTACAATCCAGTTAACAGCAATTAGTCGCTAGTTATACCACTTGTTTTAACGCTCTGCTATCGCAAGTTAGCATGCCAAAAAGTCGTGAATTTGTTATTGTGACCCTGAGGCCGTAGTAATGGCACCCAACAGCCGAGACTCCGATGCGGACTACATTAGAGTAAATCAATAGCGATAAAGACGTAAATTTTTATGTACTAATAGAATGAAAGTTACAATAATTAACTGCGTAAGTTGTACAATTTTTTTTCAGATTTGTTTTGTTTTCTTTGATTACTTTTTCCATGGAGATTCGTCATTGTGTGGATGTCGGAAAGAAAATATTGCGTGAAATCACGCCTTTCTCTATGAAGAGCTGCGGGATTGTTTGAAAGAGGATTACATTTGGATTTAGTAGAAGTCTCACTCTCTCTTCTGCCAAAGCGAAAGTAGTTATTATTTTTGATGATTATCCATAAGTTAAAAAAAAATATCTCTAAGATTCAGAATCAATTTTATAAAATAGGTGATCAGTGCGTGTTGCCAGTGATGACATATGGCTCCGAAACGTGGTCGCTCACAATGGGCCTCATCAGAAGGCTTAAAGTCACCCAAAGGGCAATGGAAAGGGCTATGCTCGGGGTTACCTTGCGTGATCGAATCAAAAATGAAGACATCCGCAGGAGAACTAAGGTTGCCGACATAGCGCAAAGAATTGCCAAACTTAAGTGGCAATGGGCAGGGCACATTGCTCGCAGAACAGATGGCCGTCGGGGCCGAAAGGTTCTGGAGTGGCGACCGCGTACCGGAAGACGTAACGTTGGAAGGCCTCCAATAAGGTGGTCTGATGACCTGGTGAAGGTTGCGGGAAGCCGATGGATGCGAGAAGCGCAGGAGCGTTCGTTGTGGCGATGCTTGGGGGAGGTCTATGTTCAGCAGTAGACGTGTATCGGCTGAAATGATGAGGTACACCCACAGTACATTTTTCTAATTTTTCAGCGTTTAATTTTGAACTTCGGTCTTCGTCAGAATTGTTATTTTTTAAGTTTTCTTATTTGTAATGATTTGATATTATACGTACTTAAGTATAAGATTTTTTAGTTTATAATATTAGCGTACCTATATATATTTTACTAGCTTTTGCCCGCACGGCTTCGCTCCTGCTCTTCCCTACTCTACCCTACTCTGCCCTACTATACCCTACTCTACCCTACTCTACCCTACACTACTTTACACTACTCTACACTACTCTACCCTACTCTACCCTACTCTACCCTACTATACCCTACTATACCCTACTATACCCTACTCTACCCTACTCTACCCTACTCTACCCTACTCTACCCTACCAAACTTCACATAAACCATGTACTAAATAGTCCAAACAAAGCCTAAAAATTTGGTTTGGATAGGTGAGCCCGTTCTTGAGTTATTAAATAACAACGAAAAGTGGCATTGATTTTTATATATATAGATTATTAGAAGTAACTTAACATTGACTTACATTGTATTTTAAATACAATATAAGTAGTAGTTTTTTTTAAATACGTATTATTTATTTATTTCTTCTTCTTACATCTATCTTTACAGTTTTTTTTTAATCACCAATGCGATAAATGCGCTTATCCTACCTTATTAACTAATGTCAATAACTAATGGCTTGGCTCGTTTTTGGATAAATATAAATAATGAACTGGAATGGTTGGAATATTTGGTCGTGGATGCGCAATGTGGTGGATGAAACGCGAGAGTATTTGTCAGATACACATAGGTAAAGTATACGTAGGCGCTTAAACGACTTTTTGTGTGGATTACTTATACAGATTTCATATTAATAACTAACGGTGTTCGCAATGACTCGGTACCATCATCATTCTTTAGATTTCAATAGTTTAGTTTTGTTAAATACATTTTTAAAATAACAACTTTTATTTTTTTCATAAAAAATAAACGTATAATAAAAAACTTTTTACAAAAAAAAATTAAACCGACTTCAAAAAGTACAAAATAATTTTAATTTCGGAAGTCGGTGTTTCTATAATAGATCTATTATCTATTAAAATTAGGTACCTATCTATAGGTACCTAATTTTGTTTCTTCGTTATTTAACCTTTTCGAAATCGGTTAAAAAATACCACGAAGTGTCGCGTTGCCGAGATATGTACCTAAGTAGGAAGCATAAATCCGTTATACATAAATGTAAGTGTACCTATGAGAACTTCAATGCCAAATATTTCGGAAAAAGCTGTGGCAAAAGGTGTCTATGTTTGTCCCCGAAAATTTTGTTTCATTGAGTTTTTAAGACGTTAAGAAATGAGAATATATTGCTTCAATGCTCCATGAAATATTAGATCAAAGATGTTACGGTATATTATTTAACCTAGATATTATACCAACTACGTCAACTGTAGGTACTCTTTCTGCGAGAATTTAGAATTCTCTAATATCGTCAATGCGAATTTATGTAAGTAATCAGCTTTTTGAAGAATTTTAAAATAACGGTGCTAATATGTATAATTACATATGGGTGTCGCCTTTTATTTACAGTAAGTATAAGTAGTAGTGGTGGCCGAGTGGTAACGGCCCCGACTTGCGAGTTGTAGGTCGCGGGTTCAAACCAATTCAGGCGTATTACCTACTTTGTGTAATTTATTTCATCACCACTTCTCTCAAAACGGTGGAGGAAAACATCGTGAGGAACCCTAGATCAAAAAAATCGAAAACATGTGACATCCACCAACCCGCACTGGGCCCGCGTTGTGGATTACGGCCGTTTCCCTAGAGAGAAGGCCTGAGTCTTAGCAGTGGGAGCAGTGTAAGGCCGACTATAAGTACTGTTAAACAAAATACAATACTCAATAGTTCATCATCATCATCATCATCATCATATCAGCTGAAAGACGTCCACTGTTGGACATAGGACTCTCCCAAGCGTCGCTACAACGACCGGTCCTGTGCGTCACGCATCCGTCGGATTCCCGCGATACTTAATAGGTACCAATAACTAACTAACAATATTTAGATAGGTAAATAAAATACATCGATCAGAATTAAATATCAACTCCTCAGTTGTAGATGTAGATATTATAAAAAAAATCATTAGGTTCAATATACCTACATACTCGTACCTCAATAAACCATTGACCCTATGATTGACACAGATTATAAGCGACATTAAATTCTAAAATGAGTTAATAGGTACCTAATGTTAGCCAAGGAAATACCTACTTATTTTAGAGCTTTTTTTATGGTGGGGAAAATCATCCAATGACAACCCCCGCTCTTGGGCGGAGCGGAAGATAGTGTCCGACCAAAAACCCAACCCGTTCCTTCGTGCCTTCATACCGGGGCTCGAGCTACTTCTTATTTTAGAGCTGGAATTTGAATTTATTGAAGAAAAATGCCTTTTGGCGGCTTTTGTACTAGTGATGTAACGAATGTCTGATTTCACATTCGTAAATGCGAATATTCAAATTCAATATTCGCGAATGCGATGGCGAATATTGACTTTCAAAAAAAGTGCCCGTAAGATGTCATACAGCAATGTGATTCTAAACTTCGAATCTGAAGCCGCTATAAGTTTCTAGTTTGGCATTCTAAAACACGGTTGTCAATTCGAATCTACATTAGCGCCACTCTTGCGAGCGTGTTTGCGAGTTGTTAATTTTTATCCTGTTTTATGTTATTATATGTATATGAAACTTATATGGGCCTAGATGCCTTTTTTTCGATGGGGAAAATCATCTTATGACAAAACCCGTTCTTGGGTGGAGCGGGAGATAGTGTCAGACTCTTACTGACTAAAAACCCCATCCCGTTCCTCGCACGAGCTCCCTTTCGGACAACGCTGGCCCCAGTAGGCTTCGACCCAGCTGGGCCCCTCCTGCTGCTGACAACTCCTTGAGGCGCGTGGGGACAGTGCGCTTCGTCGAAGTATTGGGCTCGGTCTATTACCGGACGATCGGACAGCGAGCTACCCATGGCTAGCCGTCCGCGAGCCCGCGTCTACGGTGGCCGGAAATCGGGATCGGAATCCCGGCGGCGGTGGCGAGGGCGCCGTAGCCAGATGCGGTCGGCCTCCTCCTTTACTAGCATTACTGCTTCGCAGAAGGAGGCGACCGCCTGCCATTCCTCCTCGCTCCGGACCATGGCCTCGACCAGGGCCCGGCACGAGAGGTCTCCGCCGCCGATCGCCCCCACGAGGGCACGGCGATGCTCCGCCCAGGCAGGGCACACCTCGACTGTGTGCTTCACCGTGTCCTCCAGGTGTTGCGCACAGTGGCGACATCCGGGCCTAGATGCCTGAAATAAATGAATTGAATTGAATTAAATAGTTAAATAGCGTTTAAATAAAGTTTTTAAACACCCTTTAAACCAAGATTCGTCGCACATTTTAAGTGGTTTGCTTTAAGGAATGTTAAGTGGTTTTAACATGTAAAAAAAAGCATTGCTAACCTTAGTCTACGGTTTGTATGTTTTGATACTAATATAACCTAACCTATACTATTTAGACGCAACGCTAATTCCTCCCACTAGCGTCGACTTCGCTTTTTGGCATTTTGAGTTCTCAAGAAACCCTTCGCCATGCCAGGGTGTCTTTCTTTTAGTTTCAACCTGAGCCGATGATGGGTGAGAGGAACGTGTTTCATTTGGACTGAAACATAATTGTTGGATTAGAAAACAAACTATACACTTATTTTTATTAATTTTTGAACTTTACAACCAGAAATATAAACTTTCGTACTTCACTGAATAATCGAAAAACAAACAAAACGTAAACTAAACAAAACAATACAACGCACTATAATAAATAACTAAATATATAGCGCATTCGAATCTTTTGTAGAATTTAATAAGGAAGTGTTTGTATAAATTGTTTGTGTACATTAAAGAATAACGATGTGAAAATTATCAAAATCAGAAAAAGTCAGGAAATAACTTGAAGATACTGAGGTAACGTAACATACGATATCCGAAACCAAAAAATACTCTACCGACATTTTTTTTTAGATTATATTTCTTACCTTTATTACATATGTACATTAAAAAAAACTTAAATACTAAATAAACTATTACTTAACTACTTAAATACTTTACGACAGTTGCTTATGTATTTTTCTTCTACTCTGTAAAATAATCAAAATAAATAAAAATATTTACATTATATCACTTCGGATATCGAACCAATAGATATTATGATCGATAGTTTACATTGGAGATTAATTAAGCGCATCACTAAGTAGGAGAATAAAACAGCGACTGATATTATGAAATACGCCGCACTGATAATGTATCGTTATGTTATTTTTACATTGCTTGTCCAATTACTGAGCGTTAAAATTAGGTAGTTGTTGAAAAGCAATGTATTCACTGTAAGAGTCATACAGTCGTTTTGATATTTGAAAACAAAAATAGTGTAGTAGCGGCACGGGATATTATAAGATTTGTTGTTTTTACTGATTTTAAAGATAAATATTGCATTAAACTTGTATTTACATAATGGTAAGAGATTCCCTGATGACCCAAGCTTGTCTTATCACTTCAGTTCTTGCATGAAACCACTGAGCAACATGGCATTTTAAATTTATTTACGATCACGTATCGCGAGTCTCAAAAGTTTATAACTGTCGGCCATTTTTACCGAATATGCACATCTTATGCAATTTGCCCGAAAATGCACACACCCCCTTGCCACTTTTCTTGTTATTTATGTTTCTATGGCTGGAACAGACTGATTGAATGAAGTTTAACACAAAAAGTTTTCAGGAAACACAGACTCCGACAGGGAATCCCACTCAGCTGTACACGTGATGAGTGTGTTCCCAAAACGCTTTTTACGTATGGGTTTCCATCCACTCATACGTACAGAGCGTTTTTTATGGTGGACATTCTTGTCTGCCATGTACCGGTGTCGCAACGCCGTACGTCTTGTGGTCCGATGACGGAACGGACTTGGGGGAATTAAATTCTGCAATTCCAATGCACACTTCCCGAAATATAAACAATAAAAAACCGACAGGCTAGTAACTGGGCGTCGATGCTCAAAACTTTGGAGTTTTAACTTGACAAGTGCATCATTGCCGATGATTTTCTTGGCTCGCTTCTTAATCGGCTCTAGTGCATCAATTCCCGTCGGCCCACTGGCTTTATTTACGTCTAGTTTACGCAGACCCCTACGAACGTCTTTCTGATGGATACGATGTGTAGAAACAGGGGGCCGCGCGTCACCGAAACTCAATTAAGTTCATTCGATAATATTTATTATGATTTGAGGTTAACATGTTGTTTCACAATTTGTGACACTGCAAATGTGTAAAATGTTGTGTGATAGAAAAATATTAAAGTAAATATAAATTCATATAAGTTGAATGGTCTTTCTATATCCATTCAATGAAAATATTATTTCCTTTTTGTTTGTCAGAAACATTCACCAAATATTCGCATGTATTTTTTTGCGAATGCGAATATTCGCGATTGCGAATATTCGTTACATCACTATTTTGTACTGATATCTATATTCTATACCTGCTAATATTATGAAGAGGAAAAAATTTTACCTACCTATTTTTATTTGTATCTAGCTTTAGCCCGCGGTTTCGCCCGCGTACATAAAATAACCTACTTATGAGTTCTTGATGCCAAAAAGCAAAAACATTATCAAAAAAAATATTTTAGTAAACCTCTATTCATTTTTAAATACCTATCCAAAAATATATCATACGTTAGGGTTGAATTGAAAAATTAAATCACTCCCCACTTTACGTGTAGGGTAGGGAGGGTACCCTAATAAAACCTTTTCTTTCATTTTTTATTTTATCACTTTGTTGGCGTTATAATTATACATACACATATTGGTACCAAATTTAAACTTTTTAGTGCTAACGGTCACTGAGATTATCCGCGGACAGACGGACAGACAGACTTGGCGAAATTATAAGAGTTCCTAATTGACTACGGAACCCTAAAAAGATGTACCTAACGGTTATTTACTATTTATTGTTTACATACTTATCTGTTTAAAAATATTACTGAAAATACTTATAAGAAATCTACAACTTCTACACTAATATTAGATACTAGCTTTTGCCCGCGGCTTCGCTCGCGTTAAATTCGGGGTAACACGGTTCCCCTTTCGGCTTTTTTTTTTCCTGACATCTTTAACAAATATCGTTAATATACACAGAAATAAATACAAAAACTTAACAAATTATTTACTAAAACTTTCCTCGAGAATCACACTACTTATCGAGTGGTCAAAACCGCTTGAAAATCAGTGCAGTAATTTTTGAGTTTATCGCGAACAGCCAGACAGACGCGGCGGGGGACTTTGTTTTATAATATGTATTGATGCAATATCGCTCGCCATACAAATTCATCTTAAGATACGAAAATATGAAATATTATTTATTATCTTCGTCGTATGTGATAGTCGGTATTGTATCTTAAGATAAAATATTACAGTATTTTAGCCGTTTGCCCCACGGTGCCCCTTTTCTCTACTGCGATGACGTAATCTACGACAAACTAATTATTTTCGGTTGGTACAGTAATGGGTCTAGGGATCGAACCGCAAAATTAAGTTTGTTTATTATTATATACTTTTCCGGGATTAAAAGTACACAGTGTAGTGCCCAGGATATTAAAGAATAATTATACCAAGTTTCATTGTAATCGAACCGGTAGTGTTTGCGTGATGCCTGAACAAACAGACAGACAGAATGAAAATTTTTTTTTTTATATTTTCAATGTACAGAATTTTCACTTTTACTGATTTATTATAAGTATACCTAGATATAGATAAACAGGTAAAGTTTGTTTTTTTTTGTTTGTAGAAGGCAATCTCTGGAAGTACTTACTGGTTACGAAATTTTTTTTCACCGACAGAATGCTGCCATATTCCTGCGGGGCATAGGTAAGCTATACATATATTATGCGGGCGAAGCCGCGGGTAAAAGCTAGTTGTTTTATAATGATAAAACATTCCTCAACTTGAGTTCTGCAATGGGAAATCATCAAAAGTCAAATGACTTCCCGCTCAGGGCAGAGCGAGAGAGAGAGTCAGACTTTTAATGACTTAGCCCACCTGTGTGCCTTCAGATCCCCTTGGCGTTACACCCCGCAGCCCATAAGTGGGATGCCTAAGATCTATACGTAAATATCACCCACTAACTTCATATTTGTGCTTGAATTATTGGGACAAATAAATGACACCTTGGTCCTTGACCCAAAATAAAATATTTATAATTTTATTCAGGGCACGAAAATATTTATAAATAGATTAGTCCCTTAGTTCGAGAACAATATTATTGTTGTTACAATGAACATAACAAGCATTATCTGTTTTGGAGCATATAGGACGTATTAGCGCGCTAAGGCAACGTTCGACGTAATCGCACGGGTCGAATATGGGTCAAATCGACGACGCAAGAGGTCAGTGTTTTTATCGGAATCGTCATCCAGCGCTGGCGGTGGGGTCAATTGTCGTCTGATTTTCACAAGTGCTTTATTAACGCTATCGTCTTATAACAGTGAGTATATTTATGTATCTATTGTGCATCAATATTCCAATAGTTAAATGTGAATCACTTAGTAAAACTAAAAGGAAAACAAGATATTTAACGGTTTGGGAGACAACCATAGCGATAACGTTCCCAATCCTTCTATTAGATAAACAATAAGTATATTTGACAAAGGATAACTTGCAGGTAAATAGGTAATTTTCAAAAAATATTTTAATTTTGATGTTGTTTAATTTATCTAAGTTATTAACGATATTCGTGCTCTTTTATCCATTTTGTTTTTCTTACTTAGGTACTTACCTAATGCATAGAAAATATGAAATCAGAGCTTACCTGTTATAAAGGATCTGCTGTTTATGTTCATGTTTTTGGCTGCCATTAGCGATTGACTCGATTTAAGACGATTTTAACGAGCGTTGAAGAGAAAAATTACACATATGATAACTCACCCCAAAACAAAAATTGATTCAATATCAGAAAATAGAGTTTTTGTCAAAACACAGCAAGTTGTCAATATGAATGTAATTGCTAGGAGATGCGTACACGTTTTCCGGCGTCCAGGCCGGCTACTAACACTATTTATACTTCACTATTGATAGCTGGGGCAGCGCGACTCGGACGCTGAATAGCAAATGAGAAAAATCTGAGCGATGACCACATCGCGCCCTCAACCATCACACGACCAACACTTAATTTGCATTAAATATGGTCTACGTTATACATACCTACCTACCCGCTGCCTCACGTCAATGAATTTAAAGAATGAAAGTATAACACATCACCTCATTCAATCGTGAGAGTTGCGTGCCAAGAATTGAGAGAATTTTACCAATGAAAGTAGTTTCGGCCATCTGTTATAGTTTAGGTACCATTAAGTGTCTCAGGGTGTCCCGTTATTAACATAAAATTCTAAATAAAATCCGAGATACACGTGAGATATCGTACATTTTCATATACGTGTAAACGGTGTGAAGCGTTTCAGATTTCTAGCGAGAAGCAGTAATATCCGAGATATACTTTACATGCAATAGGTATTACATCTAATACGTGGGACGTGCTAACAAATATAATTGAAGTGCATTCCGATGAGACCACGTGCTCACAATAGGTGAAAGTAAGTTCGATGAACCAAACGAAAGTTTTTACAAAGGGATTCTGGATGCCAGCCGGGACAGCAGCGCGTGTGAACGCACTCTCCAGTAAAATGTGCAATTGTTCGTACACAACAATGCTGACGTAATAAAATAGACACAATTAGGTACAGCTTTTCACTTTAGTAGTTGTGGTTTGTGTGGATCTTTTCGCTATTAATTTAATTGGTTACCAATAGCAAAAGAAATAATCAGATAAAAATTAACGTTCATAAAATTATACTTAAGCTCAATAGTCCAAGAAAAATATTCCCTTCGACGGAAAACAGGACATTTTTATTTTATTTTTTGTTAATGTATGTGCTTATTTTTGTAATTTTATTGTGCTTTTGTATTATTACTTGTTTGTTTTTCTGGGTGCATCAAATAAATGCTTTATCTATCTATCTATCTATCTATAGGTACGAGTACCTATATTTTTCTTTATTATAAGAGAAGAAAACCATACATTGCGTCAAAATTTTGCGTGACTACGCCTAAAATGTACAAACATTCCCTAGAAGTGACGTAACATGTCACGACTCTCCAAGATTTGCCTTTGTCGTTTTTACAAATCAAACTTTTTTAAGTATATCTTTCATTTGAACCAAATATTTTTTTTTCATCCAAGAAACATCAAAACACAAGTAGAATTAAAGTCGAGCACAAGATCGTTATTTGAATATTGACCCACATTCGAAAGATAAGAGTATAAGAGTGTGTAGATCTGTGGTCATACTTTTTTTTTTCTTTTCTGTCGACGGGGAAAATCATCATTGACGAAACCCGCTCTTGGGTGGAGTGGGAGACAGTGTCAGAGTCTTACTGACTAAAAACCCCGCGCCGTTCCTTCTAGTCTTCATACCGGGGCTCTAGTTTCCTTTCGAATAACCCCGACCCCGGTAGGCTTCGACCCAGATAGGCTTCGACCCTCCTATCTGTGGTCATACTTGCTTGAATAGCAAATTTGGCCACGGATCTACACACTCTTTGTGCAAGTGCATCGGCGGAATACCTACCTAACTATTGCATCAATGCTACCAGGAGACAGACTTTTCTGTTTTCGGTGGGAAATCTTCAAATAATTTCTCCCGCTTTGAGCGGAGCGAGAATGTTAGACTTTTACTGACCAAACCCACTTTTGTTCCTTGCTAGGTCTATTAGTCTGATATCGCCATTGCTCGCTTGCATCATTTATTTCGCGGCCGTGTGTTGTGTGGCTGGGCCGCTGGGGGAAAGCGAAGCATTGACAATGTTTTATTTGGTGGCTAACGCAAGTTTATGGTGACGGTGTGTCTACATAGGTTAGCTATAGACTAGACTGTTTTGTTATGCTGCGCTTGCAATTTAAGCGCTACAAACTTTTCATCAGTCTTTGACATGTGCAACTTTTAACGCAACAATAAAAAAATGTTTTTGTACCTAAATTGCTGATTTAGGTGCTGGTTAATAAATAAACTGATGACTCGACAATAAACCTACAGATTATAGAACCTACAGGTAAACCACAAGGTGAGAAGCAGCCATTTAGAGAAAGCTTATCGAGAAAGCTTGGCACTAGTCCATTACACGTAAAATGAGCTGTACATAACTGTGAGGAAGTAATACAATATAATATGTATATCAATGTATTATTATCACAAAGCCTACGTACAAGTGCTTAATGCAATTTAATTTTATGATGCGGGATGGAATGCAGTTGCATAATAATAAACCCGCATGTTATTATCGTAACAAATAACATTTTTATTCAGTATTTGGTCTATTAACCTGGAATTGGTTTTTACATCGTCATTGTGTACTAGAAAAAAATATATTTTATAGTTTGACGTAAATCAGATGATTGTAACAACTCGTCGAGATATAAGATGTAGCTAATATCGCTGTTTATTTTACTAAAGGTCGGATGCAACGATCCAGTAGGCAAGCATACTGACCGAGTCTGATTGCGGCCTCGATCGCAGGGCCTTCTTGTTCAGCTAATATTGGTAACGAACACTGCGTGCCCTCTATAATGCACTTATTTAGTGATTTTATTCTTAATTATTATAACTCTAGCTTCTTCCAGCGGCTTCGCCCACATGAAAGTATAGACTAGACTAATCATCTCTTAGCTGCCAGTGGCAAAATAATTTTCTCTTCTTTCTACATGACATATGAGATTTGTGCACCACAACGTGTGGACTTATTTCTAACCTAACTTTTATTAGTTTAATTGTATTAAGGTATAGTAGTATTTTAATCATACGACTATATATGCTTTAATGTAAACTTTCTTTAGCACAATAAATTTTAAATATTATAAAAAAAAGTAAAAAAAAAATATAAAATTTTGTCATCCTAGTAATTATCATCAGCCTTATTAAAGTCCCAGCGACTCAGGCCTCCTTTATAGGAAAGGGAATGGACCGTTATCCACCACGCGGGGCCAGTGCGGGTTGGTGAATGTCACATGTCTTCGAATTTTTTGTTCTAACAACATGAACATGCCGATTTACTCACGATGTTTTCCTTCACAGTATTGAGAGCAGTGGTGATCAAATTTTCACACAGTAATGCGCCTGGCAGGGTTTGAACCCGCGACCTACAATTCGTAAATCGGACCCATTACCACTCGGCCACACTGCTCTCTGCTAAATTTTGTAAACATCTAAAAAGTATTATTAATAAGTCCTCCTCCGCCTAGCGTCGTATTCCTCAATGCTGAGGTTCGTGACCTCCCTGCTTTATCACTTTACTTTTTATGGAGTTTTTCCATTTATTCCTATGTCTGGGGGTGTGAAGGGCCTTGTATACCGTGGAGTCAAGAGCGGTGCTGGTCCGATCAGATGGACCAACGTATTGGGCTGAGTCCACGAGGCCGCCCCTTTTTCCATCTACTTTACCAGTCACGATTAGCCTTTCGAGGTTTCCATCGTCTTTTCTTGCAATGTGATCGAAGTATTGCAGAATTTTGCGAAGACACTCGGTTAACAACCGCAGGGAGATTTTTAGTTCACGCAGAATGCATACGTTAGTCCAAAATGCTGTCCAAGGGATTCGGAGCATTTTTCTACAGCACATCTCAAAGGCGTCAATGCGTTTGCGATCTGCTGCCTTCAGCGTCCAAATCTCAGCGCCATAGGAGAAGATCGAGAAGACCAGAGTCCGCATCAGTTTGGTTTTGGTCTTTACGGAGATGTTGCGGTCCCTCCAGATTTTGTATAGCTGAGACATGCAGAGTAATTCTTCTACCGACTTCTTTCTCGCACGAGCCATCGTTGCTGACATTGTAGCCCAGGTAAATAAAGTGGTCCACTATTTCCAGGTGCAAAGCGCCAGTTAGCTCTAATTTTCCAAACCTATCTACCACCATAACCTTGGTTTTCGACCTGTTCACGGAAAGCCCCGTCTCCTCGCTAATCCACTTCATTATTAATATTTAATAAACAGTTACTGTTGACTGAAACAGTATGTGTTCATGTGAAAATATTTATAACCGACTTTATTAAAAAAGAAACATTAAATTGCAAAATTCGTTTCATGTTAACGACATCGTACCAAGCTGTATATACTGATCGAAGGAAAGAGCATGAAGAGCTTCATCATGCACAGTTCATATCTTTTTACCCGGAGGGTACATTTTCACTCACATCTTTTCTTATCTTAGTCAACTGACCACTAGCCCAAACAGGTTTATGAACATAAGCAATGTTCATAAGGTTCTGCGACATTGGGGTCTCTTATTTACTTATTATATTCTTTATTGTACACCACATAAACAAAGAAAAATACAGGACAAACATTCTCATTTATTCATTCATTTTGAGGTCTCTTCTTGCATAATAGCTGCAGGTTTATGTAATCATGGTGGGTTGATAAATCATTCGCTTTAAGGTCATGTAAATATGTTTAACATACTGTTATGACCTTAAAGCGGATGACACCTTGATGTATAATATTGTCTACCGGTTTATTATGTATCCCCAGGTGTTTTTCTAGTCTTTCATTGTCGTTTCCAAATCTAATCTTTATTCAAATGCAAGCCATACAGAACAGTGTGCACAGCTGTTTATTTATTAATTTATTTAGCTGTTATACAATTAAACTAGGAAAGAAGACAATCGTAATAGATACCTGCAGTATGCATAACCATGAGGTTGTAACAGTGATGCATCCGTGGTCACCTAATGAATAAGTGTTTCGTAACCAAAAGGAGCTAGTTAAAAGCCTACGGAAGTTAATCGTTATATAAGTGCAATGTTCCGTTCGCGACAGTTACGGTGGTGTGGAGAGAGACCGTGGCAGGTGGCTGCCCGAAGTTTCGGAGGCCGTGTTTTACCACTACAAACAGCTTCAGTAGAAAGGTGACTGGTTCTGCTCACAAGCCTAAACAAGTAATCTAGACCCGTTTGAGAATCTAGATTTACTTAGAAAATTACAGCATATTAGTAAACGGTTATAGAAACAGTATTATCTACATTTCTGTGTGCTATAATCGTGATTCTACTTAACCAATCAATGTTAAATAATAATTTATCGACTTTCCCAGCACTATGAACTTGTAATGGAGATAATTTAATTTGAATAGATTCTCTGACTCAAATACATTCACATGTTAATGTAATAAACATAAATATTCCCTCTGTGAAGTGCGAGCGCTCAGATGATTATAAGTTACGCTCTGTCATTGGTTTGTAAAAGTTACATAGAGTGCCAGAAAATTGGAAAAGTTACTCGGAATACTGAACAAAATATAACAAAAGCTCAAAAACGTTTATTATGTAATCTCACAATATCCAAATTATAGCAGTAAAAGATCACGCGGAGAGTGCAGTGAAAGTGGACGCTCGGTGTAAGCTGCTGGCGTCGGAAGAAAGCGGCCTGGATGAATAATCCTTGAGTATTTACTGCCATCCGCGGAGAGAAAACTTTAGCAACAACACAGTTACGTTGCAAGATTTCGCTTTTATTTGATTACTTTTGATTTATCATCAGAACCGCGTCAACAAGACTTGTAATGTATGGGACTCGTGAAAACCAACCAAATAAACGGAATGAGCCAAACTTTGAGAGGGTTACTAAGTTGCACCTAGGTAACTGTTGAGGCGTTCTTCTACCAGTCGATTTATGAACAATTTAATGTAATATAGTATTAACACTAGGTCAAGTTGGCAATAGAGGTGCATTGGGCAGTCAGAGTTTGGGCACCACTCCATAACTCAAGATTTATTTTCCGACGTACGGCGAGTATCCACCCTTACGTTGTTGAAACCTCCACGGTCCGGACTAAGCGTTTCGCTTCGTCATTTATACCGCGTACATCAAAGGACTGGAATAATTTGCCTGCTGCGGTCTTCCCGTCCGATTACAATCTGAGCGTCTTCAAGGCTAGAGTGAATAGGCTAACTAGTGCGCCTCACCATCAACGATTGCATCACCGCTTACCATCAGGTGGGATTGCAGTCAAGTACTAGTTTATATCAGAAAAAAAAAAAAAATTTTTACACCACCTGCTCGTTAATGTCGTTTTATACGTCATACAAACCTCACTTAAAGCAAGTCATTATTCCCTAAGGAAATAATGTAGTATGGATTGATCCCTAGGGAATAATGAGATTTGAATTTGAAACATCTAAAATCGTCAACATTGTGAATTGAAATGTACGTGCATCGAACAAGTTGACTCGAAATTCAAACTGGCCACTAACAAAAAAAAAGAAAATAGAATAAAACCTGCTTACTGACGGGAGCGTTATAGAAAATTGAAACTATAGAATCTTGCAGTAGTGAAATTTGTTTGTTTGATGAACTTGTAAATATAATACCTACTTAATATAACTCTAATATATGATTTGGTAGACCAAATTGTCTTTTAATTATCTCACAGATGGTGTAAAACTAGAGTATGCAACATGGGGATAAAGCTGTCTTTGTCTTGGGCGGCTTGAATTCCTCACCCTCCTCACTCAGGTTTTTTTGTTACTTCCTCGCAATGCTCGGAAGATAATTATATATTATTAAAATAATTATATATTATATAAAATAAATATATATTAAAATATTAATCCCTCACTAACGTTCGGGATTAAGATCACCAACCTTCGTTTCGTTCGAAATTCAAAATAGTCACATAATCTACTATTTAAAATTGTACTTAGTATAATTGCATACAACGATCGCTACTTGGTAAAATCGTATTTAATTAAGCAGTTCTGTAACTTCGAGGAGAATTAACCAATTTAGGAATCTGATGTACAGATGAAGTAAATAATAACAAAATGTTTTTTTATAAGTCTAATTTATAGGTAATTTCATGACAAACATTTTAACAAATGAAACATTCAAGTTCTTATTGGATAATAGAGAGCTGGAGGGAATGTTGATTTTTGGTTCAATCTTTATTTTTTATATTTTTTTAGCTTAGAAAGCTAGATAGTCAAAGAATGGTTAGTACTTGTTACAAATTTTGATAGCTATAGGTATTATGGCCTAAATTATTTTGTAATTGATTTCAGCTAGCTAAGTTTTATGTGTTAGAATTTATTATCAATTTTATTATTTTTAGTTTTCAATTTTATAAATATTTGTACGCCGATACTTCGGCATAAACATGACTGGACACAAATAATAAATCTATATCTTGCATGCTACTGTATGCATACAATGTTTAGACAATTAAAGAATATCTTATCTTATCTTATCAGGTAATTTCGAAAACTAAATAACTAGTTTTCAGTCCTATTGTTGTTTTTTACTTTTTGTTGAGTTGATTGTTTTTCTTTTTGGAATAATTCAATATGTACCTAGTACTTACTACTTTTGCCAACGGCTTCGCCTGCGTGAAAGTAAGAAATTATGCCAAGGGAACATACTCCCGGGAGAAAAAGCACTCTACGAGTATGTACATCTACTATATCAGGATTCGTTCAGATATTTCACCGTGAAGGTACATAAAAACTTTAACATACAATTTGTGTGATTAGTATGTTATATACTTATCAGTAAGTAGGTATGTATTGTTTCAGTATTTTTTGCAGTACACCGCAGACTACCCCCTGTACCTATTAGGTACTTACTTAAAGTTCTTACGATCCATCCTAAGGTTGTCTGATAAACATCGGTGATACAAATTTAAGTTTATGTATAAATTGTGTTACTATTTTGGTGTACAATAAAGTTTATTCTATTCTTGTAGTATTTTGGCCAGATTAGTAGACGCGTAATATTATGAAATACAGTAGTCTCTCCAGAATGCCAAATTGACTATCGGTACATCGAAGTGCTGAAATGTTTGTACAAAAACGCCGCCATGTCAGTCCGACTACAAGACCAGACCGCGAAACCTATCCTCTTGCGGCGGGGCGTGAGGCAGGGAGACGTTATTTTCTGGAACTGTTTACGGCAGCAATGAAGGATGTCTTCAAGGTTCTGGAATGGAGAGGGCTAGGCATTAATGTCAGTGGCGAGTAGGTACAGTTCAAGTTCAGTTCCCTTCAAAATGGTTGAGCTGAGTGGGGCTGATGCACGCGACATGCTCATGAACGAGTGCCATCAGATGAAACTGGTCATCTCTTAGCTGCCAGTGGCTTAATTCGGTTTCTATCTTTTATTTTTTATTATTATCTACATTGTGCTCACATAATAGAAGCAACAAGAAATAATATATGTAACCAAACATTAAATGTAACTAACACATATGATTTAAAAGAGTGTCCATGGAGTTTCTTGCACGTTCTTCTCCATAGAGATCTACTCTTTGGAACATGTATTTTAGCTTCACTTGTTTGTTTGACTGACCGACATTTTGACAATTCAAAAGTGCCTGTAATTGCTCTATTTGAAATAAACGTTTTTGACTTTGACTTTGGCAGGCAGACGGTCCAGTTGGGTAGGTCTAACTTCGAGAAAGAGGTCAATCGACGAATCCAACTCGGCTGGGCAGCGTTCGGGAAGCTGCGTGGTATCTTCTCGTCCAACATCGCACAGTGTCTCAAGACGAAAGTCAAACCAGTGAGTGTTGCCAGTGATGACATCTGGCTTCGAAACGTAGTCGCTTACAATGGGCCTCATCAGAAAGCTTAAAATCACCCAAAGGGCAATGGAAAAGCATATGCCCGGAGTTTCTTTGCGTGATCGAGTCAAGAATGAGGATATCCGCAGAGGAACCAAGGTTACTGACATTGCACGAAGAATCGCTAAACCAGTGGGCAGGGCACATTGCTCGCAGAACAGATTGTCTTTGGGGCCGAAAGGTTCTTGGAATGGCGACTACATACCGGAAGACCTAGCGTTGGAAGCCCTCCTACAAGGTGGGCCGATGACCTGGTAAGGGTTGCGGGTATCCGATGGATGCGAGACGCACAGAACCGTTAATTGTGGCGACACTTGGGGGAGGCCTATGTCCAACAGTGGACAAATGGAAATGATGATTCTTAGAATAAAAAGTGGCCAAGTGCGAGTCGGACTCGCGCACTGAGGGTTCCGTGCCGGTGCAAACTACAATTCCCGAATGGAATCTCGAAGATTTTTCCGAATTGCATTTTTTTTGCGTAGGTAACAACAAATTTACTGTTTTATATACCTGTGCTATAAGACCCTGCTCTATGCCAAATTTTAGGATTCTGGGTCAACGGGAAGTACCCTATACTTTATAACTTTGCACAGAATAGGTACATCTACTTACCAAGTGTGAACTATAATACTGTTGAAACTTGTTAAGTAGATGTATTCTGTGAACCGCATTGACATTTTCACACAAAAATAGAGCAAAAAAAAATAAATAATTTTATAAACATAAATCTTATGCATAAACCGTGAATTATAATAATAATAATCATTTATTTGCAAACAAGTGTCACCATTTACATAAATGTTCTGCCTCCTGAACTAGGAAGTGAGCCTGTATCTCAGGAGACAGTTCCCTTCCTGTACATATTATAATTTGTTTACAAACAATGCCAATTCATATATTATAGGTAACTTTGCACGGAACCTTCAGTGCGCGAGTCCGACTCGTACTTGCCCGGTTTTTTAACCTAATTGCACCAGAAGAGGGCGGATTTTTTTACGCCAAATTATGTTTTTGGACGATTTCAAAAATATTACTCACTAGCTTCTGCCCGCGACTTCGTCCGCGGAAAATTTCTTGTTTTAAAATAAGATTACACTCGATTAGACGCTGCGCACGTTCAGCGCTAGATTCCTGAGCACGGGCCTGCGATGTTATAGCATTTTGCCTAGTGAGCCGCTGCGAGCGCTCAGCGCTAGTCTCCCTATCCCTTGTTTCAGAGACATACTGCCTTAAATGAGATAGACGCTGCGCACGTTCAGCGCTAGATTCCTGAGCACGGGCCTGCGATGTTATGGCATTTTGCCTAGTGAGCCGCGGCGAGCGCTCAGCGCTAGTCTCCCTATCCCTTGTTTCAAAGACATGCTGCCTTAAATGAGATAGACGCTGCGCACGTTCAGCGCTAGATTCCCGAGCACGGGCCTGCGATGTTATGACATTTTTCCTACCCAGCCGTTGCGAGCGCTCAGCGCTAGTCTCCCTATCCCTTGTCTCAGAGACATGCTGCTTTAACTCAGATAGACGCTGCGCACGTTCAGCGCTAGATTTCCGAGCACGGGCTTGCGATGTTATGACATTTTGCCTACCCAGCCGCTGCGAGCGCTCAGCGCTAGTCTCCCTATCCCTTGTCTCAGAGACATGCTGCCTTAAATGAGATAGACGCTGCGCACGTTCAGCGCTAGATTCCCGAGCACGGGCCTGCGATGTTATGACATTTTTCCTACCCAGCCGTTGCGAGCGCTCAGCGCTAGTCTCCCTATCCCTTGTCTCAGAGACATGCTGCTTTAACTCAGATAGACACTGCGCACGTTCAGCGCTAGATTCCCGAGCACGGGCCTGCGATGTTATGACATTTTGCCTACCCAGCCGCTGCGAGTGCTCAGCGCTAGTATCCCTATCCCTTGTCTCAGAGACATGCTGCTTTAACTCAGATAGACGCTGCGCACGTTCAGCGCTAGATTCCCGAGCACGGGCCTGCGATGTTATGACATTTTGCCTACCAAGCCGCTGCAAGCGCTCAGCGCTAGTCTCCCTATCCCTTGTCTCAGAGACATGCTGCCTTAACTCAGATAGACGCTGCGCACGTTCAGCGCTAGATTTCCGAGCACGGGCTTGCGATGTTATGACATTTTGCCTACCCAGCCGCTGCGAGCGCTCAGCGCTAGTCTCCCTATCCCTTGTCTCAGAGACATGCTGCCTTAAATGAGATAGACGCTGCGCACGTTCAGCGCTAGATTCGCGAGCACGGGCCTGCGATGTTATGACATTTTGCCTACCAAGCCGCTGCGAGCGCTCAGCGCTAGTCTCCCTGTCCCTTGTCTCAGAGACATGCTGCCTTAAATGAGATAGACGCTGCGCACGTTCAGCGCTAGATTCGCGAGCACGGGCCTGCGATGTTATGACATTTTGCCTACCAAGCCGCTGCGAGCGCTCAGCGCTAGTTTCCCTGTCCCTTGTCTCAGAGACATGCTGCCTTAAATGAGATAGACGCTGCGCACGTTCAGCGCTAGATTCGCGAGCACGGGCCTGCGATGTTATGACATTTTGCCTACCAAGCCGCTGCGAGCGCTCAGCGCTAGTCTCCCTGTCCCTTGTCTCAGAGACATGCTGCCTTAAATGAGATAGACGCTGCGCACGTTCAGCGCTAGATTCGCGAGCACGGGCCTGCGATGTTATGACATTTTGCCTACCAAGCCGCTGCGAGCGCTCAGCGCTAGTCTCCCTGTCCCTTGTCTCAGAGACATGCTGCCTTAAATGAGATAGACGCTGCGCACGTTCAGCGCTAGATTCGCGAGCACGGGCCTGCGATGTTATGACATTTTGCCTACCAAGCCGCTGCGAGCGCTCAGCGCTAGTCTCCCTATCCCTTGTCGCAGAGACATGCTGCCTTAACTCAGATAGACGGTGCGCACGTTCAGCGCTAGTTTCTCAAGCACGGGCCCGCGACGTCCTCACATTTTGGCTAGCTAGGCGCTGTGAGCGCTCGCGAAATATACTCTCTATTTCTCGAGAGGCGCTGCTCATTTTCAGGGGCAGATTCTTCCGTAAGGCGTACTCGAGCGGCTCTTGTCTGTGATGTCTGCCGGGACATTTGAGATTTCCTTTTAGGCATGCATGTGTGCTCTCAACAAACTGCGCACAGACTTGAAAACAATTATGAACAAAGGGAGAGCGACTCGAACACCGCCTTTACAAAACAAAACAATCGTAATATCGAATAACTCGTATCGATTATTACGATAGAACAAAGTACGAAACTACGAACATACAAAACAAACGTACAACGAAATTACGATATTTTCAATTATGAGGTATCTATCAACAACAACAACCATACGAACGAAACAACCGAAATCAATAAGCGACTGACAGAAGAACTCCAACTAACGACAACGTGGGCATAATAATTCGAGAGGATCATCAATCCACAGAAAGTCTTAACACCGCGATTCCGAAAAATTACGTAATTGCAGAACGCCATCTATGGGCAAATAGGTAAAACGTCTGCACAATGAAAGTTATGCTAGGGGCATTTTGCGTTTTAGTAATTTTATATTATCTCCGAAACTGTATGACCAATTGATATACTGTAAATGGCAAATCTTATCTGTATGATGTTCTTGTGATACTGAAATAATTTATTGTCATAAGAATTAATATTTTGTTGCTCAAATAATCAACCAAACGTAAGTATGCCGAAAAAAAAAAATTAATGCAATAAAAGAAGTATAAAAGATAAAATATAAAAGATAGAGATATGGTATCGCGGACTTTTTTGTAGAAATAATTAAGACGAACCAGGTAACATTGTTTTTAATTTTAAGCAACTGTTTAGGCAGCGCACGCAAATAATTCTGTTTTATGAGGTATTTTTTTCCGACTTGCTAGACAAAAGTTGTGATAGCTCGGTTAATATACATGCTATAGAAACAATTTATAGCCTATAGCACTCAGGAATAATGTAGCTTTCTGCCAGTTAAAAAATTTTTAGAATTGGATTATGAGTTCCAGAGATTACCCCCTACATACAAACTTACAAACTTACAAATTTTACCTCTTTATAATATTAGTATAGATTAAAATGTAGACAATAAAAAAAGAATGGTATGGAAAAACGACAAAAAAAATCGAAACAAGTTAATTTAAGCATACCCGCACTGGGCTCGCGTGGTGGATTACAGCCCGTTTCCTCACCTAGAGAGGAGGCCTGAGTCCCAACGTGATCCCAACAGTGGGAACATTATAAGGCCGACATTGCTTGGGGTCAGGTTTTTTGTCAACTTTTTTATTCCGGAAAAAACACGGTTTCTGTTGGACAGGAAAAAAAATATTAAAAATTTATTTTGCAGTGTCATTACATTGCATGTCAATAAGTAGTTCGGATAGCGTGTGTAATTGTAAACATGATAGTGATCATAATGGCATCCTCCGTTTCACACGAATGTTTCTTCCTATGTGAAAAGCATTCATTTGTTATCTTCCCCTGCAAAGCGGACCGTAAACAAGAAAGGGAATTTAGATTAAACTAGCGGTCCCAAATAACGTTGTCTAGCTCGAAAACTGGCTTTTATTATCAGAAAAAAATGGAGAACCCGATTGCAACGCCACCTACCGGGTCCAATCATATTTTCATACCATCCAGGGACCTCCACTCAAATATGCAAATAAAATTTCATCCAAATCGATCAAGCCGTTTAGGAGAAGTTAGGTGACTAACATACGTACCTACAGAAGACATATACATATACATCAAACCTACACACTTACAGTTTGATAATATGTCAATCAATCCTCGTTTGACATACTTTCTTTTAGCCTCTTATTTATCATAGAAATCGTGCATCAATGATATGGCCAAACGAGGGTTGACATATCAAACATCGTACCTCGCAGTATACATTTAAACGATCTGTACCTGGTTAGTTTTAGTTGGCCATATCATAGCCAACTAAAACTAAAATCAACAATTCTAATTCTAAAATCTGGCCACGATACATACACACCGAAGATAGGGCAACATGGTGAAATATAGTCCACAACAAAATTATTCATCGAGGTGGCGAACTTACAGCATTGAGGACAGACGACAGAAAGAGAAGGCAAGTGCGTGCACAAAGTTTCGCACCTTCTGTTTTTTTTTTTATTGTCTCGCGTTTGTCCACCATCTCACCTGATGTTAAGCGATGACGTGGTCGACGATAGAGCACGCTTGCCTAGAAGTAACCTATTCACTATTGACTTAAAGACTGCTAAGTTGTAGCTATACTGATAGCATCTGAATGTTGAAGAGTTCCTTTACCTGGAACTAATCTTGACTACTGCTTCAAGTTTAGCATGAAAAGGTATTGTCATCAAAAATGAATCAACATGGATGTGTGGTGCGACAAGACAGGATAAAGTAAAAAATGAGTACCTATTAGAGAAAGTTTGAAACTGGCGCCAGCGACTAAAGAGTTGAGTTACTATAAGAGTTATGAGTATACTTCATATACATACATGTATATGAATGGAGATGGAGAGGGAGGCCAAAGAAAAGATTGATGGATTGTGTGTGGATATGAAAGAAAAGGGAGTTAGTGATAGCGTGCCTGGTCACTGGACAGAAATGAAAAAAAATAAAAACCGGCCAAGAGCGTGTAATTTAACCTACACGGTTAAATTACAAACTTAGTACCACTTTTCAATAACTGTTGAACTCATCAAGTTAAAAATAATTTGCCTAGAAAGGCTTTTTATAGTTCTACTTTTGAGATTTTTTCATATTTTCAGAGACACATTTTGTTTTACTTTTGGAGCGATTTTTTCCGATAATATTAACATTATTAAAAAAAATATTTTAGTAAACCCATATTCATTTATGAATACCTATCGAATAATATATCACGAATTAGGATTGAAATGAAAAAAGAATCGCTTTTGCTTTCCGTGTAGGAGGGAAAGAAAATCCCACTTTTTATTTTTACCGCTTTGTCGGCGCGATTGAAATATTAAAAAAGTAACTCCGTAGGAACTACCGCACTAGGAATCTTCTGTATCGTGGGTGCGTCGCCAAACATGTATACTCCCTTACACAAGACACTCCGGAATAACTATCGGAAATCGAACCTGCAACGTGCAGTACAGCAGCCAATCAACCACTGCACCACTGAGTGGTCAGTTTGCAGGATTTGATCCGAACAAACAAATATTATTAACTAATAAAAGCTTGTAAATATGTGCAAGACAGAAAAGTCTAGCTGGCAAACAGATTAGTCATACTTACCAAATATTATCTACTTTCTATTTTAAGATACTGTTTGTAGCTAATGCCCATCAGACTAAAACCAGCTAAAAATAAGTCGGATTGTCACGCAAAGGCGTAATACCTACCTACAATGTTTTGATTATGACCAGTAAAACTTAAACTTAACGTACACTTAATAATATCAAAAAGAGGGAGAATTTGTATTTTTGTGTGTACTCGTATGTTTGTAATGAATAAACTCAAAAACTACTGCGCCGATTTCAAAAATTCTTTCACCATTAGAAAGCTACATTCACCTTAAGTAACATAGGCTATATTTATTGCCTGTGCAAAGCAGAAACGGGCCGCTAGTATTAAATACTCCAATTTCGATGCCTCATAAATTCATAATGTAAGTCTTACCTACCTAATTTGTGAATCACTTTTAAACGATGGTTTTGCATTATGTAATCACTAATCAGTTTATGATTACATACATAGTACTTAGCAGACACCAGATGTAGGTAATAATAAGTAACAGAATTATTTTACATATCCTTACTAATATTATAAAAGCGAAAGTGAGTTTGTTTGTTTGTTACGCCTAAATGGCCAAACTGATTTTGATGAAACTTGGTACACGGATAGACCATGTCCTGGAATAGGACATAGGATGTTTTTTATCCCGGAAGTATGTTTCCTTGGGATAATTTTTTACTATCACGAAGGCGAAGCCGCTGGGAGCAGCTAGTTTTGTTATAATACAATTTTACTCAATATGTTACAATATGTAACAAAAAATATTCGACTTAAGCGAAGGAAGCATTGATTTGTCTCCCAAATGGGCTCCTTCATCTATACTTATAATGGCAGGGGTGATGCGAATATTTCGTTTCTGAAATAAGTAACGTAACAGCCAAGCCATACATTTTTACTGATATGTAGAATTTGTGAAGTTAGAGAGAGGCCGTGTATATTCAGAAGCTTGGCTCTACCTATATGAGATCTGATATCTTTTTCACAGGGCAAACCTTAAGTGGTCGTCTTGGCAACATTTTACATGAAATGTTTTTGGTGGGGTTTCAGTTCTTTTTGTAAGTTGCTAGGCAGTCTTTATTTTTTTTCTTTCAAAAGCTAGTATTTAATATTTGTTTATTCACGATACGCGACCGTGTTTGTTTCATATGAGTGTATTTCAACAGATTTGAAGCAATTTGGCAGTGACACACAGACAAAGGCCCGAGTGATCGTATATGTATAAGGTTTCCGTTTGGCATTTGGATCGGTGCAATAAAATAATTGGCTAAGATAAAATTAGGATTCCGTTTTTTTTGTAGTATTCGTACCCTATCGAATACCGTAATTAGAGACACAATAGAAAGACAATGATAGAGCGAACACGCTTGCTTGGGGTTAAATGAATTAAGTAACCTTATTAACTTTCAGGTATTCACAAAGGAATCATCAGTGTACTAACGAAAATATATTGTAGATAAGTCAGATTATTAGGTGTCTTCAAGGCTTAACTGAAGGTAAACCAGTGCGCTTCACCATCACATCAACGATTGCGTCACTGCTTACTATCGAACCTTACTATCCATACTAATATTATAAATGGGAAACAAAACAGACACACAGTGTGTGTGTCTTTCACGGCAAAACGGAGCGCCGAATGGACGTGATTTTGTATGTGGAAATAGTTGACAGGTTGGAGAGAGACATTTAAAGATATAATTAAGTACCCTTTATAAGCAAGCGTGCAACATACAAAACGATCGATGCTCCAGCGATTTGTAATCGCATTCTTTTCGTTTGATAAAATAACTAACAATTAACTGTAATCAGATTTTCCCTTTACTGGTGTCTTGCTTCTTGCCAAACATGCATAGGCCGATGCCTATACGATAGTTCGATAACTATAGTACTATACGAGCCTAACCTAATGGCTACATACACCGCTAAATTTTGATCGTTTTAATCCATAATAGTACATGGAACACTATCGATTTGTAACGATAAAATAAAAAAATAATGAAACTTTTTTTTAAGCTCGTATTAATTTGCGCATATACCTACGAAATTAATTTCTTTACGAAAACGTCAGCTGAGCGAGTCCAATGACCTGTAGGTAGTAGTCTTTCCATGTACCGGATCGACCCTCCACGGGATTAAAACGATCAAAATTTAGCGGTGTATAACATTATTTTTACTATATGGGAAATTAAATCGATTCCAATAGTTTTTACACTATGTTATGTTTTTTCCCAAAAATATTTAAAAAGTTAGACAACACCGGCACTAAGTACAACACAGGCCACGGAAGGTCATAGCGGGAATTAGGAGCCAGTAACAGCTGGGTGCAAGTGCAAAACCACCCCAAGTATTTTTGCAACTTATAATTTTGAGATTTTTCATGATACAGTTATAAAATTTTGTACATAGATTCTTTTCATTAAAATACTACGCCGTGTTTCGGGTTTCGCATAATTATACTATTTATGTTATTTAAATACTAATGGAACGTCTGTTACTTTTGCGACAATTGTCGATTTCTCGTCCATCACAAATGACCTAAGCTCATGGAACTTTTAAGCACTGAAGTTTGGAGTATGTGCTTTCTGATACGTACGGGTCTTTAAGTCGAGACTCAAGAGTGGATATGTTACTTCTAGGCAAGGGTAATCCATTATCGGCCAGATCTTAGCCTACCAGTAGTTAGATGTGGTGGGTTTTCAAGTGTGACTATCAATAATACCTAACCAGTTGTGCGCGCGACTTAGTTTGCGAGGTTTTCAATTTTTTGCATAAATGCATATCTACCTATTACGTGTAGTAGAATAAATTTAAAACAGTATTTAGATAATTATCAAGTAATTTGAAGTTGATACCTCCACCACAGATTACCTCCGTGTGCTCTCGAGAGGCCACCACACCAAGGCTCGGATACCGGTTAAATTTTCAAACCGTTATTATGTACTAGACGCAAAACCTTTTACATTAGGTTTCGTTCGCATATACCGGTTTTTTTAAACCGGTATTTGGAAGAGTATTTATATAAAGGTTTTTTCGGATTAAACGGTTTAGAGCAATAAAAACCGGTTAATACGGACGCACAATAAAGAAACGACCCGCGCAGTTCAGATTTTATTCAGCGCGGCATCCATACAAGTTGCAACGCGTTTACCGACATGCCGTTCGCCGAATAAACCGGTTAATTTAGGTTAAAATAAAGTTCTTAAAACGTTCACGTTCTTAAGAAAAGTTCGGAGGAAAACCGAAATAAACCGGTGCTAACCGGTATTTTTTAAACCGGTTCCGAGCCTTGCACCACACATTAATTTTTCAAGTTATTGTGATATCTATTACAAGAGTAGGTATAGATAACCACCGAGCTTTGGCTACACGCCAATGCTCGGTGGTTTTACGACCATACATAACACGCAACAATGTGTTAAGATGTATGAAGCTGATTACTATAACAATAAAGTATTGAGCAATGCATTGTTGTCGGGAAGTTATGATAAGGTGAGCAAGCGCGTCGTGCGATACGGCGGCGGCGTCACTTTCCACCAAGTCAATGAAGCGCGGAGAAAGTGGCGAGTGGCGACCTCCACGTCCGTACACAACTGACGACTGCCGCCTTTAAAATCCGCTGACTCATACAACATTCTCACATCGCATGTGTAGAGAGAGGTACACACACGTTATAATTTTTTAGGGATCCATACTTATACCATTTATTTACTCATGTGGCACGATTCGACGTCACAAAATGGCAATCGATCCTATTTTTATTTGGAATGCATTGTAGGATCACTTTGTTTTCCATCTGTCCGTCTGTCAAGCCTCGTTTTGTCCGCAACGCGTAGAGGTATTAAGTTGACACGAATAGATACCACATACATACTCTAATCTGCTAACCCTTGGAGCAGTGAAAAAATAAAATTTTTAAGTCAATGCAATTTAAAAAAAGCTGTTTTATGCTGCGCTTTCAGCTTTTGGCGCTCACAAGTAAAACAAAACCAATAAGGTAATCCAACCCAATACTGACACAATCTTGGAATTTAGCAAGGTCTCATAACACAAGTAAAGGGAAAAATCTGAAAATCGTAATATACCTACTTACAATAGTTATTTGTTATACAAGAGTGCAAATTTTTATGTCCGAGCAAGCGAAGAATTCTAAAATTGAATCACGAGCGCAGCGAGTGATTCAAAAATTAGAATAGAGAATCAAAAGAGCACGAGATGAAAAATCTTTGCAATCGAGTGCAACACGTAACTTTTCATTCCACCTCAGCGAGGAAATGACTAAATTACTTAAAACAAAAAAGTACACCAAGGAGGTTCCGAGTCTGAGTTTTTAACAAATTAAAAAAAGTTGTAGGTATGATAAATTTGGCACCATGGAGGTAGAAGTAAATAGGTTTAATGATGTTTTGAATGCACAAACGTAGTGCAGACGATATTGTCTTGTGTTCTAAATTCAATTTACTTTATTCTCTAGTGAATAAAAACGGCTTTTGAACTCAGATATCGAAGAGCTCTTTTCGAGATAGGGGATGAAAAATACTTTCAGCGATTCGGTAATATTTTTGAAACTCGATACGCAAGTTAGGTAAGTTTGTACGAAACCCTCGTTTATTCAGTAAATTCATTACACACATTACAAAACAAGAACAGAAAAAGACAATGTACAAATTAAATAATATCATATGAAAGTGGTGTGATATGTAGAACAGGATTTGTGTTTACAGGATCATACCTATTACCTACATATAATAAAATACCTACGAGATAGAAAAGAAAGAAGGAAAGAAAGAAAATTATTTTTCATAACTCATACTCTGAAAGTAGGTCTGAAGTTGCCTGAGGAGCGGGCTGAAAAGTATCACACTTTTCATCCCTAGGGAGTTTTACTTTCAACTAACAGCTGCCAAATTATTATAACAAAAAACTAGGTCTATCTTCTTGTATTCGTAATGAAAAGTACAGTGCTTACTTTACCAACTCCTTCTCGGGACGAAATAAGTAACTTTCACACCTAGTGTAACAATGTACTATTTTGCAACACCTGCTCGATAATGTCGTTTTTTACGTCATAAAAACCTCACGTAAAGCAAGTCATTATCCCCTAGAGAGATAATGAAGCATAGCCGATTCCTAGAGAACAATGAGATTTGAATTTGGAACATAGAAAATCGTCAACATTGTGAATTCAAATTCAAAATCGTTTATTTCAAGTAGACCAATTACAGGCACTTTTGAATTGTCAAAAACTTGTTCGATGTACGTACATCGAACAAGTTAACTCGAAATTCAAAATGGCCACTAACAAAAAATTAGAAAAAATAATAAAACCTGCTTACTGACGGGAGCGTTATATAAAATTGAAACTATAGAATCTATCTAATAGGAGTAGTGAAGTTTGTTTGTTTGATGAACTTGTGAATATAATAACTAATATAACTATATATCTCTATTATATGATTCGGTCGACCAAATTGTCTTTTAATTGTCTCACAGATGGTGTAGCAAGTAGAGTATGCAACACGGGGATAAAGCTGTCTTTGTCTTGGGCGGATTGAATTCCTCACTTCACTCAGGTTTTTTTATTAACTCCCTCGCAATGCTCGGGAGTTAATTGTATAAATCCCTCACTGGCGTTCGGGATTAAACTTAGCAACCTTCGTCTCGTTCGGAATTCAACATGCCGCCCGCGACTTAAAGACACTGCTTTATCCCCTAGTCACATAAACTACTATTATTTGCCCGAAAAGCCGCAAACTTAAGACTAACATACATATTACTATGCGTACATTTTACGACTGCAGATGTTTCATGACGTTGGTTTCTTTTGTTTGTTTTATCTTTGATTAACAATTTATAAACATCAGTGAAATATTACTACGAATATAAAAAGAAATCGAGCAGCAGCCCTAATTGCCCTTTTTTTGAGGTACTTACGTACTCTACTGATAATACTCATTAAGAAATTGTTTTATAGTGAAATATCATCTCTAATTTACAAGAGCTCTTCAATGGTTCTATTAAGTGGAATCCTTTTTCTCAGTGGGCAAATCATCAAATAGCTTCTCTCTGGGTGGAGCGAGAGAGTGTCAGACACTTACTGACTAAAACCCACCTGTGTTCCTCAGTTGCCCTTTGCATTTCACGACCGCGGTCTTTCGAACAATCTCCCGCAGACTAACGTTCCCACTTGTTTCCTTACTAGCTAGTACGTGAAATTAGAAAATTATCCCAAAGCAACATACTCTTAGAATTTAGAATTTCATCCAAATCCGTTCAGCCGTCTGAGCGCGAAGCAATAACAAATATACATACAGACTTTCACCTTTATAAAATTAGTAGATATGATATTGTTGGGGTAGAAGATAGGTCGGTATACTCGGTTTAGTTATTGACCCACTTTTATATACTCGTGAGTTTTTCACATAGTAAGTATTTTATGGCTAAGAAAGATAATATGCTTGTATTTTGATTCGAAAGTTTCTTAAAAGAGTTTCCAGTTGTTCATAAGGTACATAATGGCCAGAATAACGGATCTTTTTTGATAGCCATTCAGAGGATATCGCAAGTTTATTAAGAAAGAGAGAGCGCTTTTATGACTTTCACGATGGACGCTTTGTCATAAATGCATAATATATGCCTAGCTTACAACGAGTTCCTATCTTTGTAGATAGCACTAACTCAACCTGCTTTTTAACCGACTTCGAAAAGGAGGAGGTTCTATGTTCGGCTGAATGTATGTTTTTTTTTTTGTATGCATGTTCACCGATATTTCGGTCAATTGTGGACCGATTTTGAAAATATTTTTTTTGATTGAATTGTTATGCTTCCAAGTTGGTTCCATAGAAATATTGTTATGATCTGATCATGAACTTCGAAAATATGGAACAGAACTCATAGAATCATAGCAGAATTGTCGTAACAAGCAAAATTGCTTTGTTTATACGTGTAGTCGATGACTGACTGGAAGAAAAGGAGGAGGGGAAAGGGGGAGGGGGTAAATTCATGTAATATAACCGTATTTGGGATTATAAGAATCGTTATGAGATGCACTCTGGCTATAAGGTACCTAATTTATGTTTAGCTGAAGGGTAGGTACTTTTAGTGGTGCTACCATAACTAAAAAGTGAAAAATAAAAAACTTTTTACAAAAAAAAAAAAATTAAACCGTCTTCAAAAAGTACAAAATAACTTTAATTTCGGAAGTCGGTGTTAAATAACGAAGAGACAAGATTAGGTATCTATTCTAGAAACACCGACTTCCGAAATTAAAGTTATTTTGTACTTTTTGAAGTCGGTTTAATTTTTTTTTTGTAAAAAGTTTTTTATTGAAATGAGAAGTCAACAAATAACTCTTCCTGCTCAGAGTGGAACGAGAGAGTGTTTTTTTTTTGGCCGACTTTTACTGACTTAGAATCCCACCCAGTTCCTGTGCTGCCTTTCATACCGGGGCCGAGTCTTTTATAAGCAGACCCTTAGCCCCAGTAGGCTTCGACCCTGCTCGTTCCCTACGGTTGCTGACAACTCCTTGGGGCGCGTGGGAACATTACGCGCCGTTGACGACTTCGGCTCGGTCTGTACGGTTACCGGACGGTCGGACAGCGGGCTACCCATTGCACGCCATCCGCAAGCCAGCGCCTACAGTGACCGGAAACCGGGATCGAAATCCCGGCGTCGCGTCGCGCGTCGGATGGCTGGGGCGTGCATGAACGCCGTGGCCTCATGCGCTCGGCGTCCTCCGTTGCACGAGAGGGAGTGTCAGACTTTTACTGACTTAAAACCCACCTGTGTTCATCCAGTTTCCTTTTGCTGCCGGAATAAATCTTTCAAAAAATTCTGTAGCCCTGGTAGGCTAGGCACCAGCCCTAACTCCTCGTTAATATGCTGACATTTCTATGAGTCATGCGTGAACACGACGTGCCGTTGACTCGGGCCTGATCCTTATCAAACACACTTACACTAAACACATAAAACATACATACAAAAGCACCTACACTATCGATTTAATGGCAAACTTTTAGTTATTAATTTCAATATCATAGGCAGTCACTGTATTTTTTAATAACTGTATTATTGGGATCTCGGGCTGGCGAACCATAATACAGGTTACTGTGTAACCTAGCTAGGACGCCAGAACACCCTTCTTCTACTTTTTTTTTATCGGACGGTGAATTACCGATTGCTCGCCGTTAGCATGCCGTGCATCTACGTTGACATTTAGGGCCTCTACTGCGGGGGCTAGGATGGGAAGATTATCTCCTCCTGACGCTTTCCACTACCTCGTGCGTTTGCATTACTGTTTCGCAAAAGGAGGTGAGACTCAATGTGCAAAGTTTTCTATTTTCGAGCAACATGACTGCTTATAAAAAAACCGAACAAGTGCGAGTCGGACTCGAGCACTATATCGCTCATTTGGTGCAACAATGACGTAATTACATTTTTAGAAATTTTACAGGAGATGCAGTCAAAGATTAATAATAATGGTTATGGCATTTTAGCGAAACTTATTACAATTCTAATTGTTGGTCAGTGGGTCGTCCTATAAATAAAATCAACGTAAATGATGTTTTGCCCGATGAAAATAGTCTTTCCGCACATTATAACATTATAAAACTTGTTTTGAAAAAAGTGTAATTACGCCGTTGTTGCACTAAATGAGCGATATATAAAAACCGGGAATCGCTATTCCATTTAATATAGGTATGTTGAAAGCCGAGTACCTACGCTATAGGCAAATATTTGAAGTTCGTGGCCTTGATTTTGGCGCCTAAAATTTACGCTTGTAACAAATTGACTGCGCTTACTTAAGACAAGACGTCTTAAACAAAACCGCAAAATCTACGACTAGAGATGGGCGGTGGGTAAAAACCCATCGGATATTTACCGGGTAAATACTCAATTTGGGTATAAACATGGATTTGACCCGGTAAATATCCAAAAGCATGGGTATAAACCTTTAACACTGACACGCTGTGATATTCCAATGGTCTTTTAATTAAAACTACTATAATCAAAGTAATATAAACCGCCAAATGTAATCATCATTATTTCAGCCGACAGACGTCCACTGTTGGACATAGGCCTCCCCTAAGTGTCGCCACAATGATCGATCCTGCGCGTCTCGCATCCATCGGTTTCCCGCTACCTTCACCAGGTCATCGGTCCACCTTGCAGGAGGCCTTCCGACGCTGCGTCTTCCAGTACAAGGTCGCCACTCCAGAACCTTTCCGCCCCAACGGCCATCTGTTCTGCGAGCAATGAGCCCTGCCCATTGCCACTTAAGTTTGGCGATTCTTCGGGCTATGTTGGCAACCAAATATAATACTTAACCAAATATGTTTTATGCATGAAATGTACTTGGTGACATGAAGGCAAAGAATAGTTTCATAGAACAAAACATGTAAAAATAGCATGTCCGTATTTTTAAGCATTATATTTGGCGGTTTATATTACTTTGATTTTAGTAGTTTAGTTTAAAGACCATTGGAATATCACAGCATGTCAAAGTGTTAAAGGTTTATACCCAAATTGGGTATTTACCCGGTAAATACCCTCTAGTCGTAGTTATAACGGTTTTGTCTAAGACATCAAGAGTAAGCGCAGGACCTTACTTTCGTGGCGGAGTCATAAGGGTTCCGATTTTCCTTTTAAGGTGCGGGCCCTAAAAAAACATTTTATCGATCAAGATGACATTTTTATGAGCTAATTGATCAATGTTTGATTGGTTAGGTAGGTACAGTGAAAAAAACACATAATCCTCTTTCTGGCGCAGTCGGGTAACAATTAAGTAGCAAGTCCTGCAAGTCTGTCGACGCTAATATGTGATGTTATTACCAGCGCCAGTACACCGTTAGATATACAACGTTTATTTGTCAGCAAAGGTATCATAATACGTGCGAATGAATGCTTACTTACGTAAATGGTAAACAGCGCCGTGATCTAATTCGTTTTTGATTACATCACTGAAATAATGACATTATACTTGACTAGCCTTTGCACACGGCTTCGCACGCGTACATAAAATATAACCTATGTCACTCAGGAATAAAGCAGCTTTCTGTCGGTGAAAATTTAGCAATTGGACCAACGAATTGCAGTACTTCTAGAGATTACCTCCTACAAACAAAAAAACATTAATTATGATAAGTATTAGTGTAAGTAGATATAGCACCAAACCAAGCTGTCGTGTTGTATATTGGGTTTGTTTCAGGGTTCCATACCTCAAAAGGAAAAAACGGAACCCTTTTTCTTCCATTCTGTCCTGTCACTCGTCACGCTATTACTAACTCTCTTTTTTTTCATATCATATCTCACAGAATCCATCCATCTTTTCTTTGGCCTCCCTCTCCCCCGCCATCCATCCACATGTAAATTCATAACTATTTTAGCAACATGCGTTTCGTCCCTCCTTTTAACATGACATGCAAGACAAACGATTTCTTTTTAACTTTTCAGTCACTGGCGCCACTTTCAAACTTCCTCTAATATACTCATTTCTCACTTAGTCCATTCTCGTCACACCACACCTCCATCTTAACATTCTCATCTCCGCTACGTGCAATCTCTTTTCAACCATCTTTTTCACAGCCCAACATTCTGATTTATACAGTATGACAGGCCTTAACACGGACTTGTAGATTTTACCCTTCAACTTAAGGTGCATCCGTGGGTCACAAGTGGTTCCCGTGACCTGTCGCCATTTCATCCATCCTGCGTCCACATCCAGCAAGGATTCGCTAGCGCCAGACCAACGCCGCATAACGCTCAAATAATATTCTTTATTTACCGTTAGACCTTCCGGTAAGAATTCAGAGTACACAACACCGCGATAGTCAAAGAAAACAGTCAACATGACTTTGACTTTTGATCGACTTTGGCGTGGTTTTTTCGGTTTCGGATCAGTTGGAAGGCGCCACTCCGAAGCTTGTTGACTAGTTTGCATGTCAAACTCGTAAACCCACGTCTCGTCACCAGTAACAATGCGTTTCATGAATGTTGGGTCCGAACTGACTCGTTCTAGCATGTCCTCAGCGACTTTCATGCGATTGAGTTTTTGGAGAAAATTCAGATCTTTTGGGACTAGCCGAGCAGCAACATGTTGCATACCCAAATGATTAGTTAAAATGGTACGAATCGACTCGTGAGATACAGAAAGTTCGGCGGCTATCTCTCTCAGAGTTGACTGGGGATTTTCAGTCACTATTTCCTTCACTTTTGCGATGTTAACTTCAGTTGCAGACGTTGACGGCCTACCAGAGCGAGGCAAATCTTCCATCACATCTCGACCGCTTTGAACCACTCATAAGCACGAGTTTTTGATAAAGTCGACTCACCGTAAGCCTTCTGTAACATTTTCAGTGACTCCGAACACGAAATTCCATTGGCGATGCAAAATTTAAGACAAACTCTTTGTTCGATATTTTTGTCCATTATGAAATTCGCAATACACACTATATATGATATTACTAAAACCAGCACTGTATTTAATATATATAACAGATGCAACTCAAACTCCGCGCCAAAATGGAAAACAGTTGTGCCAATCTAACAACTACAAAAAAACAAAAATTTGAATTTGGAACCATAAACAAATCATCCATTCCCGATACTTTTTTGACTGAATGTATTTACGCGCTCTTTTCGTCAATAATCATCCTGTTGGATTGTGTATTCATTTATGCGCTAGTTTTTACTGTTCGTCATAGTGTTTATTATAAGTTTTACTGATAATATTGAAAAAATTGCATGCACTGTCACTGCACTCATCAACGAGTTCGCATCCTTTTTTATTGAGGTGGAATATTGTCAATTAGTTTCTCCCGGTTTGGGTGGAGCAAGAGGTATTTAGTGTAAACATTTTACTGCGGCCACGAGGCATTTCAAAGCGTTCCAGCAGGTACGCGAGAATACTTACCTACGATACTTTTTAACCATCATACGGATATTATATATGATCATACGGTTAAAAAAAACTTTTTACAAAAAAATATAACCGACTTCAAGTTAAAAAACCACTAAAAAGTACAAAATAACTTTAATTTTAGAAGTTGGTGTTTCTATAATAATTTAGTCTTCGTTATTTAACACCGACTTCCAAAATTAAAGTTATTTTGTACTTTTCTATAACTTGAAGTCGGTTATATTTTTTTGTAAAAAGTTTTTTATTTTACACTTTTTAATTATGGTACCCGCATTAAAACGTACCCCTCAGTCAAACTTAACCTACCTTACAGTCAGAGCGCATCTCATAACGGTTCTAATAATCCCAAACACGGTTAGATTGCATTAATATATTTACCTTTCGGCTTCATCATCAGATCAGTTCGATATATCCCCCCCCCCCTCTTCTTTCAATCAGTCATAAGACTAGATGCTGATAATCCTGGCTGCGGCATCAGGCCAGACTTATGTCAACATTGCATTGTACATTTAAATTTAGTCCTGTTTAAAATGAACCCAAGCACGACTACGGTGCTGTAATTTCAAGGTTTGTACTTTTTCTGATGCTCCTGACTTCAGCATCAGGTCTCTATGTACTTCGGTGTTCTTCATTAGCAGTACGTTTATCCACACATCGAGCCCTTTTCAATGAGCCTAAACACGATATACCTGCTGTTAGTTGTCGAGGAGTTAGGTACTCTCCAGTCTGCAGATTATCCTGACTGCAGCATCAGGTCATGACTTGATGATCATGAGACCAAATGTGGCAAATGCCGTATCAAACAACAAAACAATTTACTAAAACAGTCCTTGCCTGTTCGAGTAACTTCTTACTGTTAAGGAGTTGTACCTTCCATCATCAGCCCAGCTACCTGAGATGGTAACAACCATACGCAAATACACCAAGATAGTTCATAAAATATGCAAAAAACCATAAATGAGCCTATAAAATTTGAGGGTTGCCCTCGATTTCTCCAAGATCCCATCATCAGATCCTAACTTGGTGACAGTGGGACCACCTCAGAACTATCTCCTTTTGAACAAAAAAAAGAATTTTGAAAATCCGTCCACAATTGGCGGAGTATTCGATGAACAAACATGCAAAAAAAAAAAACATACAAACAGCCGAACATAGTACCTCCTCCTTTTTGTGAAGTCGGTAAAAATGATCGATGGGATGATGTTGTGCGTGGTACTTACCAACACGTTTACATAAACCTTGTTATAAGTTTATAGATATTATCACTGAACAAACGCGTGCATTAGTTTCAGAAACGATCTGGGGGCACGGCAGGCAAGCGAAGCGCAAGAGCACTACCTACCTTTTCTCGAAATGTTTTGTCGTCTTTTTGAACCCTCATAGAGTTGGTTTCCGATGTACCAGATAGTTCATATTCTCAGGATATGATGTCGATAATAGACTAATTAAACATACAAAGTCTCAATTGAATAGGTCTAATAATTTAGATTTTATTGTTATCTAAAATTCACCGGTTTCGTCACTGACACACTGATGATCATCAAAATGTTTGGCTACTTCCCGAAGTGCTAGAAAGCTGAAATTTGGTATGTAATCTAAGTTTAGTATACAACCAACAAAAAAATTCATAAACTTATAACTTTCGGCTCCCATCCCCTAAAATGGAGGAGTGAAAGTTTGTATGAGACTTCAAAATGTTTAGGGTACTTCCTGAAGTGCTAGAAAGCCGAAATAAAGAAGAAAAAAATAAAGACTGCCTAGCAACTTACAAAAAGAACTGAAATCCCACCAAAACCATTTCATGTAAAATATTGCCAAGACGACCGTCGTGAAAGGTGATGCGATTTTTTAGTTTCTGAAGTAAGTAACGAAACAGCCAAGCCATACATTTTTACTGATATGTAGAATTTGTCAAGTTAGGGTCGGTAAAGTTAGGCCGTGTAGATTCAGAAGCTTGGCTCTACATGAGATCTGATATCTTTTTACAGGGCAAACCTTATGTGGTCGTCTTGGCAACATTTTACATGAAATGTTTTTGGTGGGATTGAAATTATTAATAAATTAAAGATAAGACATAATATCTATTTCAAGGCAATAAAAACATTTTTCTAGAACAGACTAGACTAGCATCACCTCGACCCAGACCGATATCAAGGTCAACAAACGAGCTATTTTCGGAGCTCATTAAAAATAGACGTATTCTGCTTTGCAGCCATAGATATCCGTGTTTGCACCATAAGACTGGTTGTATTGTTTGGGACTCTGCCCAGCTAATTGATTTTGGCGGGGCAAATTAGGTACAAACGTAATAACTTGTTGTTGTGTGTATTTTCCAAAAACCCTTGGGCGGATTGGTTATGCTAACCATTCTAGTTTGATTAACCAATTGAGAAATACCCAAGTACAATGACGAAGTAGATGGTCAAATAAGAACCAAAAAACCCAACATTTACTTACACCTGAAAACTTGGTTGGCTTCAACTTAATGGCGCCGTGTCCGAAAAGACATGAAAAATGCTGGATACTGAATCGGACCTGAAATTTAAAGACCACTTTTTCAGGCTTTCACAGACAAATGAACAACAAAAAAAGTCGAAACGATAATAATTTGACGATCACTCTTTACACACCGAGAGTCGATTCGGTACAGTACATGCAACACTATCGATTTGTAATGATAAAATTAAAAAATAAAGTATCTTTTTTTTAAACTCGTATTAATTTACGCATGAACGAAATTCATGTCTTTAAGAAAACGTCAGCTGAGCTAATCCAATGAACTGTAGGTAGTAGTCGGCGTTGCGTACTAACTACCTACAGGTAGGCAGGACTCGCTCAGCGCTCATGCGTAAATTACTGCGAGTATTAAAAAAAGGAACTTTACTTTTATAATTTTATCGTTACAAATCGATAGTGTTCCATGTACCGGATCGACCCTTCACGGGATTAAAACGATCAAAATTTAGCGGTGTATAATGCGTAGAACAATTTATTTCTTTAAAAAAAATGTCCCCGGAATGACCTGCCCCATTAAACATTTACAAATACATAGTTCTTGACCTGATAGACATGCGATAGCAAAAATTGATAATGAACTCGTGCGTGACTCGGCGACACATTTTAAATGGTTGATAACTTTTTAAGTCGTTGTTTGTATTGTTTCAGATACTTCCTTCTTCTACGATTCTTAGTTATGATTATAAGGATACGATGGCTCATGCAATGGATCGCCACTCTGTCTCTGGGTGCAATGATGACTTCGGGTAAGAACTTGACTGACGGATTTAACTTACAGCTCAGTAATTGAATAGCCGACTTATTTTTTTGTATTAATGGTACATAAAGCGACCACCGGTGGCCGCGCATCTATTGTCTTACTATTGTGTCTCTAATTGACGGTATCTGAAGGGTTAAAAGCTTTTTAAATCTGGTGGAAGGGGAAATTGTCAACTTGTTCCTGATAAGAATATTTGAAATGCTATTTACTACATTTAATAACTAATTCTCAATGTGACAATGGCAGAATAGTCGCAACCTGCTGAATTGCCATACAAAAATCAAAATCGAATTAAGTAAATGAGATTTACGATGAAAATGCAGTTGTTTGTTATTTAGTATAAAACATTTTGTAGGTACAAAAATAAACACAAAAATGTACCCAAGCTTCACCGAGAGCAAGATCTACCATAACTTATTGATTTCTTATCATTGCAGGTAACCCTATATTTTTACAACAATCAGGAAGGAGCAACCGACCGGTAATAAAATGGATGCCACCTAACGACGATTGGAACTGGAGACTGACGCCTCGCAACGAGGAACCATTCTTCCTTCCTTCTAATTATAATCATACCCTGCCACCGTCTGCTAACGAGACTGAACTTATAGCACATATGACAGCTTTAAAACGAAATTACTCCCGTCTTCTCTGGGATAGCGATAAGAGCAGTAACCTTCCAGTATTTGTCGAAAAAGCTCTGAAACTTCTCAATTTGAAACAAGTTTATTACGAAGTAGAGCACTCTGTTATGTCCAAGGTGTCGTGCACAGCCTGCAAAGCTGGCGCCGGCTTACTACAACATTACATAACACTCGGTAAAAGCAAAGACGAGATCAATAAGATGATATATCAATTCTGCGTTTCGTTAAAAATTCAGTCAGCTCGCGTCTGCGAAGGCATCACGAGATTGTTTGGGGTAAGAATTGGAGGTAGCATCGACACAAAATATGTAACGAGTTTTTCTGTGGTATTCCTACTTACTACACGTTTCTCATATTTCAGAGTGAAGTGGTTTACGTATTGAAACGTATTACGATAGGTCCCGATGAGATCTGCAGTTTTGTCATAGGAGACGCGTGTGGTGACGTATACAACCCTTACCACGAGTGGGAAGTGGCGTTCCCTCCCGTACCGAAGCCTGTCCTCAGGGATCTCGAAGCCCCCGTCGATAAAGCTCCGACGTTTAAAGTTCTACAGATTTCCGATACACATTTTGACCCCTACTACGCTGAAGGTGAGCATGTATCGTATCACACAAAACTGAACTGCTTTTCAAAATTTCAACCAACCGCTTTTTAATTCATGAATACCCAAGCGACCACCGGTGGCCGCGCATCTATTGTCTTACTATTGTGTCTCTAATTGATGGTATCTGAAGGGTTAATTTCCTCAACAGATTTATTTACTGTTGTGTTATAACACTTCTTTGTCATTTCCAGAGAATAGTTTAGCAAGTCGACTTTATAAACTGTGTTATGAAATTCCAGGTGCTAATGCTGAATGTAATGAGCCTCTTTGCTGTAGAGCGTCTAGCGGGCCAGCGCTGACACCTGGGGGAGGCGCCGGTCGCTGGGGAGACTACCGCAAATGCGATACACCAAAACGAACCATCGATCACATGTTGAAACACATAGCAGACACACACACTGTACGTATAGCCGCTACTGTTCAGTAGATACAGTAGGACCTAGCTAATAGCCAGCATAAATTATACACAATGTAAGATCAATTGATACGAAATATTGCACCTTCTTGATTTGATAATAACCGTAAATGGTCGAAGTAAAGCCAACATTTTTGGATGTCAGTCCCAAACTACCAACTGTCAAAAAATAAAAGTTAATACTCTTGAAATCTTTGAAATTCTACCTTTCATGAACTAGGTAAGTAAGCTTCATGTCTTACTTATTTATTAAGTACCTACTTCTAATAAATAATCTTTATAACCGTTGTATTCCAGGATATAGATTACATTTTATGGACAGGAGATCTTCCACCGCATGATGTATGGAACCAAACCAAAGAAGAGAATTTGAAAGTGCTCCAGGAGACGGTGGCTCAGATGTCGGACATGTTCCCCGGCGTGCCAATATTCCCGGCGCTCGGGAACCATGAGTCATCTCCAGTCAATAGGTCAGTCTATGTAAGGTTGGCGCTAGATAAACGTGGAATAACGGTCATTGACCCTCCTACGTTTGTTGACACTCTTAATTAAAAAAAAAAAAAACAGAAATAAAGACACACAGCTGTCTTGAATCGACATGTATCGTGATCCTTTACTTACATGATCTAGTAATAAAAAGCAGTTCATTGTTTGTTTTCGGATTTGTGTTAGGGTACGCAGAGATATTAGGAAAAGGTCAATGTACTTTATTCCACCGTTATCTGCCGTCTTCTATAGGTACGTACTTACGTAGGTACATATGTCACAATAACACTGCTCGTCGGGGTCAGTTTAATTACGGACAATCCCTTTCAAGATCATTTATTCTTGGAATGTACCTACGTGCGCAGGTAATACCGATGTATTGCCACAAATGTTTATTGCCCATACACTATCTGTACTTATATGTACCAGAAGCATTTGAATTCCGTTTCGCGAAACAGCGATGATGTCGCTGTTTCGCGAAACGGTCGAACGGCGAAACGGTCGAACGGTCGAAACGGTCGAGTCAGTTTGATCATAAAGTTGATAAACATTTGCTTCCATCTTTTCTTAACATAGTATAGTTTCCTATCTGGTATTATTATATAATTGAATCATTTAAATAGAGTCATAGGTATATATAAACATACAATGACAACACACATATTGCAAGTCACAATTTATTTAATTATTACCAGCCCAGCATATTTTTCATACGTATATGAAAAATATAGATTAGCAAATTCAAAGCGTATTTACGCATCAATGGGACTCGTAAATAAATAACTTATAGAGTATATGAAAATGATAAAATACTTCTAAGATTATCTAGAATAAAAAGATCTTAAATTATAACCGTGCCGTCGAATCTGTTTATGGTAAGTAATCACGGTTATTATCTAAGATACATAGAAGAAATCTCTTCCCTCATCTGTTATTTGATTATGATAAATATTATATGCTAGATTATGCATTCATTAAGACATTGCACGTAGGTTGCCTACCTAAATCTGGTGAAAATGACGTTAAGAGGCTGCTTTTTCACTCGCCTATCGTCAATATCGAGCTTGGTACTTCATATAACGCAATCCAACGCGATGTTTGACGAAAAGGCAACGCGAAGAGATTACACGAAAACTGTTAGCATTTGGTAATTCCGTGATTTACTCGAATATTTTACAAAACTTGTTCCAGGAGATACGTGTTTTTTTAAACTCTTAAAAGTTATTGAAAAAAAATATCGTCATTTAGAATCTTGATAAAATTTATAAGGCTATACTTTGTATTGTTATAGATACTTTTGTGACTTTTTTAAATTTTTGAGTAAATTTTCAAATTTCCTTTTTTGTGTCAATGTTCATGTAGGCCAGTCAATTTCGACATCGAATATCGCAAACGCGCATATATCGACGATTTTTTTATATGTTGTTAGGTTCCTTGAGAATAGTTTGCCACCTTGACAACCCTCCTGTGCTACCTCCATGGTGCTTGAAAAACTGCGAATGTTTGGCACGTTTTTTTGTTTTTTCGAAAAAACTCCTTTTAGCATTTTTTAAGTACATTTGTTATTAAACTAACTAAATATACTACAATTTGAGCCTAACCCTAGCACTCGAGGTCCATTGCTTGCAGAGATACAGCTTGTCAAAGTAGGCTTTTTTTTTTAAACTGAAAATTTTGTGTTGGATTCATAGTCAAACACATGTACTGGCTAAACTAATAGTCCTAGAGAAAATTATGAGGCAAGAATTTGTATACAATTTAGTTAGCTTTTTTATACCAAAGTAATGCGTCTAGGCTTCATAGTTTCCTCAAAAATTACGTAAACAGTAAAATATCGGGTTCGTCTATGTAGGTAATAGACTACAGGCCCACGTCCAAAAATGGATGGGTCATATGAACCACCAGGTGACGTATATGGGACGATATAAGAGCATAAAACCATAAGCTTCAGCACTATGCCGTCACGTGTACTGAGTGCTGGTAAGAATTCAAAAGTGCAGTTAGAGTGAGTACATTTTGGTCATATATTTTTGTACGGCATTTTTACCATCGATAGAGCCATGTGATCCGGGGATTGTGGTCCGAGGGGTGATTTGAAAAATTACGGCTTCGGTTCCAAAACATTATCTAGCACTCAAAATACTATTAAAAATAGTGCCATCAAAAAAATATTTTTTATTTGAATGTATATTAATAATTATCTTAATTTCATGGTAACTAAACTTGATTTATAAAGCTGTAAAATCATTTGACTCTGTACGGCAACTTCTTTTTTAACATAAAATACAATTGTTATATAGTACTGCCGTTCAAAAGAAAATGTTCTAAAAAATATATAGAGAAATACAAAAACTGTTTTTTTTTTTAATTATTGCAAAAGTTTAAATATTCATAAATTAATAAAATATAACAATTTTCTAAATTTTCCCTTGTTTTAAATAGTGTTAAGATAAATAAATTAGGAAAAAATTATGCCCTACATTTTAATGCAGACCATATCTTTTAGGCTGATGAAAATGACGCTTTATGGCCATCTGATACTGTACGGTATTAACATATTTTTGAAGAGAACAATTGATAATATGATAAAATCATTATAACGTCTAAGTGAAGTGACAGGGTGTGTATATAATATCCAAGAATTGAAACTGTAAATCCCAGTATCAACAGTTTTGTATACTTTTTGGTTTAATATATACTTCAAACATTATTGATCCTACTAATATTATAAATGCGAAAGTTTGTATGTATGGATGGATGTATGGATGTTTGTTACTCTTTCACGCAAAAACTACTGAACGGATCTCGATGAAACTTGGTATACGAGTAGACCATATCCCAGAATAACACATAGGATACTTTTTATCCTGGGATTATGTACGCGGGTGAAGCCGCGGGCAAAAGCTAGTACATCTATAAATATAAAAATCAATGCCACTTTTCGTTGTTATTTTATAACTCAAGCGGGCTCACCTATCCAAACCGAATGTTTAGGCTTTGTTCGGACTATTTAGTAGATGGTTAAAGTGAAGTTTGGTAGGGTAGAGTAGGGAAGAGTTAGGGTAGAGTAGGATAGAGTAGGGAAGATCGGGAGCGAAGCCGCGCGGGCAAAAGCTAGTGTACATATATAATTGATTTGTTTCATTGTAATGATGTGAATAAATAAAACAAATACATACTAAATAAGACAACTACATACTAAATAAAACAACTATTTTTTAGAAAAGTTCGATATATTAGGTTGGGGAAAAAATCTTTAGCATTTTTTAGGAAAATTCAAAACTATAGTTTGAATTTTCATCGCGAAACCCGGGTTAACTCGCAACAAGGTGATGCTGTGTGTGTGGTGGGGTTGGAAGAGCATTATTCATTACGAGCTGTTACCACCTGGCAGGACCATCGATTCTGAACTCTACTGCAAACAGTCGACGATGTATCAATTTGAATACCTAATTGTTTTTTGACTTTAATAGAGATTTGCAAATTAGTAAGTAGGAACTTATACTAATTGCAGAATCAAAACTTAAAATGTACCATCGCCAACAAAAGTGCACCCGAACCCAAGTCGGATCGGTAGTTTATGATAAAATGGTGGAAAAAGGAATTTGCATGACGGATTTTTCTGGCTAAAATTCCAAATGGAGAATATAGATTCCGTAAAATTACGTTAATATATGAAGGGTGTGTGTGCATGTAGGTACGATTATTACTCCTTCACACACAAACGACTGAACGGATTTAGATATTTGGTACGAGTACCAGGATAGCTTATAATATCATTATCATTATCATGGGTTAACTCATAGGCTATAACTTATAATGGGAAAGTACTCCAACCATATAATGCCCTCGTTAATAATAAACTGCTTTCATCTATACCAATACAATAAGACTGTTTATTATGGCACTTGCAGTTTCCCGCCGCCGTATATAGCGTCTTCGGAGCTGAACATCGCGTGGCTGTACGACGAGCTGGACGCTCAGTGGCGGCGCTGGCTGCCGGCCGGCGTGTCACACACGGTGCGGCGCGGCGCCTTCTACTCCGTGCTCGTCAGGCCGGGCTTCCGCATCATTTCGCTCAATATGAACTACTGCAATAACAAGAACTGGTGAGACATTCTTTGTATAAGAGATAAACTTAAATCTTTTGTTTTAAGAGCCTCATTTATGTTTGACTTGTGCATTTTACAGTGTGGAATGCTTCAACTTTTCAGGTGGCTGCTAATGAACAGCACAGATCCAGCGACAGAGCTTCAATGGTTGATTTATGAGCTGCAATCCGCGGAGTTCAGTGGCGAAAAGGTCCACATCATTGGCCACATTCCGCCGGGACATTCTGATTGTTTAAAAGTATGGAGTCGAAATTTCTATGCCATAGTTAACCGATATGAATCAACTATAACAGCGCAATTTTACGGACATACGCATTTCGATGAATTTGAAGTATTTTATGATCCGGACGACCTTGGTAGGTGAACCTTGTCAACTTGATTGAGCTACATACACATTACGTTGGCATTTTCACCATATTAACTTTAATCCAACTTACCGTCATTTGTTATGATTTTCGCAGGTAGAGCCACAAGCATTGCGTACGTTGGCCCTTCAGTTACACCGTATTACGATTTGAATTTAGGATACCGAATATATTATGTTGACGGAGACCATGAAGCCACTACTCGGGTAATTATTCATTTATATTTTTTTTACATGGGCTTGGATATAATACCCAAGCACATGCAGATTACAAAATAATATAACTACTTAAACATATTTTTCAGCAAGTGGTGGACCACGAGACCTGGATAATGAACTTGAAAGAGGCCAATCTGTTTGGGTACCCGATCTGGTACAAGTTGTACTCGGCTCGGTCGGCGTACATGATGCCGGCGCTCCGGCCGCAAGATTGGGACAAGTTCATCGACGATATGACAACCAAAGAAGACGTTTTTAACTTATATTACAAGTAATGTTTGATTTTTTTCTATACCTACATATTCCCAGAGCCCAGACATAATCAGAGAAGTGGTAGACTTCGGCACCGGGCTGCTGGTATTCAAAGGAGGCTATGCCCTGAATCAAAAACAATGTAATAAGTGTGCACACTGCACAGATGCAGCTTGCGCTCAGAGGCGGGGACCGGCTTAGCTGTCAAACCTTGTCCTGGGCAGGCCATGCATGAAGGCGGACGAGACGGCCGTATGCGTGTTCAATTGCACGGACGTCACCGAAATATTGCAAACACTTAGGTCACCTTACTTACCGACATCCTGAATAATCGGATCTGGAAGTAAGGAGGTTTTCTAGTTGGAGCGTCGGCTGCCCACGCACCCACGCGTAATACTCCAGCATAAGGACTAAGTACCTACAGATCACAATACTAAGATAGATACTGACTCCTTCAGCATGAGCCTACGTGGCATAGCATGATTATTATAGAATGGTGCAGCGGTGTTGATATCTTTCATACACTAATATTAATATAATAAAGAGGTAGTTTGTTTTTTTGTTTGTAGGAGGTAATCGCTGGAAGTAGGTACTGGCCCGATTGTAAAAAGATACTTTATTCCTGAGTGACATAGGCTATATTTTATGTACGCGGGCGAAGTCGCGGGAAAAAGCTAGTCTTCCATACATATTAAAACCGTCGTCGGATAATGGTCTTACTAAATGTAATATGCTACACGTCGTATTTCAGACACTACTGGAAGAACAGTCCCCGGCGCGGCACGTGCGACGGGGAGTGCCGCAAGCGGCTGGTGTGCGACGCGCGCTCGGGCCGCTCGCACGACCGGCGCGCGCTGTGCGGCCACATCGAGGCGCGCATCGACGGCGCCGCGCCCACGCCGCAGACGTGGCGCGCTTGGCTCTACAATGGCCTGTCTGTCTCGTGAGTTATGCTAATGCAATTTAACCACCGCTTTGTACTTACGCCTTGTAAATATCGATATTCATTAGTATTACAGTCATGCACATACTTGAGATATCAACTAGTGGTACCTACCTAATTTATTCGATATGAGATTAGTAGTGCGCTGGGTCTATTCTAGCGCATCTAATAAATGCACGATTTTAGAGAAAAGACGTGCATTTATTAGTACCTACAATTACAAAATTAGAACAATGACCAAAAATTACCTACCTTTTAATCTACTAGACTATATATGTAACTATAGATAAACAATTGTTCGTACCTACAATGTATCGATGTCGCAGCTATATCGTATAACACTCCGAAAAACCTACAAGGTGCGCCACTGTGTTGCAATGCGGCGTGTTTATACTATACTAGCTTTTGCCCGCACGGCTTCGCTCCCGCTCTTCCCTACTCTACCCTACTCTGCCCTACTCTATCCTACTCTACCCTACTCTACCCTACTCTACCCAACTCTACCCTACTCTACACTACTCTACACTGCTCTACTCTACACTGCTCTACTCTACACTACTCTACCCTACTATACCCTACTTTACCCTACCAAACTTCACATAAACCATCTACTAAATAGTCCGAACAAATCCTAAAAATTTGGTTTGGATTGGTGAGCCCGTTCTTGAGTTATAAAATAACAACGAAAAGTGGCATTGATTTTTATATATTTAGAATGGCAGCGACATTTTATACATACAATCATCATGCAACCTAACTAACGGAAACTTCTTGAAGTGCTAGGTACCAATATGAATATAATATGTATCTACATACCTATGAATATATGTGTCTACATATGTTGGAGATAGGAACACCAAACATTGATGCCAGTACTATGCGTGTTAAAAACCTAAAAATGACACGCAAATTGCCAAAATATGTAAATATTACCACCACTATTAGTAAGCTGGAGAAACTACAGTTTGAGCTGGGTCATTCATGTCGGCCATTTGTTCATTCTCTTTAAGTAGAACATAGCGGTATATGAAGACGATAAACTTGCCGCATTCGACTGCTGCTACTTGGCCACGACACACCATTTTTAGGGCTCCGTACCTCAACAGGAAAAACGGAATCCTTATAGGTCACTCGTCCATCCGTCTATCTGTTTGTACCTTTTATCTCTGGAACGCGTGGAGGTATTTTTTTTTCGATGGGTAAAAATCATACTATGACCACCCCCGCTCTTGGGTGGAGCGGGAGATAGTGTCAGACTCTTACTGACTAAAAACCTACCCCGTTCCTTCTAGCCTTCATACCGGGGCTCGAGTTCCTTTCGGATAACCCCGGCCCCAGTAGGCTTCGACCCAGCTGTTCCTGTTGCTGACTATTCCTTGAAGCGCGCGGGAACAGTGCGCGCCGTTGACGTCTTGGGCTCGGTCCGGACAGTTACCGGACGGTCGGACAGCGAGCTACCCATGGCTCGCCGTCCGCGAGCCCGCGTTTACGGTGGCCAGAAATCGGTAACGGAATGCCGGCGGCGGCGGCGAGAGCGCCGTTGCCTGATGCGGTCAGCCTCCTCCTTTGCTAGCATTATTGCTTCGCAGAAGGAGGCGACCGCCTGCCACTCCTCCTCGCTCCGGACCATGGCCCGAACCAAGGCCCGGCGCGAAAGGTCTCCGCCGCCGATCGCCCCACGAGGGCACGACGATGCTCCGCCCAAGCAGGGCACACCTCGATGGTGTGCTCCACCGTGTCCTCCGGGCATTCCGCACAGTGGTGACACCCGGACGTTTCTTCCGCTTGAATCCGGTGCAGTGTACACGATTGTTTGTCCGAGGTAGACGTAGTCATCCACAACTTCGAGTAGAGTCTCCGATCTTGATAGGAGTGAGTGCTACATGGTTGTTTATCATGACTTTAGTTTTGTTCATGTTCATTTTAAGACCCACTCTTTCGGAAGCTCTACTGAGGTCATTGAGCATTGTGCTGAGCTCTTCCGTAGTCTCAGCCATGACTACTATGTCGTTGGCGAATTGAAGGTGAGTGATGTACTCGCCATTGACATTGATGCCTAGTCCACTCCAGTTCAGAACCTTGAAGACATCCTCCATTGCGGCCGTGAACAGTTTCGGAGAAATGACGTCTCCCTGCTTCACGCCCCGCTGCAGGAGGATAGGTTTCGAAGTCTGATCCTAAAGTCGGACTGACATAGTGGCGTTTTTGTACAAACAGCAGCGGACTCTTGAAGCTGTAAAAAAAATCAACTTGAAAGTTAACGAGAAAAAAAGTTGCTTCGGTTTATTTGGCAAAAAACGTACATTTTGACACTCTCGAGGAAAACTAATTTCATAGCGTACTTCGCATTAAATTTGGCTTAAAGCAAGGTCACAAGCAGTGGCGTAGCTACTAAGGGGCTAGGCGGGGCAGTGCCCCGGGGCCCTCAAGCTCAGGGGCCCCCAAAATCTGATTAACAAACCGCTTATTGAATGAACGAAAAATTTTACGAAAGATATTTACCTTGATAGTGATAATGAATCAGATAATGTGACCACTGCAGTATTGATTGAAAAGCCTACTCATGAAGATTCGGTAATAAAGATGTGAAAGATATCATTACATTAACAACAACCATGTCTCCATATCATTGTGTGCATTTTAATGACAAATCTTCTTGACATTTATATAAAAGGTAAAGTAGCTTTGCATTTTTAAATATGACCATTACATGTTCTTTACTGTATGGACTTTAAAAGAGACTTTGACCCCTGAGTTTCTTTCGGTGTTTCTTCTCAGGTAGTCAGCTAGGAAACACCGGTCTCATCTTGTTAAAACTGACTGAAAACCAAATTGACGTGTAAAAGTGTTTTTTGAAAACCTATTTACAAAATAAAGATCATTTATCATTTATTTATCCTTACTAATATTATAAAAGCGAAAGTGAGTTTGTTTGTTTGTTACGTCTTCACGCCTAAATGGTAAAACCTATTTTGATGAAACTTGGTACACGGATAGACCATGTCCTGGAATAGGACGTAGGATACTTTTTATCCCGGAAATATGTTTCCTTGGGATAATTTTCTGCTAACACGTGGGCGAAGCTGCTGGGAGCAGCTAGTCATTTATAAAGCCTAAACAATTTAGGGGCCCCAGTTTGCTTTTGCCCCAGGGACCTTGGCCACCTAGCTACGCCACTGCACACAAGTATGGGAATAAATCTGAAAACTGTTTTGTTGTTACGTCACAATTATTTTTTGCTATTTGGAAAAATCATTCGAATCTCCATTCCGGAATGAACTATTTACATAGGTAAGTTTGTACGGAACCTTCAGGGCGCAAGTCCGACTCGCACGTGCCCAGTTTTTTTCTAGTAACACTAATTCATATTACCATGTAGGTACCTACTAACTCTTGTTTATCTCTAACCATTTTATACGTAAGAAATACGCATAAAACGCTTTATTCAAAATTCTGTCTTTATTAGTTAATTAATAAGGCTTCATGTTCGTCGGAATGGACTCCAAGGTTTGAGCTTGGACTAAATAAGAACTTGTTTTGTGAAGAGGCCGTCACAGTAATTTTCTCAGTCGAGATACCTCACAAACAGCAGTCTGACGGGGTTTGACGCATTTGGTGCACATCTCAACTTGTACACCATGCTCAAATGGTGAACTTAGCAACTGGGACACTTCTCATATGGCACACTTCGCAACTGGTGCACTTCGCAAAAGGAGCACTTTTTAAGATCAGTGGAGATTTGGAAAAATTGTCTAAAAATGAAAGAATCTTTGGTTTTGCGCAGGTAATTTTCTTAAAAATACAATCAACAAAATAATTTTAATTGAACTCTACATAATTACTATACCATTTTTTTTAAATAAAAATATGTTCTATAATTATGTAAGAAAAAAATTGATTTACAGAAAAAAGTTATCACATGATATACCTACCTAATATCATATTATATCAATAACCTTTATAATAAAACCTTTGTAATTGAAAGTACCTAATAAAAAAAATATGTAAGAGAGATTTTTTTTTAAATTTAATTAAAGGACTTTGTCGCTTAGCGACCACATCGCCCAGTACAGAAAACACAAAAACTTACAATCTACTTTAAGGCTAACTCAGACAATTGTTTAGCTTTATCGGACATTGGAAAAGAGAGGATTGTATTACAAATGCCAATATCATACGTTAACAGAGTCCAAAAATATTGATTCCTGTATTTTCATTCCGGACACAAAGAAAGATTTACTTTCTTACATACTTATTTTTTTTTATTAAGTAAAAATTGTTTAAGTAGGTAAGTGTGTACCTACTTGAAAATTATTTGTTGATTGTGTTTTTAAGAAAATTACCTACGCAAAACAAAAAATTCTTTCATTTTTAGTCAATTCTTTCAAATCTCCACTCATCTTAAAAAGTGCTCTTTTTGCGAAGTGCACCAGTTGCGAAGTGTGCCATATGAGAAGTGCACCAGTTGCTAAGTTCACCATTTGAGCATGGTGTACAAGTTGAGATGTGCACCAAATGCGTCAAACCCTTCTGACGGACACTTCACCAACTGATTCGTATGTTTTTTTTCTTTAGTTAGGTAGGTACCCTATCATTTTTCAAAGGCATATGAATGAATGAGTACCTATGTAAATATATTTCTTATTCTTAATCTATTCAGAGACACTCCTTCTGTACAGCAAGTATAACTGGTGGTGGAATTAGCCTTAAATTTCCTGCACAACAATATTAAGGTCAGTTTAATCTATATTTACCTACTATAGGAGGCGCCAGATAACCGTAGAATAAAGTACATTGACCTTTTCCTAATATCTCTGCGTAGGTACACGAAAACAAACAATGAACTGCTTTTTATTACTAGATCATGTAAAGGATCACGATACATGTCGATTCAAGACAGCTTTGTGTCTTTATTTCTGTTTTTGAAATTAAGAATATCAACAAAATACCGTTTAATGACCGTTATTCCGCGGTTATCTGCCGTCTACCTTATAAATTTAAATTAGTACCTACCATGGTAATACTCTTTTCAGATATAATTATGTAGGTCAGCAACGGAACGTTTTACCGATATTTTAATTAAAAAGTCGTTTTACCGACGTCCTTTTTTGTTTTAGCTGGTATCAATGGTATCAGTAAATACTTTCATAATGGTATCAATAAATATTTTTTTAATAAAAAATAAATAATTTTGACTAGATACCTAACCAGATTTTTTTGTCTTTTATCTCAGGTTTATTATATAAATTACTAACAATATAATTAGATGTGTTTTTTAAATTTCAGAATGTCAATGATAATGCAAATACCTCAAGTGGCGTATCAAATACCAAAGTTCGTGATGGGACTTGGCTGAACATCTCTACGGACACGAATGTGCAAAAGTTAGCATACCACCGGGCTCAGTCACGACGACCATGAATATTTCTACAACGATCGTCGATCGCCTCCTATTACCATAGACAGATATTTATTTCATTATATCAATTAAACGAAGTGCCTTAATCAGTTTTAAACTTCCTACTCTAAGCGATCAAATTATTTTCAGTGGTTTTAATACCATTAACTCACTGCTAGTAGGTACTAAATGTATTTGTAAATATTAATTTTATAATAATATTAAAATAGTTTGACTAAGAGTCGTTTTATTTTTAAGAATGCAATGATACCTTAACCAATATTATTTAAATAGATAGGTTTTTAATAAAAGAAGTTGTTGTTTTAAAACATTTTTATTACCAATCAAAAACATAAATTGAAATAACACTATTAACAAGTTAAAATAAATGTCATGAATTTTGAAATTAAAAAGTTATTATCCGACAACATCAGTATCTATTGATATACAGATCGCTATAATTTAAAATTATGTCTTGAGTATTACAATTTGTTGATAAAATTAAATTGTGCATACTTGGTCCCTTCATCCTATAATAGGTTTAAGGCACAAATACCTACAATAAATTTAAACACTCAATTTCATCTTTCAGCAGTTGCAACTTCTTTCTTACAGACACACATTATTTACAAAAAGCATAAAATAAAGCTAGGTTCACTCTTCTTACATAACTTATAAAAGTAACAGTTTTCATTCTTTTTATTTTTACAAAACATTGTCCCACAATAGGAATGTCTCCTGAATCGTACGTGCATTCACAAACATGTAATGCAAAAATTATTTGTGGGCACACAAATATTTGTTCAGAGCGAGAATCACACCCACGACGCGCGGTGCAGCAGATAATAATCGCTCAACCATTGCGTCAACCGTGCCGTCATAGTTCATCCATGTTTTTGGTGTACTTATTTAAGAAATTGATTTAATTTTAATTATTCATATGCCATCACTACAAAACTAGTCAAAATAAGGCGCCTTAGTAAGGATATGAGGTCCGCTTGCCACAACCGAAAGTGACGCAGTCTTTAATTGAGATTTTAGATTCGCTTGGTGTATTTTAGTGGTTGGTCACTTTTGGCCATTGCTAGTGGTCCATGAGAATACAACCTAATTATTATTATTACTAATTTTGAGTTGAGAAGTACAATATAATTTATAGAGACAACTATTACGTATACGTAGGTGGGTCTTTCATTTCACTGGCTTTTAAGGCACTGAGAAGGTAGTAAGTGAATATAAAAGTGTACATTCTTAATAATAAACAAGGAAAGGCTAGGGAATGTTGTACAATAGCAATTCGGGCGAAATCTGAGCTATGCGGTTGGTTTCGATGAGTACAAAATTAATCGAGAACTTTTCCAGTTCTCGATTAATTTTGTTCTGATGGCTGATAAAACTAAAATATCTGTACCTATACATAAAACCTCTAAATATCTGATCAGAATATTATTATTTTTGTAATAAAAATATCCAAGTATTTTATAGTTGTGATGTACTAGAAACAGTCTTTTTTTTAAGTTATTGCTATCGAATAATCATTAAACGATAGTAAAAATGTTAGTAAGATAAAAAAGTTTTTTTTTTAGAATTAATCAACACAGGCAGTCATAGTTTTAGAAGTTGAAAAAACTGGTGCAGCTTTACATATTGACAAGTAGCGAAAATTATACAGTTAAATTTAAAATCACCAGTTAGTCTTAATTTACTTACTAAATACCATAATATCTTTGTTTTCCCGGACTCGTTCGAGTATTAGGTACTGTACTATTCACGTATCGTACCATAATAAACGAGTTAAACCATTTTAATTTTATAATTACTGAGAGTTACGCTGTTGTTCTATCCATCCCAGTTTTTTATTTATATTGACATCGAATATCATTCAGTATCACTGGCACATCAAAAACATCAAGGTATAATTTGTTTATGTAAACAAAAGTAGCAACCTTAGGGCGTTACCTCCACGTACGAGGGAATCGTCTTGCTATCATCTCGGGCGATGTCTATGCACGAGACGATTATTCTTCCATCATCGAATTGCCTGGGCAGGCCATCATTATGACTGTAAGCCTCCTCTTTGAGTAGTGGCTGGAAAGTCCTCACGGCGGGCGTCTTCACCTTCATGTCATGATATGGTAAATTCGGGAGGTTCCTGCACAGGATTCGTGCGGAAGAAACGTCCGGGTGCCACCGTTATGTGCACCGCCCGGAGGACATGGGCGAGAGCATACGGTAGTGGTAGGTCGGTGTGCCCGCTTCGGCAGAGTGGAGACGATTGGCAGCAACGACCTCTCGCGCCGGGCCATAGTCCGGAGCGTGAGGAGGCAGGCGGTTGCTTCCTTCTGTGAAGCAGTTATGCTAGCGAAGGAAGTGGCTACACGCATGAGGGAACGGCCCTCACGCCCCAGCAGCCGGGATCCCAATCCCGATTTCCAGCCACCGTAAGCGTAGGCTTGCGGATGATGAGATGAGCCTTGGGTAGTTGCCGTCCGGCCGAAATCGAGTTATCCACGCGCGCTACAAAAAGATGTCAGCAAACCATAGGGGCCCAGAAGGGTCGAAGCCTACAGGGGCCATGGGTTGTGTGAAAGTGTACCCCGAGGCCCTGGAACGAAGACAAAGTGGGAACAGGAGTGGGTTTTAGTAAGTAAAAGTCTGACACGCCCTCACGCTCCGCCCAAGAGTGGGAGAAGTCATTGGATGATCTCCCACCTAAAAAAAACCATCGGATTAACGCGATTCGCGTCTAATCGCTGCGTTACCACGACTCGTCGCGAGTTGCGACGGATAGCTGCTTGTCAACAACAAATCGTTTCTTGTTCGTAGAGTGTCCATTACACCACAGTTAATGTTTTTATTGACGAAAACGATCTAATACGATGATTGACCTTTTACGTTACCGACTGACGAAAACCATTATTCACGATTGATCAATTCCTGATTAACGCCAAAAAGTTTTCAGCAAGCGCGCTATAGCGCGATAAAAATATCGCAGTGTGGCGAAATACTCGTTATACTCGTAGAACGAATTGGCCATATCGTGGCGATTCACTCGCTCGTGGAGGTGGTGCCTTGGTACAGTATTATGATAAATTTACCAGAATTGAAGTCTTTGTTGTTGATTGTAAGGAATAAAGAACTGAGTGAAAGTAGCTCACAGACTGCGTGGACGGTCTTAGTCCGAGTTCTAAGACTTGTGACTGCCTGATTAATTGTATTTATTTATCTAGCAATGACTAATATACCCAGAAACCACAAATGACATGTGGATTTAAAAATAAGAAAACCCGTAGAGATCCTTAATTTATTTAAATTTAATGGAACCTAATTTAGAACTGCCAAACAGACTTCCTACTGACTTTGTGGTAAAACTATAAATTGATTAATTGATAAAAAATAATGGCACAAAATCAGACATGGGTCAATCAGACCCCTTAATCTCAAATATCAAAAAATACCGATATGATTGTATATCATGCAATCAAACTATCTATTAATAGGCTAGTTGACAGAGAGACATATTTGATGTAGGTATTTAGTTTTGTGAATATTTTTTTTTGCTACTCTAAAATTAACTAGTTTTTTTATTATTTTAGAGGAGGTATTATCAACTCTATGTTACTTACTCCATGAACTTTAGTGAATATTATATATCTTTTAACTATTCCAACCTCTGGTTATAATATTGAGGTTTATTAATTTGCAAGATGGCGGGGGCGGTTAACTTTGTTTTGCTGAATGAAAGTAACCAGTCCCTATGGTAGTGAATTGCGTAATAAATGGAAGAATTTTATTTTGTTAGTACATATTTGCTGAATATTCAAGTTTTGACTTCAACATACCGCATTATTTATCAAAAGCAGTCAACTAGCCTATTCCCATCTACCTACTTCAATATCAATAAGGAATAAACAAGTAATTCAATGCTTTTTCTGATGATAACTGTATGAATTCAATCATTTTTTTTTCAAACAAGGAACATTCGCTTTTTTTGTTTTAATAAATAATAATTACATGCAAATTCCGTATCTTCGGATACTTACTGGAATGTACTTGATACATAAACACTGGTCTGAGTTAATCGTTGTTGAAACAATATCACAGAAGTCTACGCAAGTTCTTCCTGCTTTTCTGTGTTCCAATGGCATAATGACATTTCTTTCTTTTCGAGGGACTTGGAGCATTCAAGTCATATTGATCACAACTCTTACCTGGATGCCTATTGCAATTGCAAGCCCTACAAAATTGATATGAGCAGGTAGCACTTGTGCACTCCACCCATTCCTCCCCAGTAGGTTCTACGGTGACTTTTGCTGGTTGTGAGCACCTTACACATGCCAGCTGTATCCGTGAATCCAAAGACGCCGACTGAAAATTAAAAAGATTTAAATACTATACATATAGCATAGACATTTTAATGTTTACAAAACATGCAACCCAAGCATCTCCATCCACCCCAGTTAGCGTTGCCAGGCGTCTGGAAAAAGCTGGATACGGTCAAGCTTTTTAGTTACGTGTCCGGCCAAATCAGGCGGAATCAGGCCCATCCGGCTTTTCATACGGTGCGTACAGACCACGGAGTAAGTATAAAAGAGGAGGTGGCCTAAACAACTGTGCACTGTGACTATCAACTAGGTCCTGACGTCATGACGGTGGGCGTGGCTTAAATCAGTGTAAGTGTATTGTTGGCGTACTTCCTGTGCACAACTTCGTAAAACTACTCATTTTCATATATTATATATATTCGCTATAGAAAATAATAATGAAGTTTTGTATTTTATCTTGTAAAAACTACTCGGATAGACGTTCTGATGCTATAGATGCACTCGCATTTCATTTGTAAGTTATTTTATGCATAATTTATTAAAATACTTCTAGAAAAATTTCTTAACGTCAGCATTTCAAAATATAATTCTACTCGACATTAGATGGCGACACTTTATGTCATGGGAACTAAATATATTTAGGTACGTAGCGCTCAGTATTAATATATTTTAATAATCATGCGTACTGAAATTTGATCAACATTCATTCCTAAAGGTCTTTTAATCGCCAAAATATTATATTTGTAGTTTTTATATAATTTTGTAAACAGGTCGCCATCTATCGTCAAATAACAAAAAGACAGGGCAGTAATTAGAAGTAACCTATTAGGTCGTTACCTATGAAATTGTCGTTTTGTATGAAAAAATTTAAACGAATTTTTTTCATGTATTTTTTATTTGTATTAATCGAAGTAATCACCCATGCAATCAATGCATCTTTGCCAACGCAGTGGCACTTTATTGATGCCCTTCTTAAAGAAATCAGCTGGACGGGAGGCAACAAATTCTTCAGAGGCATTTTGTACTGCCTCTCGGGTATTTGTTTTTTTTTTCGGGTATTGATTATAGCAAAGCACCAAATAGGCATCAGCAATCGCAAAATGGAGTTAAAGATTGGTTCAACTACAGTTGACTACATCTCCAAAAAATATTCATCTTCAGGGAATTTTTCCAACAAAGCTCGCAGTGGAAGGCCCAGAGTAACGACGCCTGCTGATGATCGGTTCATCATGAGTAATAGAAGACTAACCGCTTCCCAAATCACTGCAGAGTTTAACGTAAACAGCCCAAATCCAGTAAGTGTTATTACTGTAAAACGTCGGCTCTTGAAAGCGGGACTCAGGGGAAGTGTTGCAGTAAAAAAACCTTTGCTTCGACCGGTCAATAAAGAAAAGAGATTAGAGTGGGCTAAATTGCACAAAAATTGGATTGATCAATGGAAAAGAGTACTTTGGAGTGATGAGTCGAAATTTGAAGTTTTCCGCAGTAAAATAATAAGTTTTGTACGGAGATTTCCTGGGGAACGTTGTTCTGAAAATTTTATGGTGGCTTCAGTTAAGCACGGAGGCGGATCAGTGATGGTATGGGGTTGCTTTGGTGGCAATGAAGTTGGCAATTTGGCCAAAATTGATGGGATATTTAATAAAGATGGCTACAAAAAAAATCTTGCAGAAACATGTTTTAGCATCTGGAAACAGAATTATTGGTTGTGGATTTATTTTTCAGCAGGACAACGATCCGAAGCTTACGATCTAAACTATGCCAAAACTATCTCAATTAGAAACTTAAGGACATGGTTTGGCCAGCCCAATCGCCTGATCTCAACCCAATTGAATTATTATGAGATCAATTGGATCGCCAAGTACGACAACAAAATCCCACCTCCATAAACCATTTATGGTCACTTCTTCAGGCAGAACAGGCAAAAATCACAGCTGAAACATTAGAAAATTTACTGAGAAGAATGCCCAAATTATGCGATGCTGTGATTAAAAGTAGAGGTGGTCACATTGACGAAGCCAAAAGCTGGTTGATCTTTTTAATTTTTTGTTGTTGTAGTAATGTAAGTAGATATATGTTCACCCAAGAAATGTAAGATTTAAATTTCTGTCTTTGAATTAAAAGATAAACCTAAGTTATTCGCAAAAAAGGCAGTGCCCAAATACTTATGAACGGTAGTGTATGTCATTAAAATAGGGCACTGACCATTTCCCTTTTACACGTTTCCAAGATTCTCATTTCTGTATGAGGAGTAGGGTAAGGGTTTATTAATGAATTAAAATAAAAGAAAATTCTATGACCTTCTACCTCATGCACATTAACGGAATATTGCATGTATCACTTTAACATTGATAAAAAAATCAAACAAAACCTTACCTTTATGAAATTCCTGAATCTATTAGTTCTTGGTGAATACTGAGGACTGTTCGGAGTACTGCTCACAGGATTTTCACTGATCTCATTAAGTTCTCTGAGGTATCCATCATTGAACTTAGTAGCTTTTATCTTATTATCAGGCTCTATAACACAATTCTCTCGGTTTGCTTTAGCTGACTTCAGATATTTCCTTAGCTCTTCCTTCTTTAGCTTGCTGCCATGAAAATCCCAAATATCTTTCCAAGTACTGCTTACAGAACAAAAGTTACTAATATCTGCATTACTTAAATAATGAAAAATCTTTTTTAAAGGTGGTATGGCACAGTGTTGATTTAGCAATCTTAATATATCTATGTTTTGGTCAGGTCTGGCTAGAATAGGTTCTGTTAGTCCTATTTTAGTTTGTTGTGGTATTGGCAGAAGACCATGCTTCTCACATGCTATAGAATGTATGACAAAGTCTAGCTTTCTACTAGTCTTCTTACAGGGACTTGACTTACAGTTTCTCTTCACTGGTGTTATTGGATATGAAAAATTTTGCTCAAGTATGTTTACTCTGTAAATGTATCTTGTATTTCTTCCAGTACTGTGCGAGTTCTCTGATGGTAAAGATATTGTATTGTTCTCTTTGTCTTCACTAACTTCCAGACCCTGTATTTTACCCGCAATCCAGGTCGTAGGAGTCGGGATTGTCGTAACCTGTTTCGTAGACTCGACGCTCGAAAACGGGCGCTTGGCAGCCCGCCTTGGCGGTGGAGTGTCGTTACAATTGTCATTGCGTGGTTTTAACTGGTTGCGTCTATATGTAGCTTCTGGGGTCACATAATCTACTTGAATTTGATCAATAAAAGCCGATTTTGCAACCACTGACTGATCAAGAAATCCACTCGATAATCCCGAATGTTCTAACGAACCTGGCGTAAATGATGTGTGATATCCACTGTCTTCGGATTTGAAATAATTTATGTTCTCGAAAGATAGGTTGTACTTAGCAGTTTCAACATAATCTGAATGCACATCCATTGTAATAACTGCTGTTATTTTATCTTATGACTTTCATTGTCCCATGATAAATGCAATGGGCTGCTTCATCACTTCGAGTTAGAAGCACATCAGAAGTATATCCATACATAATAAAACTTCTAAATGTTATTATCGTTAGTTTATTGTGTTATTTTAACTAGTTCTAATACGATTATTAAATTCTGAACGAGCACAATAAAACGTTTAAACATCATAACATGAAACTAAACTAAAATACAAACTGATACAAACTAACTACTCCCTCCGTAGACCACAGAGTACATCAGAGTTCAGAGAGTATAATTATAGTACCTTTCTACAGTGTTGCCAACAACGCAGAGTCGCAAAGCCTGATATCGCCGTTTTTCACAGCATGAGTAGCCTAAGATTTTATATGTAACGAGTATCCTATCCTCTAGTAGGACATATAAAATCTTTGCTTACAGCCTAAAGTAGTCTAAAAGTAAAATATCGCTATATATAAATAAAATGCAGCTTTCTGTTATCACATCGGGGGCATTTACAGGCAGCAAGCCTGTAATAGCTGAATTAGTGTTAGTGTTGTGTGTTTGTGTGGGTGGGTTAAGCGGCGTTATTCGACCCGCTTGGCTTCGAGGCTATAGGGCAGCCCTGAGGTTTGGCTGGTCGGCTCGCCACTACCGATCGATTGGGACGTGTAGCCCCTTTCATCAGTGGTGCCCCGAGGGGGCGGTTCCTGACGCCTTGGCCTCCGGGTTTCGGCTTAGCGTTTTGTCGCTTTGCCGTTTTACCAGTGACTCGGATGCTCGGCCCCGCCTTAGAAGCGTGTTGGCAGATGGCAGGATCCTTGCGCCAGATTGGCTAGTTCCTGTCACCTACTCAGCCTTCGCTGGTATTATCGCCGCGAATGCGTATAAAGACTTTACGAAAGCCTAGTTGCAGCGTGCAGTCTAGCTTGCGCAAGGCTTCTATGGAGGCATCATCGATAGCAAGGGCGGTCGTGATTCCGTCCCTTTCTTTCTTGACGCTCAGCACCTTCCACAAGCCAGTCTGCAGGCCATTTTGATTTTCCAAGAGATTGATGGCTCTCCTGGGGTTTTTGATGACACCTTCTGTCTTGAAGTGGAGGATCCCAACCTTGGCTTTTAATAATAATAATAATAATAATAATTTATTTATTGCAAGTAACAATGACTCATATACACACATCAAAAATATTAAACAGTCACAATTAAAATTAGTTTTAAATAATAAAATCAGAATTAAATTATATAATCAAAATAAAATAAAATCAAAATCAAATAATAAAATCAAAACGACATTCAAACTTTAATAAATTATTGCGTCACAAGCCTGTCACGTGTCGCAAACAACAGTGCATTATAATGCGACAATCCAGTCGCTCTGCAAGCGCGGCCAGCATGCTATTAGTGCTCCCCCGCACTCGATGTACCAACGACGTACCTCTCTTACGCATCAATGTGTGGAAACAATCCACGCGCGCTTCCGCAAACATTGCCGATGCACTGCAATAGCGGGGGAGCCCCAACATCATCCTGAACGCGTTGTTAAACTGGACCCGAAGGGCGCTGTACGATTTTTGCGAGTAGTCGGCCCACAGGCTGCACGTGTACAGTGTAGTGCAGTAGGCTCTAAAAAGAGTCACTTTCACCTCAGCTGAGCACCGCGCAAACCTGCGGATCACCATGTTCGCTCTGACCGACAGCGCCCTCCGCTCCCGCTCAACATCAGCATCATCTCGCAAGGTAGGGGTCACCAAATGACCCAAGTATTTAAAAATCTCAACCCTTTCTAAAAGAAACCCATTGAGTTTTATAGGTGGCATTACTGTTACCTTTCTCTGCCTACCCAGAAATACCATACACTGACTCTTTTTCACATTGTAGATCAGACCGTGATCAGCTGCATAACCCTCACAGATCCTCATCAGCCTTCTGAGACCACAGACCGAGGCGCTCAACAGCACCATATCGTCCGCGTAGCTGATGTTATTAAAACATACGTCGTCTATATGACAACCGACATGTTGCCCGCTGAGCGCCTCGATCAGCCCATTAATGTAGAGGTTAAAAATGGTGGGAGAGCTCAATCCCCCCTGCCTCACACCACATTCCAACCTGTAAGGGTCCGACAGCGCGCCTGCCCACTTCACGTTATTCACCTGATTCCCGTACCAAAACTTCAAGGTGTTAATAAGCTCTGGTGGTATCTTGGATGATCTCATCTTATTCCACAAGACATCATATGAAACCAAGTCAAAGGCCTTAGAAAGGTCGAGGAAGCAAGCATACACAGAGGTATTTCTCTCAGTATAGTACTTAACAGCACTCTTAAAACACAACACTGCAGTTTCTGTTGACAGTCCCGGCCGAAACCCGAACTGGTTATCGTGCAACTTTATGTATTTGTTCAATTGTGTGTCAAGAATGCTGTCAAACACCTTTGCAACTATTGTTGCCAGAGAAATAGGTCTATAGTTGGATATATCTGACAAATCACCAGCTCTGCTTTTTACTACTGGCACCACAATAGTCCTCATCATATCATCAGGCAGGTATGAGTGTGAGATGCAGAAGTTGTACAACATGGCCAACACCCTGCACATATGAGGTCCAGCATGCTGAACATGTTCCACACTCAAACCGTCATGACCAGGGGACTTACCCTTAGCGATAGATTTTATCGCCCTTGATACATCCCCTGCCGTAATTCTGGTACCGACGCACTCCCCACTCTCGCCCCCCTCCCTCAATGATGAGCATGGTCCTAACGGCGACTTTACAACAAAGCTATTTTTAAATTTGTCAGCTATACCCTTCAAATCATTCGTTCCGTCTACACTCACGGGAAGACCAGGGCGAACCCTCAAATGATTCGTACTTTTCCAGAAACCACTGAAATCTTTGGAACTATGCTTAGCTGCCAAAGCGTCCATTTTCAACTGGTCTTGATGGTTTTGACACCACTTCAGACGCGACTTAAATATTTTTCTGGTCTCACACATATTTGCATAAATATCACCAGAAGTAGGACTACCACATAGTCGCCATTCCCGAAAACTCGCCCTGGCCGCCCCGTAACTGTCACTCACAATTTCACTCCAACCAACAACAGCTTTAGATGGTCGTTTATTCTGCGCAGGCCTGCCCCCCCGCCCCTCCGTTGACGCCTGTGATAACGCAAGCACGATGTCGGAGTACAGCTTATCAATACGCAAGCTGTGAGTAGGGTCAGCACAATAATGGTCACTACACATTCTAAATTCCTCTGGGAAATCAATAAGCCTGAGACGCTTATGACATTCAAGTTGATATTGTATAATATCGTCTGTGGTTTTCTCGCCCCACCTAACTTTAATGTCAGCTGCACTCGACATAATTCTTAGTGGCGTCAAACATTCTAGTTTACATTCCAATATGATGGGAAAGTGATCTGACCACAACACGTCATAATTTACATACACATTGCATACAGAGTTAACAGCTGATTGCGACACAACACAATGGTCGAGCCAACGCTTAGACCCACAGGCTTGGTCTATATAGGTGAATGTGTCTGAGCTCAATCCTAACTTATTTACGTCAATAATTGCCCATTTAAAGTCAACACATAAAATATTCAATTCATTATAAAACAATTCTCCGGGATGAGCATTAAAATCCCCTAAAACAAAAATAGGTTCGTTACTATAGTCATTGCTTATAGCACTTACAGTTCCCATGCAGTCAGTGAACATCGCCAGGTTATCCGACTTGTTTGTTGGCATATACACGCACACTACAATCAACGGACTAGTGGCTGTATTAACACGAATGGCACAAACTCGCGGATTTTCACAATTTATCACTGTAACACTCGGAAACACACTAGTATTCCACAGCAACGCCGTACCACCGTGTGGCCTGCCGCGCAGTAGGCCAGCCGTCGTGTCAACAGCTGACGTCCCCGTGCAGCTAAATCTCTGATCAATGCCATTCAAGTACGGCAGTTCTTCTGGAATCAACCAAGTCTCCTGTAGTCCTATCAAGACACACTCGTCACATAATCGTCGAATATCATTAACAGCGCTCTTCACGTTCTTACAATTATAGCTCGCTAACTTGTAGGTCATACTATCCATTGTTAGGAGAAACTGGACCGATTACAGCGAACCCTCCGTCCGCCTTTCGTTGTTTAAAATGTACGAAACGCCTAAAAATAATCCCTTCAGGCCACATTGTGTCGTCTAAAAACATAGGCACTTTAGACTCGGACACAAAGAATTTGTAGGCTTTGTGATCTAACACTTTTTTCGTGTTCACTTTTTCCAAAGATACCCTTTCCTGTGTTTTTTCTTTTAAATAATCAATAATGTCTGACTCGAGCGTATCCATGTGCACGTTTGTTATAAAAATAGGTACTTTCTTATTGGCAGCTTTAAATGAAGACACTGTTGCTGGAGCTTTTCCTTTTTCGCCTAAATATCTGTATTTAGGTTTCTTTTTGCGATTGTTGACCATTCGCCAAGGATTTTCAATTCCTTTTTCGATATCACTTTGAATATTCAAATCAAGAGGTTGACGAGTTACCGGCGAGCCATTATTATTAGCCGTGGGCTTCTGATTCGCCCGAGCTGTTTGTTTTGATGTATTTAAAACAGCAGTCGATGATAACGGTCTCGCTCGTCCCTCCATACCGCTCTCACAGCTGATCGTGTTTGCCGCCTCCGCCGCGACCGGTGCACTCGGTGAATCATCACAGTGCACGACTTGACGATTAATATCAGGGGACATCCTCGGTGCAGGAAAAGTTTTTTGAATATCATTGTGTGACTGTAACCCGTCCTGCACATCCGTCGCTTCAATGTGGCTCAAAGTCATTCCAATAGGACCGCTGTCCAGATTCCAAGCACCCTTTCTCATGTTCACATACCCAGCTGGATAAGTTAGTGGAGGTAGTGACGCGTGCTTCAGGTTATGAATGTCTGCCCGCAAATCCTCAATTTGTGTAACGGTGGCATACGTATTTTTAATATTATCAATTTCCGAGTTTAACTTTGTAATGTCTTTTAATAACTTTGTGCAATCAAGATGATCGAACAAAATTGGGGGTAGTTTTTCGAGCACTCTTGCAACAAACACTGGTATCACATCTGGGTCAGTGCTTTTAAATATACTGATGATGTCGTCCAGGTCTCTTCCTTCTTTACCTTTCCTTTTTCTGGTGACTTTACGTTGATCCGTCGGCAGGGACTCGAACAACAATGTTTTCGAGTTGCTGATTTCACTGCTTGAGAACGCAGAAACACAGATTCTTTTCAATGTTTCCTCGTCAATCACCGATATCTTATTTTGCACATAAGCTAACAATTCGTCGATGACGATATTACAGACGTTACATTTTAACACTTGAGACATGATCACAAAGTGCGTCGACGCAATGAGTGCGCCGCACGATCAAAAACACATCTGACCTTGACCGCGGCGCGCGGGTGACTGACGACTTTTGGCAAGTTCTTCTCGTTAATAAGCGAGAGTTCCGCCTCTGGCCACGGCTTTAGTGTCCCCACTTTTTCTTCAAGCCATTTCAGGCTGTAGTCGTTTTTGATTAAGAGTTGCAGCCATCACGGCTTGAAAGTGCAACCCTCAATTCGAATTTTGAATGTCCTCAGTATGTCCTTAGAAAGGAGCCCCAATTGCGCGTTTGACACGGGCTCTCTGTAACGGATTCCCACCCGGATGTTGGTTAGGGCATCCTTAAAAGACATAGCGCTGGTCCCAGGCGGTGAATCGCCAGCTGCTCCGTGACCAGCTTGTAGGCCTCAATAGAGTCCATACCGCCAGCCTTGACGCATCGCAGGCGCTTACGTGCGGCTCCTGGCAAATGTCTTTTCCTGAGTCTAAGGTCAGTTCTTGACGGCACTTCCGAGTCCATCTCAGTAGGCCTCGTGCCATCGTTTGCCGACTCCAGCTCAGGAGGGTTGAGTTCGGTGTCCAAGGTCACTTGGGAGTTTCCCTCAGAACCGAGTAAGAGAGTAGTCAGATCGAGTGTTGACCCAATAAGACTACTCGAGGGTTCCGGACGTTCATCATCGTTCAGAGAAGTTGTTGTAAAAAACTTTGAATCCATACAGTTCCCACGAGAACTGCCAGAGTAGACCATCTCTGCCAGAGTGGACTATTTCTTTCCCTAGCGGGAAATAAATAGTCCACCCTGGCAGAGCCCCGCTTGCCCGGGTAAGGCAAAATTACTACCCTAGGATTGCCATCTCCCTGGGGAGACACCGATAAGAATCAAGCTCCCCTTGGCCACGCATGCCTCGGCTCGGTACGAATGACACCTTGGATTGGGATCCGCCAGGCGGTTTCAGTTACGTCTAATTCTGATGGAATTAGACCAAAAACAGGGTGGCAACCTCGAAAAGGTGAATCCGCCTGACTTGCCTTGAGGGTCTTCACGACTGTAGCGCTCTCCCTCAAGACCCCGCCAACTTACCGCCTCTGAGGGAGGTGATAAGGTAGCCCTGCATCTATACTACCAAACAAAGCAAAAGCAAAGCGTGTCGTTTTGCAACCGCAAAAGAATACATACAGACCCTCCCCTCAATTACAATTTTTGAGTTTATCGCTAACACACAGACAGTTAGGGCATTCAAACTCGGATAGTTATCAACTCCGGAGCTAGTTACGATGTTGAGCAATCAAATCCGGAATTCCGGAGTTGACAGCTTCTTTAGAAATTAATAAAAAGGCTCTTTATTTTAATCAATAGAAGACAGCCAGCCGTTGGAATTTCGAGGAATACTTCCGACGTCTGGCTCCCAAACTGAAACGGACTGGGATTGCCCTCGGGCGACTCCTGCCTAACCTAGGGGTCTAGCCCTTTTGCCAGATGCGCTACGCCGTTCTGTCCATGGCCCTTTACGGAGCGCCGGTGTGGGCCCCGTTGTTGTAAAAGCGACCGTTGGGCAAGCTGAACACATGCCAGAGGATAATGGCCATCCAGATGGTGCGGGGATCACGCACAGTCTCCCGCAAAATAGTGAGACTCCTTGCTAGCCTGCCACCATGGGATCTAGAGACAGTCATTGCACTCATGCACGATTTGCGCATGGAGATGCAACGGGGTGAAACTCCACTGGCAGTCGCGGACGGAGTTCCGGCAGGATCTTATGGTAAAATGGCGACAGTGATTATCGCATTTCTTTGAGAAGTGGTAGAAAGACGTACAAGCGTTTTCACCTTCCGCGTGATGACACCTCATCGGACATGGTAAGTTTGGAAGAAACGCCCGGGTGTCACCATGGTGTAGACCGTTCGGAGGACACAGTGGAGCATATGGCGGAGGTATACCCCGCTCAGGCGTAACACAGTCGTAACGACCTCTCGCAGCAGACCTTGGTGCAGGCCATGGTCTGGAGTGAAGGAAAATGGCAGGTGATGGACTCCTTCTGCGAAGCAGTAATGCTAGCGAAGGAGGCGGCCGCACACGTGAGGTAACGGCCTTCCTCACGCCCCAGCTGCCAGGATTCTGATTCCTATTTCCAGTCCCTATATGCGCGAGGTTGCGGACGACGAGCAATGCGTAGCTCTCCGTCTGGCCGTCCAATAACACTTACTTACACAACAGTATTGGAAAGAAACGGGAATTTTCCCTGCTATTATCAACGCTAGTTCTACTTCGTCCGTCTGACCAAACATACATTCAGTCAAAAAAGTATCGGGAATGGATGATTTGTTAATGGTTCCAAATTCAAATTTTTGTTTTTTTTGTAGTTGTTAGATTGGCACAACTGTTTTCCATTTTGGCGCGGAGTTTGAGTTGCATCTGTTATTTATATTAAATACAGTGCTGGTTTTAGTAATATCATATACATTCAGTCAAAAAAGTATCGGGAATGGATGATTTGTTTATGGTTCCAAATTCAAATTTTTGTAGTTGTTAGATTGGCACAACTGTTTTCCATTTTGGCGCGGAGTTTGAGTTGCATCTGTTATTTATATTAAATACAGCGCTGGTTTTAGTAATATCATATATAGTGTGTATTGCGAATTTCATAATGGACAAAAATATCGAACAAAGAGTTTGTCTTAAATTTTGCATCGCCAATGGAATTTCGTGTTCGGATTCACTGAAAATGTTACAGAAGGCTTACGGTGAATCGACTTTATCAAAAACTCGTGCTTATGAGTGGTTCATAGCGTTCAAAAGCGGTCGAGATGTGATGGAAGATTTGCCTCGCTCTGGTAGGCCGTCAACGTCTGCAACTGAAGTTAACATCGCAAAAGTGAAGGAAATAGTGACTGAAAATCCCCATTCAACTCTGAGAGAGATAGCCGCCGAACTTTCTGTATCTCACGAGTCGATCCGTACTATTTTAACTAATCATTTGGGTATGAAACATGTTGCTGCTCGGCTAGTTCCAAAAGATCTGAATTTTCTCCAAAAACTCAATCGCATGAAAGTCCCTGAGGACATGCTAGAACGAGTCAGTTCGGACCCAACATTCATGAAACGCATTGTTACTGGTGACGAGACGTGGATTTACGAGTTTGACTTGCAAACTAGTCAACAAGCTTCGGAGTGGCGCCTTCCAACTGATCCGAAACCGAAAAAACCACGCCAAAGTCGATCAAAAGTCAGTCATGTTGACTGTTTTCTTTGACTATCGCGGTGTTGTGCACTCTGAATTCTTACCGGAAGGTCTAACGGTAAATAAAGAATATTATTTGAGCGTTATGCGGCGTTTAATAGAGCAAATTCGACGAAAAAGGCCAGATTTGTGGAAAGAAAATTCTTGGATTTTGCACCACGACAATGCGCCTTCGCACAAGGCCATCATTGTAAACGAATTTTTGACCAAACACTCAACAAATACCATCCAGCAACCACCATATTCACCAGATATGGCTCCTGCTGACTTTTTTCTTTTTCCTAAACTCAAATTACCACTTCGTGGCACCCGTTTTCAATCGATAGAAGACATAAAGGAGAATTCGCGGCGAGAACTGAACTCAATTCAGGAAGCAGCGTTTAAAAAATGTTTTGATGAATGGATTATTCGTTGGCGCAAGTGTATCGTTTCTAAAGGAGCATACTTTGAAGGTGATAAAATAAATTTGGATGAATAACAGACATTTTGTGTATTATTGATCTTTTCCCGGTACTTTCTTGACAGAGTAGTACCTAGGCATTACCTACATAACAAAAGTTATAAAAACTATTGATAAGTTAAAAACTGTGTTTTCAAACGATATAAGTACATAATTTAATTCGGTTTAAAACCAAACTCACACACTGACACACACTCGTTGACTTCGCATGAACGTGACTCGCGATCGCAATGCGACGTTGCCAGCTCGCTAACACACGTAACATGACGTCAGATGCCAAAAAATTGCCCATAACGAAGTGTAAAACACATATCTTTTATTTTTGTAGGCGAGTTTTCAACCGTTTAAAACAGTTTATTTGGGGTATAAAACCGCAACATTTTGGTTTAAAACGTTTTAAACCGGTTGATTTACATCTATAGGCGCAGGGCGCGACTGCCCGTGACGGAGCACTTTTGTATTGGACCGCGCGGGCAACCGTGAAGCGTGTGCAGCGTCGGCCCTCAGGGCTCAGGCACGCGTGGAATACTACGCGCCGTCGAGGTCGACGACTCGAGCTCGGTTCAGACCGTTACCAGATGGCGAGACGGCGTGCTACCCGTAGCTCGCCATCCGCAAGCCTACGCCTACGATGGCTGGAAATAGGAATCGAGATAGAATAAACTTTCGACTTCCGGACTTTCTTTTTCGAGAATACTAAAGGCTAGAGCGTGAGGGTCGTTTCCTCGCGTCACACGCCGCAGCGTACCCTAGTCACCGATTTTGTTGAAATTTCGAGGGGACGTAGCCCTGAAAGAGTTCTATTCACTACCTCCAATGAAAAAAGTGTACCTCTTGGGTTTTGTTAAAAATTGATTTCGAAATCTGGGTATACTTACGCCGCCAGCGTACCCTTATTTTTAGATGGGTTGCAGTTGTGCAATACGGTGGCAATACACGCCAAATAATTACCTACGAGTTCGTAATGTTGATTCAAAAACAAACCTTTAAGATTTCGTTGTTCTATCTAACACATTTTAACTTTGTATTTTGCTGTATCTACTTACGGTTTGCACGCACTGATCTCGTAGGAATAGTACAGTGAGTTTCACTTAAGACGTTCCTTTGCCGTAATGTTGGCAATACGGAAAAACAGTGTTGCAATATTTTTAGTAATTAAATTACTTAATATTAGGGAGACTTCTATTTCGTTACTTTTAACAATTGCGTTTTTGTTTTTACTATTTTTAAATAAAGTATAGGGCGCTGGGCTCCATTCCGATTGTCTTGCAATTCTTTCAAATACCGAAAACGCCATGCCACAATATCGTATCTTTCTATAACAACGTCCTTTTAGACCTGCTTTTTTTAAATAAAGTCCAATTCCCCTCATAATAGTATAGTCAAATTAGGTCATTTTTAAATAAAGATTGGATTAAATTCTCTGGAGAGGCAAAAACGTTTCTGATGGTTTTGTAGGAATGAAAAATGGTGTATAAAAAATAAAAATCATTTTGCACCCCTACGGAAGGGGGTGAAAACTGTTAATTGGTTATAATTAACCAGAGAATACAGGTGTGCTCAGCGTAATTTTTTATATGGTATATTACACCTCAATCTACATTATTACATTTTATTTATTTTAATCGGACCAAAGCAGCGTTAGATAAAAAATAAAATAAATAAAAATGTTATTTTTGGTCATTGCGGCTTTAGGAAAAATAGTGTAGTTTTGCAAACTGAGGAAAGGATTTATTTATTTTGACCTAATACAGGATTGATTTTGCACCCTAGTGCGACGTACGGAAATTAGTTTTTCACGATTTTTGGCTGTTGTACTTCGGGGGAAATTAGTGTAGTTTTGAAAATCATCACATCATATTCATTTGGTTTCCTTTATATTTGCACCCTATAAAAAATTAGAATTTTTATAGGGAACATTCATTTTTCTAGTCTTGTAGTAATTGTCAAAGAGCTACTACGCCATGGAAGTGACAAGCGCGCGACACGGAATAATAAACTGACAAGAAGAGATAAGCGTCGTCATCACGTATGCGCGTTGTGGGATGTGTTGACGAGTATTCACTGATTGTGAATGCTCTGTTAGTAAGTTTTAGTAAAGAAACCTAAAGTTTTTTTTTATAATACAAAAAAAAGAAAAAAAAGGTGTCAGTGTCTTCCAAGCATGTCCTTTATTTATTTCAAATACTTAATTCATGAATCCCCAAGCGACCACCGGTGGCCGCGCATCTATTGTCTTACTATTGTGTCTCTAATTGACGGTATCTGAAGGGTTAAATTAATTATGTTTCGATTGTCTTTGGAGCTATATATAGCATCAAGTAAGGTAGAAATAAAACATTTTACTTTATAGAAAAAAATGTGGAGTAAAATCTCAATAAAATATATGAAAATTACTATCGGCTCCATCTCCACTGCTTCAAGAGTCAGATCGACAGAGAAGATAAGATACGCAATACATGGACAGGATGGGAAGAAGGGGGCATTGTAACGGTGCGTCAGAAGATCTGGCGAATGCGCCGCTCGCAAGCCATTCGCGAGCGCGCACTGCGAACTGCGCGCGTGCATTTCATGTTCGTACGAAAATACACAAAATAACTCTAGGGTTTATTAACTACTAGGTAAACCCGAGGTTTCACCCGCGTTTTTAATTACTGCCGCTCAGAAAGTCGATGTCTGTTTATTGGGATTTATAATGCTATTATCGAAGCAATCCATGTATTTACGAAAAAGTATCTGTTTTGTATCGAGTATCGAGATTGTGGTACCCAGCGTACTCAGGGCTAGGTTGCGACAGTCGCTGTCCCTATATTGACATGAGATTCTTCAGGAGCTCTGTCCACAGTGCACGATTTGTCCCGACGTTACAACCCCACGCACCATTTGTAGTTACGCAATCGCACGTAACGACTATACCACAGATCCAGAAACAGCTAGCGGCAGGTCATTCTGGATAACTACGTCATGTTCATCACGCAGAATGCCAGAAACTTGGTCTACGAGCTACACTTCATGGAACAAACAACAGAGAATTTGTTGTATCAAATCCCGATCCTTCTAAAACTATTTTAATGCTAATGGCATCACCAACCACCGTGATGAGATCGTCACTTTCCTCGACCATCAGCAAGATATTCTCCTGGAGACAAATTACAACAACAACAAAACAAGACATCATCCAAGAAACATTCCTCAAATCCCACCGCAAAGATCTTAAAATTGCCAACTATCGCGTAACTCACAATGATAGGACTCACTGTCACGGTGGTGGCATCCTCCTTTACTACAGAAAGGAACTGTACTGTATTATTCTAGCTCCACCCGCACCACTATCTCTCTATGAATACTTGGCTTGTCGAGTAGGCATGACTGGTCTTCAGTCGATCACTGTCATCTCCGCCTACTACCCGCCATCCTCTTTCTTGCCTCATATGCCAGACAATTTGATCTCACCAGCGGACTCACGGCCCTCATTGGCTTGAGTGACTCCGTTATATTAGCGGGCTAACAGCAAGACCACCAACCCTCGAGGAAGGAATAAAGCTTGACTGTGCTGCGTTCCGCTCGCTGGGACAAGACGCTCAGTCATACATACCCATATCACTTTCTGGCAACTTCATAACTATAAGGTTACGTTCTATTGAAAAGTCCTCTGTACTTACCTCCCCGCCCCGATAAGAGTGTCGCTTTCAAAGCCTCTTTTTTTTACCCTAGTTCTCGAGTACATCCAAAGGATGAACCCTAGTTTTTATTACAATTTAGCCTTATACTCGTATTTAGACTAATAAGTTCCGGCCAATTCAGTTCGGAGCCAATTCTACCCGGCTCCATCTATCCGGGGTGTGACCGTGACGATTACCGACCACTTTGATCTTCTTGGGGTAACGCTGTCATCTACTCTCAATTTCGGCTCCTACATCGAGGCAAAAGCTCAAATGGCAGCCAAAAAATTGGGGATCTTAGCAAAGGTGAGACAGTATTTTACGCTGGAACAGCTGCTCAATCTCTATCAAGCGCAAGTTCGATAGTTTATGGAATACTGCTCTCATCTTCACACACTTCATACACACACATCATACACTTGTCAAGTCAAAATTCCAAAGGCATCATCGTCATCAAGAGCATCGATGTCGAGTTGCTAGCCTGTCGGTTTTCTATCGTTTACATTTTGGAGACTGTATTGTGTATTGCAATTGCATAATTTACTTAAATCCGCCAAGTCGGCGCGGGCGTTGCGCTACTGGTACATGGTGGCCATCCCACCCATACGTACAAAGCGTTTTAGGAACACATGCGTACATCTAAGGATAGGAATTCTCTGCCGGAGTCTGTGTTCCCTTATACCTACAAATTAGGGGTCTTTAAGCCAAGAGTGAATGGTTGCTTCTAGGCAAGCGTGCTCCATTGTCAGCCACATCTTCGCTTTCCATCAGGTGAGGTAGTGGTCAAACGCTAGCCTATCCATAATAAAAGAAAAGAATTAGTAAGTAATTTAATAATATCCTAAACTAATAAATTGTCTTTACTAAGAATGTGTCCAATAACACTTTCAACGACTCTGAAAAAGCGGAATGAGTAGCCGACAGCCTTGAATCCCAATGCTCGCCCAGCTCTCAACTAGTAGACTTAGCCCACATCGACATGATGGACGCTGAAGTAGAACGTACTCGCTGTCCGACCGTCTGGCAACTGTCTGGTTCGAGCCCAAGACGTCGACGGCGCGCACTGTTCCCGCGCGCCTCAAGGAGTTGTCAGCAACAGGAGGGGCCCAGCTGGGTCGAAGCCTACTGGAGCCAGGGTTATCCGAAAGGAAACTCGAGCTCCAGCATGAAGAGGCTAGAATGAACGGCCAACCCGTTTTTAGTCAGTAAGAGTCTGACACTATCTCCCGCTCCACCCAAGAGCGGAGGCTGTCATAAGATGATTTTAGCCCACCGTAAAAAAAAAGTATAACGTAGAAAATAGTCGCTTAGTTTGTTAGATAATTAACCTCTATCGAGAATATCCTGGCTCTGAACACTCAAATTTTGTTTCATTTTCTGTAATAATCGTCAAGTACCTATTGTGTATTTTTTGGACACAAAGAATTTTAATTATTTATCACTGAAAAAGAATATAGATTATATTGATATATTTAAAAATATCGATATATCGACAGTCCGTTAATTTAAAAAATATCAACAGTCCGAATCTAAGCGCATACAATTTGCACGCTAACTTGCTGAGCCCCGCCGCCGCCCGCGCCGCTGCTTCGACCCCGCGTTCGCCCTGCGAACGTCACGTGGCGCAGTATGTATCCACGTTAAATCTACATAAACTTCCAGTTATATATTTCTTATTTTTATTAAGTGCAAATGTAGAATATTTAGAATACATTATATATAAAAAAATCCATGACTACACTAATTTGCCCCGAAGTACAATTTACAAATATTTTAAAATACTGGTTTCCCTGGGGTGCAAAAGGGTGCAATTATAACTGGGTGTTTATGATGCTTTAAAAAGCTTATTATGAGTTTGCACCAACAGGCAAAATTTCCCTTGAGCCGCAAATTAAAAATAATGATTTATTAGTGTTTCATACACCTCACACTTTTTTCGCAAAAAGTAATTATACACCAAAGGTGTATCTACAGATATCTAAACTTACCACAACTAGTTACTAATGAAATTTCAAAATTTTGGGACTTTAATGTTAATACCTAATACTAAACGATGTTCCGTACACAACAGGAATGGTGCAAACTCAGAGATGACTTATATTCATGTCTTCTAATGATTCCACAAAAAATTACAACTACACGAATTAAGTCCAATCTTTTTGCTAATTTGACTAGACTAATAATTCATAAACATCATAATGGCGGGACCAAATCTTGTAACAGAATAATTTTATCATGTATATTTAGTACGTTTTAGTACGATTTTGTACGCTTCGTGAAATTTTTGTACCTCACACGGTTTAAGCGGAATTTCACGATATTGTTGGTCCCGCCATTATAACGCGTTATAAAGGCGGGACCAAGCTTGTATGAAATAACACTAGCAACCTGTGTTTTACAAATAACCCTGTATACAATTACCATTAGTGCGAAGCCGGGGCAGGTCACTAGTATTAGACAAAGTAGTTTGGTAAGTCGTGTTTACAGGTTTAAGTGAGGTAACATTATTTTGTCGTAGATAGAATAGAAACAGCACGCATTGAAAAAACAAGGCACATTTATTATTTTCGTTAATTTTGTAACTGAACCCTTTTAAGTATTTTCACACTTTATTGAAGGCAGCTATGTCAACACTTTGAACCTGTAACAAATAAATCATATGAATAACCTCATCAAAGAATGATACTACAATATTTTAATATTGGTTGTGTGATAGTTGTGGAATATTATTATTCAGCCAAACTGCGTGGGGCAGGTGCGGCACGGACAACTCAAACATAATAACTTCGTGTCCATAGTGGGTACGTGAGTGCGGATTGCTCGACGCAGAACGTGTGCGGTGCACAACTCACGCCATAGCGCGTGACCGCAGTGAGGGCGCGGGCGGCGAGCGGTAATTGCGCGGGAGCGGGCATCTCAAACCTGTTCGAGTTAACCGCATGCTGATGATAACGATAGCTCGACTGCGTACAGGCAAAACGAGCGCGTTCCCGCACCCTCACTGCTCTGCCAGTTTCAATGTATAGCTAGAAAAAGCAATAGCAAAATATAAAACTATTTTCAACTTACAAAGTCTCCATTTTTCTCAATTTCTTCAGTTAACCAATCTACTGAAACTTTGTCATCTTCAACAACACAAGATATTTGAAGCTTGTGAATTCCATAGGCCAGTGGCACTAGTTTACCAGCACCCCACAAAAGACCATCAGTTGTAATATCTCTTACTGCCTTCTCCAAAGCTGCCATGTCTGTTTCATCATCCCATGGTTTAACATCCAAAATGATGTTAGATTTTGCTATCAGGACTGGCTCTTAAAATAAAAAATCAGATTAATGTTATTAGAACGATTCATAATAACTGACTAACGATCATCATAATTTGCTTAGATGGTCTAATAAACATTGACATTCATCTTAGTGTACAGGCAATTTTCGATTAACAAAAATAATCTATCTGTTTGATGTTTTTTGAGATTTGCCTTGAAATACTTCCTTTTATACTTATTAAGTTTAGATATGACACGGCTAAATTAGAAATTGAGATTTCGAAGAAGAGAAAATGTAAAATCTACCTTGTGCCTAACTTTAATAGGATTTTAGGCAAAAATTTGACAAATGCTCATCATCAAATCTTGGAAATTCAGGAACTGGGGTTTACAATGACTTATTTACTAACTTTTGGATTTCTTGGCATTATAAGCTGCTAGACGCTCTTCTCTTACTCTTGCAGCTTCTGCACTCTCTTCTTCATCATCAGAACCAAATAGGTCAACGCCATCATCATCATCGTCATCATCTTGAGCTTTAGCAGCTGGTGCCTTGGGAGCTGCTGCTGGGGTCTAAGAAATAAAAAAATCTGAATTAATTTTGATGCAACAGTAATAATGCCTGATCTACAGAAACAAATTCCTAGTGTTTGTCGTTGATTTAAAAGTAATTGCTAAATAAAAATAATAGTCATCACAAGTATGTTTTTAGCATTCAATTTATTTCATCCATGTTCGAATTTACTTATAGAGAAAGACAAAAGACAAACTTCTCGAAATTTGTATTTTTTCAAGTTTAGAAATTACACATGACTTCAGTTTTTTTTTTTTTTAATCCTGTAATATGTAACTGCGTTTATTGGGATATCAAATTTATTTTTGTAGCTATTTTCCAAATTCTGTGAATGCTGTTATCTACACACTTATAATAAATCTGTAGAGAGGTCAATTCTGTACATGAAATATATTTCCAAAATAACTATCAGGGGGTGAGTGATCGATACTGATGCTAAAAATGCAAACAGTAAAATTTTTGTCTGTCTGTCTGTATGTTCTTTATAGAAACAAAAGCTACTCGATGGATTTTAACGAAACTTGGTACAATCATTCTTCATACTCCTGGGCAGGTATATTTTTCATCACGCTACGATCAATAAGAGCAAAGCAGTGAAGGGAAATGTTGGGGAAACGGGAGAAATTACTCAATTTTTCCTTAAAATTATATAAAAAATATCCCACAACATCATATATCTATCTTTTATGGTTGACTCACAATAACACGTGTAACTCCCGATAGCTTAGCAGTTCGGAGCTTTCTGTATATTTTTGTCTACTATTTCGTTTATAAAACTCTCACTCATCCCTAATTCAAAAAAGTTAACATTATTATCTATTCAATAAAAAAAGAATAATAGAAATTGGTATAGAAACACCAAAGTTATACATGAAATAGGTTAATAAGCCACCGCGCGTGAATACTGAATCATGCTATAAGGATTATTTTTGTGTAAAGGTCGCCGCGCTCGACGCGGCTCGCGGCGGGAGGTATAAAAAGGCGGGGGGGTCCGAGTGCGAGCTTCTCAAACCGTTTTTCTTCAGGCCTCGCCGCCGAGGCTCGTCGCGACAATCCCGTCAACGTCCTCCCCGACTTTTGCTCGAGCCAATCCCCCTAATAATCCAAAATCCCCCTAATAATAAGAAAAATTATTTTGCTCGATCCAGCCCGTCCCTTTGCTGCCCTCCCCCAGCGACGCCCTAAGCCGAGGCTCGTACCCCACAGGGGGTGCCCTTAGCGTTGTCGCTTAGTTTTTAGTAAGCCCTGGCTGGAGGCTTTGATTATAACCAGGGCCTCCACAGGCAAGCTCGGTTCGGCTCGGAGCAGACGACAACCTCATAGGTTGACCTGCGGTAGACCACACATAATAAAAAGTGCGAGCTTCAAACAATATTTGGCTGTTGATGCGAATAGACGTTCAGAGTGTTCGACCTTATTGACAGACAATAATTGATTTTAACAAACCGTGCTTATCAGCGCGACTTTTAGTCTACTCTTACGTTTAATAATTTATTTTAAGACTAGCTTTTGCCCGCGCGGCTTCGCTCCCGCTCTTCCCTACTCTACTTTACCCTACACTACCCTACTCTACCGTATCCTATGTTCGTCACCTGGCTCTAAGCTACCTACCCACCAATTTTCAGCCATTTCTGTACAGCCATTCTTGAGTTTTAAGGACGCGTTTACGATTTGACGCGCATCAATTTTAGGTATAGAGTCTTACTACTACACGTGCACGGCTCACACACACAGCGAAATGCGCAAAGCGGCGAAATTATGAGTAACTTGACACGACTTGATACTTGAGCTTACTTTTATTAAATTTTTGCCATGTTTTTTTTTAAGTTTACTTTAATTATTTTTCAAAAAGTTCGTAACGTGAAATGGTAACAAAATTTTTACCTCGAGTGGTTTTCCACCCTTAAGAAATTTCACAAGTGTTTTGCCACTCTAAAAAAAAAATCAGTTGATCGGACTGGAAGTACAGAAAAGTGATCCGATTGATTTCCATTCTGATCAACCAGTTGATCGGTTTAGTTGATCGGATAGGAAGTGCAGAAGGTGATCCGATCGAGTTCCATTCTGATCAACCAGTTGATCGGTTTAGTTGATCGGATAGGAAGTACTGATTTACTTAATTTCATTGGACAGTGATTGACTGGTAAGCAAGTACTTGCTAAAGTACCTATGTATTTACGATTTGCGCGACAAGCTTTTTGAAAACAAATAATTAAAAACATAAGCTTATTTTATCTGTTGTATTTAGTATTTTTAACCGACTTAAAAAAAGGAGGATATTCTCAATTCGGATGTTTATATTTATATATATTTTTATGTAAGAGGTAGGTATGTTAGGGCATAACTCCGTCATAATATAGACGGATTTGCAAAATTCTTTTTTGTTCGAAAGAGGTTTATTCCGAAATAGTCCCTTGTAAAGATCAGACGGGCAATTCTCGTAATTTTAAGAACGTTCACAGTCTAATCTGTCTCAATCTGTCAAAAATACCTCTAATTTCCCTACATTTTGAAAATTGTTTGACATTTGTTTGTTGCCGAGATGAGACTGCGAATAGATTTTGAATGTTTTTAATTACGAGAATTGGCCTTCTGATGATGTCGGAGAGTTGTGGGATTGGAGAGTTTCAGACAGACAACGGAACTCTTCAATAAATGCCAGCAAATCAACCGCAATTGCTGCTTTCGCATATTATGTATGCATTGTTTGCGTAATCACACAGTATAAGATCATGTCTGTACCCTCTAAAGGGGTACGCAGATGTGTTCAGTATACCACGGCACACCGTCATTTATCTCAAAGTTGTTATTGGGGTACCTTTAATCTTGCAAGTAAATTCGGGCAACCTTTTTTGTTTATGAATTGATTTAATTAACCGACTTAATTTAGATTAAGTATTTTTTTTTTATGTAGGTATGTTTAGATGGATTTGCAAAATTCTGTCATTTTTTAATGGATAAGCTATGCATGCCCCAGGGGTAGTACAATATAAATTTTATGAACTTTGCTTGGCCTACCCAAGCAAAGTTCATAGAGTTCATAAAATTTTGAAATTGATGATGTTTAATTTCCTGTCACTGTTATTCACATAGCAAGTAAAAAGTTTTAGGTACCTATATAATTTTGTTTTAGTATCAAATGGTTCTCGAAAACTAGAAAGAAAATACGTTTATTTGGCACATACATATAATACTGATAAGTACTTACAATTACTTTCAAGGTTAGGATTAGGTTCCAAACATTATTAATTGCTTCATAAAAAAAGTCGTTGGCATGACAACAAGAACAACTCAATAGATATTGTTTATCTGTCAAATTGAAATGGATTGCCATTCTAAGTGTGTTACGTAATTAGGATGCCGTACGAAGCCGGGTCAGGAGCTAGTAAATGATAAAAGAAATGAATAAAACTTACGAAAGACATAAAAAAAAATCAGTTTTTATTTTTCATTATATTATTATGACAATGACAATTATATTATTATGATGAATATTCTCGTAGTTCCATATTCCTTTTGAATCTCGTCTTAGGCCTTGGCATCTAAAACAAAAATTGTGTTATAAAAGGTATAAACTATACACACTCTTATCAGCTAGCTCTACTCGTCTATTAGTTTCAATAGCAGCCTCCAGGTCCTGGACCTGCAGGTCTCTCCATCAAGTCCGGAGGTAAGGTCTCAACATAACTAACAAAACGAGCCCAAACTCGGCACACCTAGCTCTACTGGTATACTAGTTCCAGTAGCAGTCTTCGAAGTACACCTGCAGGTCTCTCCATCAAGTCCGGAGGTAAGGTCTCAACATAACTAACAAAACGAGCCCAATAAACTCGAGACACTCACACACCTAACTCTACTCGTCTATTAGTTCCAGTAGCAGTCTTCGAAGTACACCAGCAGGTCTCTCCATCAGGTCCGGAGGTAAGGTCTCAACATAACTAACAAAACGAGCCCAAACTCGACACACCTAGGTCTACTCGTCTATTAGTTCCAGTAGCAGTCTTCGAAGTACACCTGCAGGTATCTCCATCAAGTCCGGAGGTAAGGTCTCGACATAACTAACAAAACGAGCCCAAACTCGGCACACCTAGCTCTACTGGTATAATAGTTCCAGTAGCAGTCTTCGAAGTACACCTGCAGGTATCTCCATCAAGTCCGGAGGTAAGGTCTCGACATAACTAACAAAACGAGCCCAAACTCGGCACACCTAGCTCTACTGGTATAATAGTACCAGTAGCAGTCTTCGAAGTACACCTGCAGGTCTCTCTATCAAGTCTGGAGGTAAGGTCTCAACATAACTAACAAAACGAGCCCAAACTCGACACACCTAGGTCTACTTGTCTATTAGTTCCAGTAGCAGTCTTCGAAGTACACCTGCAGGTATCTCCATCAAGTCCGGAGGTAAGGTCTCAACATAACTAACAAAACGAGCCCAAACTCGGCACACCTAGCTCTACTGGTATAATAGTTCCAGTAGCAGTCTTCGAAGTACACCTGCAGGTCTCTCCATCAAGTCCGGAGGTAAGGTCTCAACATAACTAACAAAACGAGCCTAAACTCGACACACTCAGCTCTACTCGTCTATTAGTTCCAGTAGCAGTCTTCGAAGTACACCTGCAGGTCTCTCCATCAAGTCCGGAGGTAAGGTCTCAACATTACTAACAAAACAAGCCCAAACTCGACACACCTAGCTCTACTCGTCTATTAGTTCCAGTAGCAGTCTTCGAAGTACACCTGCAGGTCTCTCCATCAAGTCCGGAGGTAAGGTCTCAACATTACTAACAAAACGAGCCCAAACTCGACACACCTAGCTCTACTCGTCTATTAGTTCCAGTAGCAGTCTTCGAAGTACACCTGCAGGTCTCTCCATCAAGTCCGGAGGTAAGGTCTCAACATTACTAACAAAACAAGCCCAAACTCGACACACCTAGCTCTACTCGTCTATTAGTTCCAGTAGCAGTCTTCGAAGTACACCTGAAGGTCTCCCCATCAAGTCCGGAGGTAAGGTCTCAACATAACTAACAAAACGAGCCCAAACTCGACACACCTAGGTCTACTCGTCTATTAGTTCCAGTAGCAGTCTTCGAAGTACACCTGCAGGTATCTCCATCAAGTCCGGAGGTAAGGTCTCGACATAACTAACAAAACGAGCCCAAACTCGGCACACCTAGCTCTACTGGTATAATAGTTCCAGTAGCAGTCTTCGAAGTACACCTGCAGGTATCTCCATCAAGTCCGGAGGTAAGGTCTCGACATAACTAACAAAACGAGCCCAAACTCGGCACACCTAGCTCTACTGGTATAATAGTACCAGTAGCAGTCTTCGAAGTACACCTGCAGGTCTCTCTATCAAGTCTGGAGGTAAGGTCTCAACATAACTAACAAAACGAGCCCAAACTCGACACACCTAGGTCTACTTGTCTATTAGTTCCAGTAGCAGTCTTCGAAGTACACCTGCAGGTATCTCCATCAAGTCCGGAGGTAAGGTCTCAACATAACTAACAAAACGAGCCCAAACTCGGCACACCTAGCTCTACTGGTATAATAGTTCCAGTAGCAGTCTTCGAAGTACACCTGCAGGTCTCTCCATCAAGTCCGGAGGTAAGGTCTCAACATAACTAACAAAACGAGCCTAAACTCGACACACTCAGCTCTACTCGTCTATTAGTTCCAGTAGCAGTCTTCGAAGTACACCTGCAGGTCTCTCCATCAAGTCCGGAGGTAAGGTCTCAACATTACTAACAAAACAAGCCCAAACTCGACACACCTAGCTCTACTCGTCTATTAGTTCCAGTAGCAGTCTTCGAAGTACACCTGCAGGTCTCTCCATCAAGTCCGGAGGTAAGGTCTCAACATTACTAACAAAACGAGCCCAAACTCGACACACCTAGCTCTACTCGTCTATTAGTTCCAGTAGCAGTCTTCGAAGTACACCTGCAGGTCTCTCCATCAAGTCCGGAGGTAAGGTCTCAACATTACTAACAAAACAAGCCCAAACTCGACACACCTAGCTCTACTCGTCTATTAGTTCCAGTAGCAGTCTTCGAAGTACACCTGAAGGTCTCCCCATCAAGTCCGGAGGTAAGGTCTCAACATAACTAACAAAACGAGCCTAAACTCGACACACTCAGCTCTACTCGTCTATTAGTTCCAGTAGCAGTCTTCGAAGTACACCTGCAGGTCTCTCCATCAAGTCCGGAGGTAAGGTCTCAACATTACTAACAAAACAAGCCCAAACTCGACACACCTAGCTCTACTCGTCTATTAGTTCCAGTAGCAGTCTTCGAAGTACACCTGCAGGTCTCTCCATCAAGTCCGGAGGTAAGGTCTCAACATTACTAACAAAACGAGCCCAAACTCGACACACCTAGCTCTACTCGTCTATTAGTTCCAGTAGCAGTCTTCGAAGTACACCTGCAGGTCTCTCCATCAAGTCCGGAGGTAAGGTCTCAACATTACTAACAAAACAAGCCCAAACTCGACACACCTAGCTCTACTCGTCTATTAGTTCCAGTAGCAGTCTTCGAAGTACACCTGAAGGTCTCCCCATCAAGTCCGGAGGTAAGGTCTCAACATAACTAACAAAACGAGCCCAAACTCGGCACAACTAGCTCTACTCGTATAATAGTTCCAGTAGCAGTCTTCGAAGTACACCTGCAGGTCTCTCCATCAAGTCCGGTGGTAAGGTCTCAACATAACTAACAAAACGAGCCCAAAGTCGGCATACCTAGCTCTACGCGTATATTAGTTCCAGTAGCAGTCTTCGAAGTACACCTGCAGGTCTCTCCATCAAGTCCTGAGGTAAGGTCTCAACATAACTAACAAAACGAGCCCAAACTCGGCACACCCAGCTCTTCTGGTACATTAGTTCCAGTAGCAGTCTTCGAAGTACATTTCAGGTCACTCCATCAAGTCCGAAACTAAATATGAAATTTATAAGTACATATAAGAAACTGTGAATAAAATCTTACCTTGGTTGTCCGTAGTCCGTGCAGAATGCGTGAAGGATCAAGTATGTTAGGTCAAATATTTTGTATTCGTACAGCGATCTTTTCCAATACGAGGAGCTGCTTGCAAGCGTCACAGTGTCCACTCACGACGGCGGCCGAGCGCAGACTAATATTTCATTACAAATTTTTGTGCAATAAAGCAAGACAGTGACCAGTAAAATAACCCTTATTTCAATCCAATAAGAATCACGTGTTACCGCTAAATATGCGAAAAAATAAGACTCAATTTTAATTTTTTTCTGAGCGTATTGTAACATTTTGATATTTTTTTTTTGCTACCTTTTTGAGTTGAACATGTCTACTTACATAAAATATTTTTAAATACATAAATTTATGTTATTAAATAAAAGAAAAATGTCCCTAAAGTCAGTACGATGTCGTCGAATTTGTGTGAAGAGGTAACGGAAATTATTTTTTACAATATTATAAACCAAAATTTTCGAATAAAAAATTGCTACCATTTGAAGATTAAGGAGTAATCTATCTGTGGTAATTATTAGTTACTTTTAGTTTTGTACCATTTTGCCGCAAAATGCACCGAAAAACTCCTTATTTTTTTCGGAGTCGTAAACGCGTCCTTAAGTGTTGTAACAAACACGACTTTCTTTTATATAAATAGATTTCTTTGGTTGTTATTTTATAAAATAGGTATTAGTTATTTTGGTAGTGTTTAAATATTTCTTAGTAAGCAGTTAATTACTTTCGTCTACTCATAAAATTCACAAATAAATACAGTAGATAAACTAATACCAAATGAACACAAGAACCAATTTGGAGAATATTTGCTTATTTATATATATTTTTTTTTTATTTTTTTTGCTGTAGTTTTAATTAGGAACCTAGGTATCAAATAGGTTATTTCATTCTATAGATTAGACGTAGTTTAGGTACCTACTTATACTTATAATAAATCTGTAGAAGTGAAAATTCTGTACATTGAAAATATGAAAAAAAAAAATAAACGGCAGGGGGTGTTACTAGACCGACACCGAACCCAAAAATGTAAATAAAATTTTTTTGTCTGTCTGTTTGTTCAGGCATCACGCAGAAACTACCGGTCCGAATACGATGAAACTTGGTAAAATTATTCTTTAATATCCTGGGCACCACAATGGGTACTTTTTATCCCGGAAAAGTATATACAATAAAAACAAACTTAATTTTGCGGTTCGATCCCTAGACCCGATTACTGTACCAACCGCAAATAATAAGTTGGTCGTAGGTTACGTCACCCACTGTGGAGTTCACTAAGGGGCGCTGCACATGGCTAAGATACCATAATATTTGGGTAAACAATATGTAGTTTCCGTTTTCTAAACGTTTCGTAAATGGCGTTGGCGTCGAATCACGCTATGGGAACACTTTTTATGGGTATAAAGAAAGGAGCGCGTTTTCCTATAACCCATTTATTAATTACATCGAACACGGAGAGATTGGCACAAGTGTCACACAATTAAGTGGCAGGGAGAGATCTGGAACGTCTCGAATCGTCTCGCGCATCACGTTGTTTTCCAGTCCCCGGGCTCTTAGAATTCGACGTTTCAGATATTTGATTTTGACGACCATTATCGCTGGCATAAGTAACAGGATCCGCGTACGAAGTCGCTGACAGAAACTACTTTAATAATATAATCTTATCTATATATATAAAAATGAGACCCGTTTTCCGTTATCACGACATAGCATGAAAACGGCTTGACCGATTTGGCTGTTTTTTTTTGAGGAAAAGGTTCTTATGGAAAAAAAAAATAGGGTAGTGTAGGGTAGAGTTGGGTATAGTAGTGTGGAGTAGAGACGAGCGGGAGCGAAGCCGCGCGGGCAAAAGCTAGTTGTACATAATGTTAAGTCTTTTTAGGTTTATGTCCGTAAGGATTGAGGAGCCACATTACGTATCTTAATGAAATTAAATACTTATTTCATAGTAAGTTTAAAAATTGTGTAGGTTGGTTGGTTAGTAGCCACGTCAGAACTACGAACATCATGGTTAAATATTTAGCATAATTTAGTAGCATTTTAAAGTAGTTAGTAGACAAAATTTTAGCACTGTAGTGTTAAAATTAAAAAAGTTATCAGCTATTCTTTTATTTCCTATGAAATAGTTTCGGAGGGTGACCATGAATACATTATTTACTAAGACAATCTTTGTTTCGTGGTTTCTTTGTCATGTCGTGTTAATAATGAATTAGTGATGTCCAATCAATTGTAATCGATCGATTGAATTTTTAATCGATCGATTGATTTTTTCCCCTTCGGCCACTTTGGCCTCGGTCGATTTAGTAAGTCGTGGCAGTGTCTTTAGACATTGCCAACGCCTTCAACTCCCTGCTCTGTCAAGGCCTTCCTGTCGGACAGGAACATTGTCCCTCGTCGTGTTGGGACTCGAGGTGGCGCTGCACAAATCCGAGGCTATGTTTTTTCACGGCCCTCGGAATGCGCCACCATCAGACTCCCAACTAACGGTAGGAGTTCGCATCGGCGTCGGGTCGACGATGAAGTACTTGAGACTCGTCCTCGACAGCCGGTGGAATTTCGGAGAACATTTCCGACGTCTGGCTCCCAAACTCAATCGGACTGGGACAGCTCTCAAGCGGCTCCTCCTGCCCAACCTTGGGGGTCCAGACGCCTCCTGTTGGACGGAGGCTCTACGCGGGGATCGTTCGGTCCATGGCCCTTTACGAGTCACCGGTGTGGGCGCCGTCGCTGCAAAAGCGACCGGCGGCCATACTGAACGCCTGCCAGAGGGTCATGGCAATACGGATGGTGCGGGGATACCGCACGATCTCCCGCGAAGCGGCGAGCCTCCTGGCTGGCCTACCACCGTGGGATCTGGAGGCAACAGTCTTTGAACACATGTACGATATGCGAGTGGAGATGCAACGCCGGGGTGAAAGTTCACTGCCGCAACAGGTCAAGGCATCGCGGACAGAGCTCCGGCGGGATCTCATGGTGAAATGGCGTCAACGACTATCGCAACCCAGTGCTGGGGACGCCACAATTATGGCGGTAAGTCTCCTCTTTGAGGCGTGACTGGAACGACCTCACGGCGTTCTTACCTTCCGCATGACGCAGGTCCTCACCGGACATGGGAAGTTCGAGAGGTTCCTGCACCGGAGACGCTCGGGTGTCACCACTGTGCGGAACGCACGGAGGACACGGTGGAGCACACAGTCGAGGTGTGCCCTGCTTGTGCACCGCCGTGCCCTCGTGGGGGCGATCGGCGGCGGAGACCTCTCGCGCCGGGCCTTGCTTCAAGTCATAGTCCTAAGCGAGGAGGAGTGGCAGGCGGTCGCCTCCTTCTGCGAAGCAGTGACGCTAGCAAAGGAGGAGGCCGACCGTATCAGGCAACAGCGCCCTCGCCGCCGCTGCCGGGATTTCGATCCCGATTTCCGGCTACCGTAGACGCGGGCTCACGGACGGCGAGCCATGGGTAGCTCGCTGTCCGACCGTCCGGTAACTGTCCTCACCGAGCCCAAGACGTCGACGTCGCGCACTGTTCCCGCGCGCCTCAAGGAGTTGTCAGCAACAGGAGGGGCCCAGCTGGGTCGAAGCCTACTGGGGCCAGGGTTGTCCGAAAGAGGCTAGAAGGAATGGGGTGGGTTTTTAGTCAGTAAGAGTCTGACACTATCTCCCGCTCCACCCAAGAGCGGGAGTTTTCATTGGATGATTTTTGCCCACCGTAAAAAACCCTAAAAAATGACCATGTTGAAATATTACGTTTTTTAGTCTCTTCCTCATTATTATAACTACCTACATATTCAAAATCGAGTACAACCTCATTTGTAAAGAATACTTGTAAAGTAAATAGATTTTTTAAATAACACTATTAGAAAAACATGAATCGATTGATTAAAAATCCATTTGATCGATTACAATTGCTTAGACATCCCTAATTCATTATTGACATGACATGACAAAGAAACCACGAAACAAAGATTGTCTTAGTAAATAATGTATTCATGGTCACCCTCAAAAAGTATTTCATAGGAAATAAAAGAATAGCTAATTTTTTTTTTTATTTTAACACTACAGTGCTCAAAGTTTTGTCTACTAACTACTTTAAAATGCTACAAAATCATACTAAATATTCAACCATGATGTTCGTAGTTCTGACGTGGCTCCTCAATCCAAATATTCAGATTGAGGAGCCACCTTCATGTTCATGTAACTTTTTAAGTATTTATACTACAAAATCGAAGTTGGAACCGACAAAATTTTTCAACTTACTACGAAATAAGTATTTAATTTCATTAAGATACGAAATGTGGCTCCTCAATCCTTCCCAAAATTTAGGTTTTCTTGAAGTTAAAAAACAAAAATTTACATGCAAATTACAGATTAAGAACTTGCACTGATAGGGAGGGAGAGTAGGTAGGAAGTCTTTTGGTATTATGTAGCGTTGATTCTAGCTATGTACTATCCAGTACTACACCAGGTTACCGCCACGCTGGTGACCGGGTGTGCGGTGGTGACGCAGCCAAGGCCGATGTGGCTGACACCAAGGGCGATACTGATACCAGGGGGTTTGGGAAGAAATAACAACATCAGTGGAGGGCACTACCATGGCCAAATACTGGGCCAGGCAAGGAATTCAGTCAGTTTTGCCAATGACATGCTAAGATAAAGTGAATTACATTGACATTTCTAATTATTTGCTAATTGATTTCCAGCAGTTATTGTGATGTAGAATTGGTGCGTTTTGTATCACACATGCTTACAAAGCTGGACAATAAGTGGAATTACTGAAACAAGTTCAATCTCAGTAAATTGGAGCTGAGAATTTGATTGTTGTCTTGACTACCTCAGTCAAGTTTTCCGAGAAGGCTGGCTTGACACTTGATGCAAAATTCTGCAAAGCATCAGATTGTGTCTGCATTTTAATCAGTCCTGTATCGAAAAGTAAATAGGTACATACACACCATTTTTGCAAAACTATAACTGAAATGAAAAATCCTTCCTATTTCAACAACAACAATATACCTTGGCAACATTATACCTACTCACTGCTGCTAGCGAGTTATTGTATATGATTCAGAGTCAGATCGAGTGTGATACTACTCACGGTAATTATATGCTTAGTTAGTACCTAACTACACTAGTAGTAGTGCTTTTCAGTTAAGATTAAAGTGGGAAACTCACTTTGGAAGGTTCAGTCTTGGCACCACCACCTGACGATTCCAGAGACTCTACTCTGGCTTGAAGGCTAATGACCAAATTACGCAAGTCATTTATAGCTTTCTTCAAATCTCCATTTTCTTGCTCTAGTACTTTGACTTTGTTAGCGAGTTCTGTATTAGGAACCCCTGCCAAAGTTGCAACACTCTCCATCTGGAAATTTTCAGTAAGTATTCATTATTTTTCAGATACTAAGTTTCTTTTTAAAATATAAAGCATAAAATTCAACTCAAATAAATATAAATAATACTTTTAATTTAAAAATTCTATGAACTAAAGAGTTAAACAGTAACATAAAGTGACTTCTAAAACAGCAAGACAAAATAATATTTAATACAATGTGTGAATATTAATCAAATTTTAATAGTTACTCACACATTCTAAAGAATCTTTGATATGTTGTCTAGCCTTAGCAACTTCACGGGCCAAAGAAGTGCGAGCTACTGTAAACGGAGTAGCACGGACCTACAAAGTTTTAACATAAACATTTTTGATCAACTTTGAAAATGTAAATAATGTTATACATAGTTTCCTAAGTTTAAGGTTTTAATAATCACAAACTGATAGCATAATACAAACCTTTGATTGTGATTCGTAATATTTGCGTTCAGCATCACCATAGATGTTTTTATCTAGCCAAATTTTTTCATGTACTAGGGCCGACATTCTGAAAATTATGAATAAAATTTTAGAATGTTTGAAAATATGTCAATAATTGACTTCATTTGTCATTTTGTATTTTTTTTTTTTACGACGAGGTTATGAATGATGAATTTTATTGATGAAAGTTGTTAAACTGTACATTTTTTACAAAATATTTATTAAAACTTAAAGGTACACATACTCTGTAAGTTCCAAACAATATTTAGATTAAATAAAGTTTTGATAGTATTGAAGGCGGCAGATGAAACTTTCAAAATTTCGACGGCCACATAGGTTATTCTAATTTGAACTATGTACCTAAAGTATTAATAAGAGTTTATCGAACTTACATAAATCTTCTTTAGGAAATGAACGTTTTTAAATTAAATGTTATAAAGAATTATTGAACTAAAAGTAATACGGCAAATCAGGGATCAAAAAAATTGAAAGCTGCACTCGTAGTCGTCCTCGTCGGTTTATTGGTGGGTGCAAAAGAATGAGATATGACAGCGCCGTCAGCGCCTATTATACCACAGATTCAAAATGTACAATGAGCCTCCACCCGTGTTGCCAACAACGCAGAGCATGTTGTTGCCATTTTTCACAGCATGAGTAGTCTAAAGTGGCCGAATTTTAACTACAGCAGTTGAAATTCGGCTACTTACCGCCTAAAGTACTCTAAAAGTAAAAAAAAAACGCTGTAAATCAAATAAGACGCAACTCTCTGTTGTCATTTGACACATCAGGGATTCATCTAGTATTAAGCTAGAGAAACTTTGATAACCAAATTCTTTTAAAAGTTCTCTTTGATTCATTAAACCACGAGCAAACGCCGGCGTTCGCGCACCCATTGTCTTTCTATTGTGTCTCTAATTATCACGATTGAAGAGTTAACCCCAAAGCGTAGAAATCATAGCCATGATTTTTATTAAAGGGTTATTTTTTTTGTGAATATGAGAATTTTAAATAGCTTGTCTCTGAAGTAGCCTAAAAGTCGCCTAGTCGCCTGTCACATATTTCCAACGCCAATTTTTGTTCTGACTAGCCTAAATGGCGACAAATCGCCTACGTTAGCCACACTGCCCTCCACGTCGTTGACAGAGTTGGCTCGATGACGGCTATGAGTACATTATCGCGTAAATATTTGTGTACAATATCGTGAGAAAGACGTGGGTGTACGCAATGTTGTCGTCTTTGTTGTTGTTGCTGTGTGGCTGGCAAGATTCGACTAAAGGGCCTATTACACTACAGGTTATTGAGACTCGTTTTGTCTATGGTTCGACGTATCTCGTCCATGCTTCGACGTATCTATTCTATGGTTCGACGTATCGCGTTTGTAAAAGTGCGTTTCACTTAAGAAGTTCCTTTGGCGTAATGTTGGCAATACGGAAAAACAGTGTTGCAATATTTTTAGCAATTAAATTACTTAATATTAGGGAGATTAACTTATATTACGTTACTTTTAACAATTGCGTTTTATTGTTTTTTTTTTTACTATTTTTTAATAATGTATAGGGCGCTGGGCTCCATTTCGATTGTCCTGCAATTCTTTCAAATACCGAAAACGCCACGCCACAATACCGTTCCTCTCTATAACAACGTCCTCTTAGACCTTATTTTATAAATAAAATCCCATTCCTCTCATAATTCTCCAAAAAGGGCTACAACTACCCTTGAAATCGATTTCGTTGCGCATTTCGGGGAACAATATTTTGGTAGAGTAGGTAATTCTTTCATTTTTTCCCTTCTTTTTGTGTAGACAGACAGGGGAGACAACATTACGCCGAAGGAACGTCTTAAGTGAAATTAGACTGTCTTTCTATGAATGAAAAATTGTACGAGTCTGAATATCGCACGTTATTCAGCGCAGTGCAAAGACACGTCTAATAATATGGACCAGTAATACCTAGTTTTCTTTATTCCGTGAGTAATACCTATAAAATACGCGTGCATACGCGCATAAATATAATAACTCTAATCCTAAAGATGGCTGCCATTGCTAGGGGAGCGCGAATCAAAACCAAAAAGAATCGATATCGATATCCAGAGTTTCTTACAGTTCTTCTGGTACATTGGTTACTTATTTAACAATACTTTTAAACTTTGGATTTTTAGATTATACCTTCAGCTTAACTGTAACAAGTCCTTTATTTAGTTCTTTTCCAGAAATTTTAAAATTATAGTCATAAAATTTACATTATCATACAAGGGGTTAGAAGCACTGTTGGTTCGGCTATAGTACGAGATCCGTAGAAGAAATTTCTTCCCTCATCTGTTATTCGATTATGATAGGTAAATATTATGTGCTAGATAATGCGTTTATTAAGACATTAGGAATTATAATTAGACATTACGTTTTGAATAGGTAGCCTAGCTAAATCTGCTGCCAATGATGTTAAACAATAAAATTTTTCTGAGACTGCCAACATTTTACATTTTCGACTTTATCCAAATACTTAAAAATTGAGTTCTATTGCTACTAATAGCTTCTATTAGCCTAAAAACACTAATTAACATGAAAAAAAAAACGATATAAAGACACGTCTCCACGTCACGTCTTTATGTGAGGCGACCCTCTTATTTGCACCAAAAAAAGCAGGCAACCTATATTTTTTTCAGTTCCTTGGGTACATTCTTTCAGCAGAATTTTACATCCCAATGACTTCAAGCCACTTCTGACGCAGCACTTCATTTTTAGGGAACCTGTGCAAATAAAAACATGCAAAATTATTTCCGTTTGATGCAGTTAGTGGAACAATCTAAGACTGAACGAAATAACTACCACCAGATTGTCATTTGCATTATAAAAAAAACATGTAATAAACTTAGCAAATAGAGTTCAATAACAGAAATAACTTATATGTACATTTGGGAGCTTTTATTCTATCAATAATTCAAAGATACATAAACAAAAAAACAACAGCATGATTAAGTTTTTCTTAAAATACGGCTACTAACCTATGCATGGTTATATGAGATTTATTGGGGGTTTTCCTTGCACCACAATGAATTATTGAACAGGTAGACATATATTCAGTTTGCACCACTAGACGCTCACAGCACAAAACAACTTAGTTGGGAGTGTTTTTAATTCTAAAAATCGCAATCCAAATCCAATGTTTTGGTTCACTTGATAGCTGAAGTACTACAAAACCACAAGCTTAAAGATGGCGGATGGCACGCGAGGTAGGTACCTTAACGGAAATGTATAAATGTTGCCAGGCAGAGAATAAACAAATAGCATGACGTCTCTGTCTTCAAATGAGATTACTCATTGGTTAAAAAGTAGTTTCATATTTCTGTATCGATTTAACCCTTCAGATACCGTCAATTAGAGACACAATAGTAAGACAATAGATGCGCGGCCACCGGTGGTCGCTTGGGGATTCATGAATTAATAGATATTAATTTGTATAAGCAAATAATATATAGAACATTATCTCTTTTATATTTATATACTCTAAGGCACAGTGTCAGTCACACACGCATTGCACAGGTGTACCTACCTAGAGTATATCTAAAAAGTCAAACGACTTGGGAATTTTGCATAATATTTAGTCATTTCAAAAATACTAATATTCGATACTTTTTATAAGGTTCTTCTGTTAGTAAACAATGATCAAGATTTCTTAAACAACCTTGATTGTTGAACCGGGATTAACTCCATCAGATTTCATTTTACCCTAATAATTACCCAAGTCGTTTGACTTTTTAGACAGACTCTAGGTACCCACCTGTGCACTGTGTGTGTGTGACTGACTAATGAAAGCACGACCCGGAGTTTTGTTTTTAAATTAAAATGCCAATATTATTTAGCCATAAAAGTATGTTAAAGTATGTGATTGCAATTATCAGTATTTTGAAATAGATATTTATTTAATAATTGCTTAATTATGGGTAAAATTTTAAGTTAGTACGTACATTATAATTTTGATACTTGTTGACTAATATTATTAGATAGTTATATAGATTATTAGATATATATAATACAGGGTTATTTGTAAAACACTGGCAACCTCTCATGACTAACATCACACACAACACAATGTTACTAACATCATAAACAACAACTTTTGTTCTATGACTTTGAAATATTTATCAGATTTTAGTTCATCAGATTTTCGTACTAAAATAAAAATATTTAAATGAATTGTTCTAAATATTACGAAGCAAGCGATAGTAAAATAGCGGAAGGGAGCGGGGATCGGGCGGCGGTGTGCTTGATGCACTTGCGTCGCGTCATACAAACGTAGGTATAGCAAAATACAGAGAAGAAATATGTTAGACAGAACAACGAAATCTTGAAGGGTTGTTTTTGGTAAATGAATTATGTTTTGTAAAAAGTCATAGAAAAAAACTTGTTGTTAATGATGTTACTAATACATTCCTGCAAGGTTGTTAGTGTTTTACAAATAACCCTGTATTTACGATATGATGATACTTTTTCTTATGTTTATAGATAATTATGTATATAATCCAGTACAGTCCAGTATTAGTGCGCCTCACCATCAACGATTGCATCACTACTTACCATCAGGTAGGATCGCGGTCAAGCACTAGTTTATATGAATTAAAAAATAAAAAAGTCTTGGATTGGACGTTTTAATAAAGTGTAAGGGCCTGCGCACAACTGAGACAAGACGTCTTAGACAGAACTGTCTGAGACGTCTCAGACCAGTTTTAGACGTCTCAGACAAAACAGTTTTGTCTGCGACACGGGGCGCTAGGGCTGTTGATAAAATATCGATATATCGAAATGTCGATATTATCGTAGTACTCAAACAGCTGAATATATAAACATGTATTTGTACCCGACTAGATATGGGCGGTAAGTAAAAACTGATCGGGTATTTACTGGGTAAATTCCCAATTTGGGTATAAACAGTGTTTTGACCTAGTAAATACCCAAAAGCATCGGTATAAAACCTACACTTTGACATGCTTTTTTTTTCGATGGGGAAAGTATGGAGAAACCTACTTTTACGCGGATAAAGCTGCTGGCATAAGCTAGTTTACCTGTATATTCCCAGTTAAGAGGCTGCTTTTCCACTCGCCTATCGTCAACATCGAGCATGTTTTAAAAGCCTATTACTTCATCCAACGCAATCCATCGCGATTGATGAGGCGCGTAAATAGCCTCACCTAAATATAAGGAGGGAATTTTAAGACTACCCAATATGGCGGTGGATGCAAATTTAAATTTCACAAAAATTAAATCCCTGTTGATGATTCCTTATGAGACCAATACCCACTACATCTATTTGCAGCAAAGAAAGCTCACGTATCTTGCGAATCCAGGGCCCCACTTAGAACCAGGAGGATGGGAAGGCGTCTCGTTCACGGGTACGTGCTTGCTGTGTGGGCGGCAGCCGGCGAGCTATCTTGATTATCCACCAGTGGACTGGTCAGAACTCGTGAAAAACACCACTGCACTATAAGTTCACAATGGCTCACGGCAGCAGATGCACTTATTCCACGAGAATTGTCAGGTTTTCAACAAATATGGGATTTTTATCGCGGAGCGGTGTCCGATCCGACGTATATGCGAATGGCGCGGAAAAGCGGTGGGCGTAGGACGCCTTCTATCGTCTTTCGCAAGCATCTCAAGGAAGTTGACAGCGCGCATTGTTCCCGCGCGCCTCAAGGAGTTGTCAGCAACAGGAGTCAAAGTCAAAGTCAAAATATTTTATTTCACAAAGGCCTACATGGGCACTTATAAAACGTCAGAACCTAGTGCACGGTTCCAAATTGGTCGTTTCCTATGGAGAAGAACCGGCAAGAAACTTCATGGTTACTCTTTTAAAAAATGTGTTTATTACAATATTCATTTATTTATGTAAGAACAGTAGACCAGTCAACACTGTACACAAAAGCACAAAATTAATCATAATAAAATAAAAAAGTGAGTCGTAATAGAAAGTTATCTAAGTGTTTGTGGATTATACAGTGTTCTCACATTCACATTCCAAAAAAAGGCTACATAAAAAAAGCAGGAAAAATTTAAATAATTACAACTGTTAACATAATAAATTACTAACAAATTTAATGCAGTTGAAGTCTAAATAATAAAAATAAAAAATATTGCAAAAGCAATGCGTTACAGGAAAAATAAATATATATAAATTAAAACAAAGGTGGAGCAGTTAATAGACACAAGGCCACCAGGGGGCCACATGTGCAGAGGCAGTCATTGCCAAACAAGCGTGTCTTCGACATAGTCTTTAACCTTGTAATATGCTTTTTTGGTTAGGACACGCTTAATATGAGTTTTGAACTTTCCCTCACTAAGTTCAGTTACCACCTTTGGCAGCTTGTTGTAAAAGCGTATGCTGTTTACTAAGAATGACTTGCTGGACTTAGCTAATCTCCATTTGGGTAATACAATTTCGTGTTTACTACGCGTATTTTTTTTTGTGAAAATCGCTTCTAATTTTAAAGAGTCCTAAGTTTTTACGAACATACAAAATGCATTCTAAGACATAAAGAGAAGGCAGAGTCAGGATGTCGATTTCTTTGAATTTATTTCTGAGGGACTCGCGAGGACCCATCCTATAAAGGAGGGCCCAGCTGGATCGAACCCTACCGGGGTCGGGGTTATCCGAAAGGAAACTAGAGCCCCGGTATGAAGGCTAGAAGGAACGGCGCGGGGTTTTTAGTCAGTAAGAGTCTGACACTATCTCCCGCTCCATCCAAGAGCGGGTTTTGTCATAAGATGATTTTCCCCGTTGACAAAAAAAAAACATCTCAAGGAAACGCTCGATGGTCTAAACCAATGGGTACTGCGGTAGTAAATATTGGCATGCGGAATTCATCAATAGAGACTAAATTTTTCTTACTTTTAAAATAAATAATGTTTTTAAAATGCGGGAAAAGTAACTAAGATATTATATTTATTCCTTAAAAAATATATCTGTATTTATAAAATGCATTGACGCTTCACCATGCTCCCCGCCTTTTTTTTTTTTTTCTCTCGACGGGGAAAATCATCATTGACGAAACCCGCTCTTGGGTGGAGCGGGAGACAGTGTCAGAGTCTTACTGACTAAAAACCCCGCGCCGTTCCTTCTAGCCTTCATACCGGGGCTCTAGTTTCCTTTCGGATAACCCCGACCCCGGTAGGCTTCGACCCAGATGGGCCCCTCCTGTTGCTGACAACTCCTTGAGGCGCGCGGGAACAGTGCGCGCCGTCGACGCCTTGGCTCGGTCCGGACAGTTACCGGACGATCGGACAGCGAGCTACCCATGGCTCGCCGTCCGCGAGCCCGCGTCTACGGTATGCTCCCCGCCTTGGAAGGACGCAAGTGCATTCAAAGGGAAAGGTGAAAACTATGAAGATTCACTGACCTAAATCATGATCAGAAAAGTCTAAACTTTATGACTGAATGCGGAAAATAAAATTATTTCAGAAACTAATCCTAAACCTTAAAAAACTACGAGTATAGTTAAGAGGGTCCTTTTCGACTCGCTTATCGTATACATCGAAAATGGTTTAAAAGCTTCTTACTTCATTTAATGCAATCCAACGCGATGTTTGACGAAAAGGCAACACAAAAAAAGAAAGATAACGCCTGAAAACTCTGTTAGATTTACTCGAAAATTACACAAAACATGCTCCAGGAAATAGCTGTTTTTTTTAAACCCTTAAAAGTTTTTGGAAAAATTGTCGTCATTTAGAATCTTAATAAAATTTTCAAGGTTTTTAAAGTTTGACTTTTTTGACTTTTTTAATTTTTAGGCAAATTATGAAGTGTCGAAGTTCATACAAAATAGGACATTTTCAGAGGTTTTTACTGGATTAGTTTTACACAAATTTAGAAATTGGTTTCTTTAGAAACCTAGATAATATCCACAAGATACTGTGTTTCCAAAATATCGAATGAAAAATGTGTAATAACGTTATAATCAGCTATGAGCGGTTGTATGAAAAACAGTGAAAATGTGAGTCATGATGCACCACCTTAAAATGAAATTTTATTGCGTTGGAATAGGGTATAGTTTTGAAGACTAAATAATATCCACAAGATACTGTGTTTCCAAAATATCTAATGAAAAATTTTAATTCATGAATCCCCAAGCGACCACCGGTGGCCGCGCATCTATTGTCTTACTATTGTGTCTCTAATTGACGGTATCTGAAGGGTTAATTCATGAATCCCCAAGCGACCACCGGTGGCCGCGCATCTATTGTCTTACTATTGTGTCTCTAATTGACGGTATCTGAAGGGTTAAAGAGCGGTTGTATGAAAAATAGTGAAAATGTATATGTCGAGTTCAATCGCCTTAAGCCCTCCAACTCAATAACCTCCACCTCTAGTCATCAAAATGACAGTTATTAGCATGTCATTTATTGACGTTACTCAAGATGCTCTTCTTTCAGTTGAAAGAACCCCTCGAAGAGTAGTCCTCTCGTGTTGCCATGGCAAATGAGACGAACGCAGTTGCTTCAAATTGACTCGGAATATGGGCCTTTGTTTCTTTCATAGTAATCAATCTTAATAAAAATCTCGGAGCAGTGTAGCGAGTAACGCGAAACCACGGAGACTTATTTAATTTCCAAGAATTGTGCAAATGAGCGGTGAAAGCCACACAAAACAGGTGTGTAACACATTACGGATATCGAACACAGGGTAGATGCAGCACCATTTCATGAAAATATGATAGTATAAATGAAAAGGTGACACACCATTATCAATAACATATGGTTTTTTTGGTACCGATACCTAATATATGTCAAACATCAATCAACTCAACTATCATAAGATTTATGTTGGTCTACATTTTTTTTTACGGTAATACGGTTAAAGATATTTATTTTCTCAAACGCATTACACATTCACTTACAGAAAAAAACGTACTATGTAATTAAAAAAAAATTTTCATACCAGCAGGCGTAGAAAAAAAAAGAACAAAAACAATTTTGTGTCTATCTTAAAAAACATTTTAACACTTCCAATATCACTTCAAAATTAACATAATCTCTGAAAGTACTGGTCGATTGTTAAATTTGTTTTCACCAATAGATTGCTGCTTTATTCCTGAGTGACATGGGCTGTATAATGTCAAAAAGACTCATACGGCAAACGAAGTGTTTTTTTAGTAAGTTGTATGGGAGCCACACTTATATATATTTTACACTGTTTTTAGTATTTGTTGTAATAGTGGCAACAGATGTTAAAATATCAACTGTCTAGTTATTCCAGAACTAGACAGCGGAGTCTTAGCAATAGGGTCCCGTTTTCACCCTTTGGGGACGAAAGAGGAAGAGTCGTACGTTCGAACTAGATAGTCGTGGAGAGGATTCAGCAGTCGGGACTCCAGGTGGCACTGCCCAAGTCCGTGGTCATGTGCTTTCACGACTCTCGCCACGCGACACCCCCGGGTCCCCAATAACGGTAGGAGAAGTTCACATCGGCGCCGAGTCGCCCGTAGCTTCGCCATCGGCATTCGTCATTGATTAATAACGTTTTTTAATCGTATTTTTTTGACATTTTGAATCAATGTTTTACCATCAAATCTTTTAAATTAATGTTGTCTCTCAAAACCGAAAGACAACGACAGCATTATTCATCATCATTATCATCAATTCAGCCGAAAGATTTCCACTGTTGGACATATGCCTCCTCCAACCTTCGCCATAACGACCGATCCTGGGCGTCTCGAGTCGCATCCACCGCATTTCCGTGACTCTCACCAAGTCGTCGTTCCACCTTGTGGGAGGCTTTCCAACGCAACGCAGCGTTATAGTGTTAAAATAATGTAGTACGTGGGTGGCCTGAAAAGTTTCTGATCTCAATTTGAAGATAGCAGCACTCGTTAACAAAAGCTGGTGAAGTGGTGCTTCTTTTGATAGATAGTCACCAAAGTTCCAACCATTTTTGACGCACAGTTGTTATATGAGTCATTTGAGTGGGTCGATGTGAGATGCAGAAAAAGAAAAATCTTTTTCACCAAGACGTCATATCACGCCTTAGCGGTTTTAAATGGCGTCAGCGACTATCGCAACCCAGAGCTGGGCATGCCACAATTGTGGCGGTAAGTCTTGCCACATGCCACAATTGGTCCTCCTTGGAGGGAGACCACCGTTTTGTTGTATCGATTTTGCTGCAAAACCATCACCTGACCAGTGTTGATGCACAACAGGAACGGAGATGAGTCCGAGAAGTGATTGTCAGAGAGTAGACAGCATGTAGATAGTTAAGCAAAGCTAGCCTTATCCCAAAAAGGGTTGCTGTATATCTGAAATTAATGGTAAGCGCGCCTTCAATTTGATCAAAACTCTGTCATGAGCTTTTCATTCAGAAAACATTAAAAATTGATTATTTTGAGTTTTATTTAGGTAGAACCAATATAAGAAGCTTCTTTAAAAAACTTATACATTTTTTACAATATTTTGGTCAATAATGATAAAGTTACCCACCCTTATTCTATAGTTTTTCTTTTTAGTAGCAGCGTGAAAGCTTAAAAGGGTACCTATTCATCTCAATAGCCTTTTCCCAACTAGCTTTGGATCGGTTTCTAGTCTGAAAACCCTTATTTGCATTGAGCAATGAATAATTCAGACATCACAACCCAGTTACTGGGCAACACGATACACCTTGGACACACTGATCGTCCAAAAATCTGAAAGTAAATTATCCTTCAAACGTAAAATTCGGAACTAGGTACTACTTGAAGTCCTCTCAACTTTAGTTCGGTCTTCTTCAGAATTTTTATTATTGAGTTATCGTAATGATTTGATATTTATCATAGTATTTATTAGTTTATTATTTTAGCATATTTATGTATTTTATTATTATAAATAACTTATTTTATATTTTTCCGTTTGTAGTATCTGTTATTTGTTTATTGTGCAAACCTACTACAGTGTTGTCTTTTTTAACCCAAAGGTTGACTGGTAGAGAATGCCTTGTTGCATTAAGTCCGCCTATGTACCACTACTGTACATGAAGTTTAAATAAATAAATAAAAATCGTCAGAGTTTCTGGTGTCTGGCCTAAATGTAACTACTGTCAATGATCTACGAGTGCATCTTTATCTACGGACTAAAGAATACTTCAGTATTTTCAAAAGGTCGGCTTGTCTATTAGAAGTCCAGGAAATGACAGATCAAGGTGTACGTACACGAGACGGCCGTTACATCGTGAGCACTATGCTACGAAATGATGTTCAAAATAGCCTTCGAGAAATGTACCGCAACAATACAAGGTGTAAGGGACAGCCCTCCGCAAAGTTTAAGGGCTTGCTCAGTAGACGAAACTGAACAACCTTCCACAAGATCTTTTTTCAGGAAACGAAAAAAAAATCAGCCTCGCCATACAAAATTATAAACTTAATTGGACAATTTGTATGGCGAGGACGATTTGTTTTTCGTTTATGTGGTGCATCACGACACACATTTTCACTGTTTTTCCTACAACCGCTCATAACTGATTATGACGTTATTACACATTTTTCATTAGATATTTTAGAAACACAGTAACTTGTGGATATTATCTAGGCTTCTATAGAAATCAATTTCTAAATTGGTGCAAAACTACTCTGAAAATCTCCTATTTTATATGAACTTTGACACTTCATAATTTGTCAAAAAATTAAAACTATAGAAGCCTTGCAAATTTTATTAAGATTCTAAATGACTATAACTTTTTTCAAAAACTTTTAAGGGTTTAAAAAAACGGCTATTTTCTGGAGCAAGTTTTGTGAAATATTCGAGTAAATCTCGGAATTACCTAACACTAACAGAGTTTTCAGGCGTTATCTCTCTTTTTTTGCGTTGCCTTTTCGTCGAACATCGTGTTGGATTGCGTTAGATGAAGTAACAAGCTTTTAAACCATTTTCGATGTTTACGATAGGCTAGTGGAAAAGGACCCTCTTAAATATGTCAATCGTAATTATGTTAAATAAAGTTCTGCCATGTTAAAAGTATGCCGTTACAAATTCGGACATGTAAACATTCTGCCAATCAATAGTTATGCTAAATAATTTTTATGCCTTAAAAATATTCAATTAAAGAAGATTATGCCAAGTGTGTTATGCCAAATAAATTTCGGAGTATCATGCTTCTGCCAAATAGAAGGAACCCACAATTAATTAAATAATAATAACAATATTATTAAAAAAAATATATAATAGTAACGACATTAATAATATAAATAATAATTGAATGAAAACAGATTAATGTCAGAAGAGAACAATAATAATAATTAAAAGAAAAAAGATTAAACTAGGCAGAAAAAAAATGTTAAGCTTTCCGTATTTGGTGAGAGTTTCCATGACTTTTCTCTTAAATTGAGCTGCAGAAAGGGCAAACATGTCTATGTGGCAAAAGTATTCATTTTAATTGTTAGCTATTCTTCGCAGAGGCGCACGCAGGTTTATCCCACCATCGTGTGCGGCGCTGCCGCCACAAAAAAAGCTAGAAGCCGCTTCAAGCTTCTCCAGCCACAAGCTGTCGCGCACTTCAGCGGTTTTTTGTGGCCGCTTCTAGCTTTTTCTTTGTGGCCGCTTCTAGGTTTTTTTGTGGCGGCTTTTTTGTGGCCTGTGTGCGGGGACGCTAACTAATATTTAAGATTGCGATTTGTTACAAATTTACTACCGGCGCGACATTGTTCCGCCCGAAAGTTGCCTTTCGTCACAAAAGAATTGAAAGCAGCGCCAACTACCGAGTTCAATTGTATTTTAAAACCATCCAGGGACTCGCTCAAATATACACACAAAGTTTTATCCCAATCGGTTAAGCCGTTTAGGAGGAGTTAGGTTACAAACACACGAACAGAAAATATATACTTAAATATGTAAAGATTTATTATATATTTTGTTGTACCTTATAACGTGTTAACAAAAACAAGTGTATAATGGGCGGTTTTGTCTCATAGTGCAATTTCTTACAGACAACCTTTAGATGAGCTGATCGAAATGAAATAGATTTGGGGCTATCAGTTCAAAAAATAATAAATAGTATTAATAATATGAATTATTATACGTAATAATCATTATAGTAGCAGCATATAAAGGAATTCCTATTAGAAAATCCTGCACTGGTCAGTATGTAATCAGTATTACTTATGCTGTAGCATTTCATGTGAAGTTTCCTTCTCATAAAGTGCACTATTGTACATGGAATATTTGTTTATAAATTACTTTATATAGGTATTATGCCCACCGTAGACCTTCTACTTATGCAATCTCGAGTCATGATATCAATGGTTACAAAACTTTTGATATTACACAAAACATGTAGCCGATATATCGTTGAATGTTCCATAAGGGAAATTGTGCAAAGTTGGGCAATCACAATGTTGCACATTTTGTAACGGCTGTGACAGAAGTGACCGCTGCGTCAGCGCTCAGCGCCGAGATGCGGCGCAGGTCCTAGCCGCGGGGCTCGGCGCTGCCGCCGCCGGGGTCGCCCCGCAGCCACCGCGCTGCCGCACGCCGGTTAAAATATTGTTCAAAGTAACTAAAGAATGAAACAACTTATAATTGTCTTATCAATTGCTCATGCGCCGACATAAAATATCGAAGCAAATTTCTGTCAGGCAGGCACCCTGGGCAACGTCCTCGAGAGGCAGCGCCAGCAGGCACGGAAGATAAATTCGTCGTTTTGGTGCGTGCGAGAGCGGAGCGGGCGGCGCGGGGCGGCGGGGGCGGCGGCGCCGGCGCGCGGAGGCTGCTGCGCTCAGAGCACCTGCGCCCGCGCTCCGTAGCGCCGCTCGCCGCGTGCTCAGTACCCGCGCCGCGCACGGCCCGCGCCGTCCCAGCGTCGTGACGCCGCCCACGGTACGTGAGACGCCGGTGGCGCGTCGGGGTCGGGCGGCAGCGCGTCCGCCACTGCGCTGCGCCGCTTGCTGGCGCAGTCGGTTGCGCCGCCCGGCCGGTTTTGTAATTTCGCCTGGCGGGCCGTGACGTCACGAGACTAGTTTGACGCGCGTGCGTGACGGCCTGTGCCAGGACGCCTGCGCCGCTGCCGCCCCCGACCTTAGCACCAGTGCAATGACGTGCCCGCTTGTTTCCCCGATGGAGTTGCTAGTGATAAAAATAGTGCATCTGTATTCAATATGTCTTGCATCAATGGTTTGTCGAGATGTCCCTACTTTTCAATTCTCTGCCGTTTGTTGTTGTGTATATAAATGCCTAAATTCGAGATAATCCAAAGCTGATTCGTTATATGCAAATCTCTCTCAAATTGTATACTTAATTAAAATGTTTTCGAGATACATGTGTCTGTAGACAAGGCAAGTGTGTGTGTTGGTATACCACACGCTCGCGTACACTCATGTCATGCCTCACTTGTGCGCGTGAGTGCTTGTGTGTGTGCGTGCGTGTTACTGTCAGGCCTCCCTGTGCATGTATGCGCGCACACTGTGATCACTGAGCTCAGCGGCAGAGCCTTTTATAATTTTATTTTTCCTCCTTCAGTTCAGCGATGTCGGTAATGCTTCTCGCAAAACAAATTTTTCGATTGGATAAAGATGGAGACTCGTGTAAAGTTTAAGAATCTTAGTAAATGTAAATAAATAACCTAGGAGGTACCTACAAGTACTTAAGGGTATAAAATCTATTAGTGAAATATGTTTGTCTCACATCTTAGCAGCTTCTAACTGGAATATTGCCTAATAATATAAACGCTAGAGTTATTTGAGGGTACTTTTAAAGTTTGTTGACATATGTATTTTATTTAAACATCTGTGGGTCTCTCTCTAGGTCTTTACATTACATGAAAAAGAAAGGCTTTATACTATCGAATATTTTCAGAAATAGAGCTATATTGTTTATAAGAACATTTTAAGGGTGGATATTGTGAATGTTCGTTCATTTCATCTGTATTTTACATGAATGTATTTTTGTAATAAAGTCGCATCTTAAAGAGACAAAGAGCAAAGTTTTATATCGTGAAAAATTCCTTAATGCACACTCGCATACGTATTATACATATAGCAGTCCGATGTTGGTCACTTTCGAGCTTACGAGCCGGCAGTATCTCCGTCTCGCTCGGCCGCGCGCCGCAGCCTCCACTGCAATGCACCGAGAGCTCAGTATCCCTCTCAGTACAGCTTCTGAACCAATACGATTCTTTTTGTCTTTTTACGAAATGAGAACGAAAGCTAGGTTTGGTGTATTCAGCAGTAACGTGCACGTTTGATGTTGGTCTTATGTTTTGTTATTTTCATAATTTCTTGTATGAAAACAACAATATATGTTTTCTTTGTACATGTCCCATGTGTGTCATGATACAAAGACTATTTTGCAAAGCAGAAAAGAGACCGACAGTTTTGTCCTGATAACTGACTGATTTGTTTGTAAATAATTGTTTACTGACGAGTTTGACAAGCACGTGGATACAATAGTTACCAGTTTGTACCGTTGGGTGGTGCGTCTGGTTTGGAGCCGGGCCGGGGCAGCCGCGGCAGCCGGGGCAGGGGGCTGCTGAACACGTTCGGGCGCTTCTCGCCGCCGCCGATCAGGTGCCACTTGATACTCGTTCTTTTCTAACTGGATCGAATCAGCTGTTACTTACTGCTTGCCCTTGGCGTCTTAGATACGCACTCGTCCCGAACCACCTATTTAGAATATTACCTTGATGCTTGAAGTATGATACTGTTGCCAATGGTAGTTTTCAGTTTGACTGGTCTATTTTGTATAGTTTTTTATATTAAATTAATGGTTTGTGAAAATTCATACCTATCTGAGATAAGCGAGCGTTCTGCACTGGATTTACGTCTTACATACTACCGCAGGACTGATAAGGGGTTATTTTTCAGAAATTCAAGTCAGGGGTGTCTTGTGTTGAGCGGGGTGCTCCAGCTCGGAGCCTCCGCCCTCACGAAGACGTCGCCGATCGTGTCTCGCTACGGCGGCATGTCCGCGTCGGCGTCGCCGTCGCCGTGCGAGGAGCGCGCGCGCTCGCCCCGCGGCGGCGCGTCGCCTTCGCCCGCGTCGCGCTCACCGGCACCCGCGCACGCCGTGCTCGCCACCATGACCCCCGTGCAGCCGGCGCACGACTACTACCCGCACAAGGTCGAGATGGACTCCGACGACGGCTATCCCCCGGAAGCGCACTCCTACCGCCACTCGCCGCACGAGCTGGCAGCGTACGCCACCGACAGTAAAGTGCCCGTGCAGGCGGACGTCTACGACCAGGGGATGGAGTCTATGGACGAGAAGACTCCGATAGACTTAATATACGAAGATGAGAAGCAAACTGTCATATACACGACGACTCCAGATCAGAAACGCGTGGAAATGATCAGCGGCCAGCTGGACGACGGGCAGCTGGTGGAGGGCGGCGTGTCGGTGGTGGTGGGCGCGCCCGGCCAGCCCACCGTGCTCGTGCTGGCCGACCACGTCGTCGACGAGCTGGGCCAGGTCATCACTATTCCCAGGTAATGCAGCTTTTTTAATTTAATTTCGTAGCAATTCTTTTCCCCGATATTAACATTTTATAACGAGCTATATACATGTTATAAGAATGTTCTCTCAATGGCTATTTCCATATCATCAATGTAATATATCGCATTTTATATAGCTTCGAATTTATAAAATGAGATGGAAATATCGCGCTCCAACTGTTGCCAGGTGTCTTTTGATAGTGGGAAATTCCACTACAGCCATATATAGAGATTCCGTCAACGTGTAAAATACGATCTTTATTATATTTTTGTGTTACTATTGAAAAATAATTTTATATACGTCTAAACAGTTTTTTTACAATAATTTGATAATATATGCATATTAAATATATAAATTATGTTGAGTAGCGTAGATAAATAAATTAATATTTTACATCATGTAATGGGCGTTAATAGCGTATGGATTCGTCAGCGTCACAACGAGTTTGTCGAATTGATTACATAAACGCGTTAACACTTGATAGAGAATATTTGGCTAGTTAGAAACAATTGAGTGGTGTTTGCTTAGAAGAATGAGGTATTTGTGTCGGAGGTCCAGTGTGGCCGTGTCGGGTGTAACGGTTGTGCGCTGGGCGCGCGTGGGCGGAGCGACGCGCTCGCCTTGAACTTGCCGCGTCGTGCGCCCGCGCCGCCGCGCTCCTCCGAGCCGTGCGCTGCGATGCTGCGATCTTGCCAATTGTATCGACAATACAACCCTAGTGGTCCCAGCTTTGTTTCAGTTTCATCATTTCATACAATTATTTATTAGTGATTCATGAGTTGATTCGAAAAAACGTATTGTTTAATAACCGGCTATTTGCTAAAAATTTCAGCTTTTAACGTCGTACGGTGAGTGGTAGTTAGTTTATCTAGACTAATGTTCTACCACCTACGACCCACTATATAATATGTAGGTGTTTGTTGTGCTTCAAATATCCGAGTCCAAATATTAACAATTATTTTTCTTGGGCAGTGTTCATTTCTTAGCCATCGTTTTTCAGTATAGTATTAGTTTTGTCAAAAAAGGGAAAATTGAGAAACAACATTGATTTATTAATGTTGTCTGTCTCACAACGTATTTTTTTTCTTAAGCCCCGTTCATCTTAATGCTATTTGTGAACTTGTGACCCACGCAACAGAATGATCTTAGCTTATGTTTGTAAGAACGCTTTAGTTGGAATGGTTTGAATTTTTTAATTAAACACTAAAATGTTGATTTAAAAATTATTGTTAGGACACATTATGTTTTTCGTATAATATTGTACTAAAACGTCTACTTTTGAGACAAATTAAATTCATCGCCACCAACTCAAATATCAACTTTAAGTTCGTGTACTTTAAGTTGATTTTTAAGTGACCATATTAAGATTTATAAGTATTTATTTTATTATTTTTATATATATTTATTTAGAGTTAATTGTTTCTAAATTTAAAAATTATCTCAAATTCAAAATTCAAATATAGGTGAGTGAGGGAAGCGTGAGTGGCGAGACGCGGCTCGGCCTCCGAGTAGTAAAGACTTGAACGTAACCGTCGCAAAAACCGTCCGCCATGTGCTTGCATGTCATTCATATCGCATGACGGCATGACGCTCGTCCACATCTCGATCTCGCGGGCTCGCGGCGCATGTACTCAAATTAGTTACGTCTGTTTGTGCTCAGACGAGTTTCTTAAGCGGCACCGGTGTATTAGTTTATTCTAATATAGAAATAATCCACGAGCACGGCGTAACACGCTAACGGGGAATCTATGAGCACGTGTTTTTGACCAAACATTCGTCTAATAAGACTGATATGAAGTAATTACGAGCAAATGATTCTAAATTCATGGTAGCAAGTAAAAAAAATTAATACTTGCTACCATACATCAAATTACATGGATGTTCAATTTCAGTCACATACACTTTTAGATTATATGAAATGTTTTTTCATCCTTAAAACGGCTGACAAAGTCGGGTTAAAGTTACGTGTAAATCTAGTAAACGCTTACGGAACGTTATAGCCGAGCCACGTTCGTCGCCCGCACTATTTCAACACTGTAAGGCATTCGACCGGCTGTCCGCTCCGTAACTATCTCCCAACTAAAATCACTTACCATAATCAACTCTTCCACTAGCTAATCTATAAATTATAGATATGTTATCTCTTTCTACAACCTGTTTTCGGAATATATTAAGAAAATGGACTTAAAAATAGGAGGGAATCTATTTCATGTTCATGAGATATCCGGTGCGTGAGAAAGGCGTATGGAATTGATCAGAAATTAATTTTGTAACATTTTTGTTTTTGAATAAAGGTTGATTGAGTTCAGTTTTATTAAAAACAACATTAATGACGTCTTTGTTACGAAATTATTCCATAATATGGTATTCGCATCTATACTTATAATAAATCTGTAGAAGTGAAAATTCTGTACATTGAAAATATCAAAAGAATAAATGGCAGGGGTGTTACTAGACCGCCACTGAACCTAAAAATGTGATTAAAATTTTTTTTGTCTGTCTGTCTGTCTGTTCAGGCATCACGCAACAACTACCAGTTCGATTACGATGAAACTTGGTATAATTATTCTTTAATATCCTGGGCACCACACTGGGTACTTTTTATCCCGGAAAAGTATATACAATAAAAGACAAACTTAATTTTGCGGTTCGATCCCTAGATCCGATTATTGTACCAACCGCAAATAATAAGTTTGTCGTAGGTTACGTCACCCGCAGTGGAGTTTACTAAGGGGCACTGCACACGGCTAAGATACTAAAATATTTCGGTAAATAATATGTAGTTTCCGTTTTCTAACTAAATGGCGTTGGCGTCGAGTTAGATCGTGTTATGGGAACACTTTTTGGGAATAAAGAAAGGAGCGCGTTTTCCTTTTATTAATTACATCGAACAAGGAGACATTGGCACCATGCCTGGGGTGTGTGCACACTTTCACGTGCGTAAGTGGAATGGAGAGATCTGGAACGTCTCGAATCGTCTCGCGCATCACGTTGTTTTCCCGTCTTCAGGCTCTTAGATTTCGACATCAGACGTTTTAGATCTTCGATTTTGACGACCCCATTGTCGCTTATGCTTATGCCAAAGCAACAAGATCCGCATACGAAGTCGCAGGCAGAAGCTAGTTTGTAATAAAAGTGTGTTTTGCCTTTTTCGGATTATTATTATACATAAAAAATAGGCAGACATTTTTTCGATATATTCTGTATCGAATTTTTAAAAAACATATCGGATGTCAATTTTTATATTTCTTGATTATACAGGGTTATTTGTAAAACACTGGGAACCTCTCAGGACTATTTTACTAACATCACAAACAACAACTTTTGCTACATGACTTTTAATTTATCAAATTTTAGTACATCAGATTTTCATACCAAAATAAGAATAATTTAATTAATGTTACAAAATTACAAAGTCTATGCGAAGCAAGCGATAGTACAATAGTGGTGGGGAGGGAGGTTGGTTAGCGGGGGTGCTTGATGCGCTGGCGTCGCGTCAAGCACCCCTGCCGAATTGAGCAAGGAAATATTGAAGGATTGTTTTTGGTAAATGTATTATGTTTTGTAGAAAGTCATAGAACAAAAGTTGTTGTTTATGATGTTAGTAATATAGTCCTGCAAGGTTTGTTAGACTTACAAATAATCCTGTATATTTTCGAGAGTATTCGTAATGATAAGGGAATTTAAAACAGGAGAGCTCTTAGTAAAAATGAATAAATAAGCTTGATATGGATTGGTAAGTGATAAAAACTCGGCTGAATCGTTTAGGACGGACGAGAGGCTGCGAGCCTCGCCCGCCGCCGCCGCCACCGCCGCCGCGCCTCCAACACTTTAATGATGACTTTTGTTGCTTCACGGTACGAGCCAAAGGCGGCTCGCGGTTCTGTAACAGAATCGAAAACGTTACCGAGGACGTTAACACGTTACGATTTTAACACTTATGTCAGTTTCCATTAACTGTTTAAGGAAATATTAATGTTTTAGTTAAAAACGGTATATAATTCAAAATATCAACAGTCGTTTAGTTTTATAATCATCTAACAACTGTTTCATCGATTGCAATACTGAACTCTCGCACGTAAAATATTTTCGCAAAAGTTACAATCAATTCCAGTGTTCATGTAATCAAAGTTTCAGCGTTAGTTTGAGTATCGCGACATGTCCTGGCTTGGACGTGCGCGAGGCGACAGGCTGCGCCCGCGCACCCCTCCCCGCGCTCTGACCACCCCCCCGCTCCTCCACAGCCTTATTTTATTGCCTCGCTCGCTCGTTGCGGCGAGCCCTCGAGATGAGCTTACCATCGCTCGCGTTCTCGCCCTCCAATCATTATTTAATGTAATTATTTGGCTGGTATACTGCTTTTTTGGGAATCATAACCGTTATGTGCACTCTTTATTGGGCGGCATCGGCTTAAGTTAATTTCACGCAAGTAGCCATCTCGTGAGCATCTCGAAATCACAACGTAAATGTAATTTGTTTTTAATATTACCATTGCCATTCCTTGCATATTTTTAATTTAAATAATAAGTAACTGAGTAGTTAGTGTACGACTTGGAAGACGAAAAATATAAAATTGCATTGGGAATTGCAAACATTATCATTTCACCGCTGGACAAATGCTTCCCCTAAGCGCAATAATAACTGATCTTGTGCTTCATGCATCCAGCTGATTCATGTGGCCTTCGTACACCAGGTCATCGGTCCACCTCGCAAGAGGCTTTCCAACACAGTGTCTTCCAGTACGCGGTTGCCATTTTAGATTTTTTCGGCCCCATCGACCATCCATTCTGCGACAAATGTACTCAGCCCACTGCTAATTTGTTCGACCATTTTTTGAGATCTACTTTGCTAGTAACTATAGTCCCCTTAAGAATCTCTTCATTTCTGATTCGATCAAGCTAGGAAACTTTAAGCATAGTCCTCTTCATTGAAGCACAGTCCATCTGATGAGGCCCATTTGTAACAAATTTTTCTGTGCTATATGTCATCACAGGTAATACGCACTGGTCAATGGTCATAGTCTTTTGTCTTGAGAACTGTGCTGTGCTACGAAACGCTGTGTGAGACGAATAGATACCTCGTAGTGTCCAGAATAGAGGCTGGACAAGCTGAGTCGAATTCGTTTTGACGGTTAACTTTTTCTTAAATTTAGACATGTTTAACTAGCTAGAGTTCCGAGATTACTCGGAAGGATTACCGTGGCTCTGAAAAGCAAGGGACAACTGAAAAAAAGGTAGGTTTTTGGTCAAGTTTGCCACTCGCTGCAGCCAGAATGGGAGGAGACATTTAATGATATCCCACGGAAAAAAATAACATGCTTAATTGGACAGTACCCCGTTTGCTTGTTTGGCAAAAATAACCGATCATAACTTCGAGTGTAGAGAATGAATCTTACATGGGCATTGAAAAAAACATTTGTTCAGAACTAAATAAACAAAAACTATCCGATCTATATTCTGTTATTATGTTCATCACGTTAAAACTTGCATTATTTTTCTCGTAGACGAATAACGTCCACATTTAATGTGATGCGGTAATCAATGTGCTTATTTATTACCGCATCACGTTAGATGTGGTGTGATTATATTAATTATTTTTGTGTAATTAATGTATCTCATCCAATCGAATGCAAACAGGTAAAATTTTAATGTAAAATATAACAATGTTCGTTTCAAAGAATGGTGCGCCGGCTACGAGAATTCAACAAACTCGTAGAAGCGCGAAGTATCGAAGCTCTTAGCAAAAGACATCAACGAGCCCTCCGGCTCCGCGTGCTCCCGCCGCGCGGCTCGCGGCTCGCTCCCTCGCACTTGATGAAAAGCTTGCATTTTCCCGCCTATTAAATAATAATTTTACGTTACTGTTCTATTTTTAGAGATATCAAAATATATTGTTTTTTAAATATCGTTTAATAACTTCGATGAAAGTATAATTAAACTTTTTTCAAATTAATGAATCCAGTGTAGAACTATGTTTGTTACAAAAATGTAGAAATAACACTGTCGGTTTACCTACACATTATATTGTATCGTCACTGTTTTTTTGAACTCAAAGTTCAGTGTGTCCTTTAAAAATTAACGAACATCCTTTCTACCTGATGCCGCTGTCCGAGTGCAAATAAAAAACGGTTTCCCCGCGTAAAGGGTTCACTTCCCATCACGAGAAGGTTGAAGGTACCCGCGCACACATGGACACACAGATGAACACATTCTCACGTTGCTATGTAACTTTAGGCATCGACGAGCCAGCGTCCGACAGAAATCTCAACGGGGGATAAAATTTCTTTAGAACTAAAGAACACTGTGGATCGATTGATCGAAAATAATATTTTGTTTATTTGCTGTTTTGTTCGACACAGCTTAGATTTTTTTACTGAGATTTGTATTCATAGTAATTGGATTATTGATACTACAGTTTGGTTACTGTGATAAATATAGAGACAGCAGAGATAGCTTCAAATTTCTTTTTTCCATGCACTCCGTAAGAGGAATCAACTGGAATTATTTTTAACTGATATGATCATATGACTAGATCTAGAGGGATTTCCATCACTTTATCCAGTCACCGATTTTGAAATCAATACAGTGTAATATAATTTGATTATTATATATATTTTTATTTATGTTGGGTTTTTTTAAACAAACAAGGAAATCCAAAACCTATTATATTTTTATTTTGGAAAATTCAGTCTTCGCCGTTGTTTTAAAATTAAAAGATTAAGTAAGTTTAATTCCAAGATTTAATGGCAACGTATAAACAATAATATTGATTTCATATAATCTCACTTTCAGAAGTAATTTTCAAAAGGGCCCTATCACATCCACACCCAGAAGTAGATAAATGTTTCATTCTTTTTTTTTGTAACCACGAATAACACAACAGCAAATCCATTATAGGATTTTATTATCTTACATCAAGGTTTGGAATCGAACATCAACGAAGTATGGGGGGACAGCGGCGAAGGAAAATAACATTTATGTACGTGTAGCTTACGGTTGAAAATAAACTGACGCGCGAGAGGGGAAGTTAAAATATTCATAGAGATACGCAAGCTTTTATTGTAAGTGCGGTCTGTGGTTCGGGGATTCCTTTGTGGTTCTCCTCTTAGTTGCTCGTGGTCAAATTCAATCCCGTTGTTTACCCTTAGTACACACGTGATTGTACCGATAATTAAACGTGGTCTTATCCAAAGCTTACCAATTAATACTAAAGTCCTTTTTAAACACATTCCATAAAAGGGACGTTATTTTATTTTTATCGTAGCTAATTTAAAACCAGTTTGTTTGTGACAATCACACTTTAACATCTGAAGAGATTATGGTCATTTCTGTGGTCTTAGCTGTGTGTGATAAAATAAGAATCAGAGGCGACTATAAGACGGTTCTTGCCTTTATGTTACAGCTCTCATAATCATAAGAGTTCAATTACGGGTCGTGCTTGAATTAATTTTGTAAAGGAACTCTTCTATTATTTCATCCATCGCGCATGGCATATTCATAATGTGATGGCCGTTATTATTTTTGCTCAGTCATGATTTAGGTATGCTAAAGCTGTGGGCCTCCTGTAGAGCGAACAAAATACGCATTTACCTTCGAGATCGACGATCGACCAAACAATTTTATTTTAACATCAAAATTCTCAGATATTACGAGGAGTGGCTCACTGCTAATTAGAACGTTTCTGTAAATTGCCGCGCGACTATTTCTGTTTGATTGCGATTGTAAATCAACAATGTGGATGTATTGTAAGATCACCCGATATCATTATTTCGCGAGGTTGATGTAACAGTTAATTATTGCTGTCTTTGTTCGAGTTTAAACCAATGTTACTGTCTTCGTAGTTAAGCTGTAGAACCTTTAGAGTATCCACTGACAATAGTAATGTAGATAATTGTCTAATTGTTGCGTCAATTTATAGACTGTTTTATTTTTTAACTCTTTCTCAAGACCACTTAACTATTTCAAAATCATTAACCAACTTTGCATAGATAGGTATCTATAATCATTGAGTCGTAAAATCGGAGAAACTGTTTATTCATCACATTGACATCGTATCGTGTACGCACACAATGATACATTGCGGATGAGTGCGGGAGGCTGCGCGTGTATTGTAGCTTATTAGTGCGACAAGGACGGAGCGCGCCGTCCACCTGCGAGACAGACAGAGACGAACGTCAACAAGGCTAGCTTTGCCTTATAAGTAGGTACATGAAGGTACGTTTTTATTAACTTGATTCGTTATACGGCTTGCCATTATAATAATATATGGGTACATATAATCACAATTCAGTCCAATTTTAAGATTAACGTCATAAGAAAAAAATAAAACAAATGCATATTATTTTTTGGCGGTCGTTTTAAACAAGAGATAAAAATATTTACAAGTAGGTATAAGGAAAAAATGTGTATTTATTCAGTATTATAATTAAGTAGATTTAATAAGATTGTTTGTGGTTCAACAAATCGTGGAAATAGTTGGTCGAGGCCGCATAAACATTAGAGTTCACGATTTTTCTTCTAAAGTTAGTCTATCGGGAAATATATGACATCAGCGAGTCAATGACTTGTCTCTCACAAAGATGTAGTTTTCTTGTACCTATTCATTTTTCGGATTACTTTGATCCAGGAGCTCAACCTTGGTTCAAGTTTATTAACCAATAGGAACACGGGATACAGTATTATTGTGTTTTTATTTGTTGTCAAACTTAGGCGAAAGTAATCCAACTTTACGGTATTCTGCAGCACAGGACTACGTTCACCGATCATAGTGTCTACAATAGAATATCGCTATTCCTCTTAAGACTCTTATGATATTTCATTACCAACGGTTTGTTATGAGGCCAATGTTCTATACTGGACGTTTATGGGCCGATAATATGACATCACACAACAGTATTACATACCTTAGCTATACATTGATTTACGTTGGGTTTTCCAGATTATGAATATCTACACAGTGTATCGCACTTAAAATTGTTTTACTGACTTGTCAATTCTTACTCATCACTTTGGCCCAGGAGCACAACTTTGGCCTAGGAGCACAACTTTGGCCTAGGAGCACAACTTTGGCACATGTTTATTAACCAATAGGAATATGAGACAGGAATATACGATAGGAATACAACTTTACGGTACTCTACAACACAAGACTGTCTTCACTGATCACAGTGACTATAATAAAATATCACCATCTCTCTTTTGACTCTTGTGATATTTCATTACCGCGGTTTGTTATGAGGCCAATGTTCTATACTGGACGTTAATGGGCCGATAATATGACATCGCGCAACAGTATTACATACCTTACCTATGCATTGATTTACGTTGAGTTTTCTACGCTGTAAATACCTACTAGTGTAACGCACTTAAAATTGTTTTACTTACTCATCAGCTCACCACTAAGTTGCAGGAACTACACATGCATTAAATTTGACCGAGAAAGGAATTTATTAGTTACCAGCGACACGGCCCAGTTTCGCACGAGTGTTAGAATTAGTGTAATACTATAATATGCATGTTTTATATGATTAAACCTTCCCCACAAATCTCTTTGTCTATAGATGAAAACCGCATGAATATTTCTTCTGTAATATTTGAGATTCGCAAATAAACAGACAGACATGGTAAGATCTTCGTGTTTTATAATATGTATCTAGGGATTGTTATTGTAATGTATCCCACTGCTAGGAAAAAACCTTCCTCCATTCCTTGCATTGGTTTTGGCTCTGAGCCGCTTCTGGCCAATTCCTAAGGAAGACATCTAAGTCATTCCGTTATCTCCTTCATGGCTTTAATGCTGCTTGAGTGCGATTTCAGGATGCTTATTTTGTGTTTTACTACTCAGGATTTTACTTTTGGGCCCTCTACAATCAAGCATTAAAAATGATTTGCAAAGGGAGTCGCGCAAGCAACTAAGCAGCTAGTGTTTAACTAATCTTTTAATTTATATATATTTCGTAACTTTTATCACCTTGAAACAATGTTTTGGAAAATGAAATAACGGTGAGTCACTTTAAATGCCACAAAATGATCGTTGCATTTACAAAGTAATTAAGTCATATTAGCATTTCGGCGCTGTTAATTTCATATTGATGTGAATCACCATTTGTAAAAACTATTTCATTATTTAAACAATAGATTGTGTTTCCAATGGATGACCTTAAATTGCCTTTTCAAACTAAACAATTTGAATGAAACTTTAAGAAAATATTATCTTGCTATGAGTTATTGCTTCCATAAATAACTTAGTATAATTGGGTTCGAATTAATAGGAATCAGACGGCGACTTTGGCTCATTAAAATTATTAATCGGTTCGTGCAAATATGTAAAGTTCTGTAATTTGTTAAAGTAAAGGCTCTTTCCGCTGCAATACGGATGAAACAGCGCTTATATTAAAAAAATATGTAATTTTATAAAGTACTAGCTTCTGCCAGCGGCTTCGCTCACGTAAAAGTGAAAAATATATGTCTAAGTCACTCAGTAATAAAGTAGTATGCTACTTGTGAAAACCTTTTGATATATTTACAGTACTTTTTGAGTTTATTCATTAAAACCAAAAATATAAATAAAATATACAGATTTCTGAAACAGGATAGTTGTATGTTCACATATGGTTTAAGCACGACTAACAGATATCACAAATCTGTCACAAATAGATGATTTTTTCAAAATACGAGTACCGACATCAACTGCCACTTGTGGATCTACGAGTATACAGGGTGATTTTGTAAAACACTAGCAACCTCTTAGGTGCTAGTTAAGAACATCATAAACAACAACTTTCGTTCTATGACTTTTTACAAAACATAACACATTTACCAAAAACAAACTTCCAAGATTTCGTTGTTCTATCTAACACATTTCACCTCTGTGTTTTGAGGTAGGTAAATAAGTCAATTTCATTTTCAGCTACCCTCCGCTATTGTACTATAGCTTGCTTCGCATAGACTTCGAGATATTTAGAACGTTCAATTTAAATATTTTTATTTTTGTATGAAAAGATGAAATAAAATATGATATATTTTTAAAAGTCATAGAACAAAAGTTGTTGTTTATGATGTTTTTAACTAGCACCTAAGTGTTTTACAAATAACCCTGTATATAGCATTTTTTTTTTATTTTACAAAGTTTTTTTAAACAGAAAAAGGCTAGTCATTAAAAATGTCAATAGAAAAATGCGTTTCATTGCGACTATATCGTTTATCAAATCACTTTAAAAGATACAGTTACGAGAAAAAAAAAGTAATATACAATGTAGGTAATAAAAATAACATAAAACTCACGGGCCAGCGTCTCGAATGGAAACGTCCATAATAAGCGTAAATTGTGCTTATCTGAAGAAGATATTATTGTTAATTAGGAATGAGCGGTATAAACATATTCCCAATTTGACATCCGCGTCGTAAAATATATTGTGCTTCTATACGCATCTTAAGCCGTTGGTCTCGAGAATGCAAGAATGTTCTAAAGGTTGATTAATATCATCATCAGCCTCTTTAATGTTCCCATTGCTGGAACCCAGGCTTCCTCTTTAGGACAGGGAATGGGCCGTAACGTAATCCACCATGTGAGTCCAGTGCGGGCCGATGAATGACTCATGTCTTCGAATTTTTGATTCTAGGTCGCGTCGGTTTCCTCACGATGTTTTCCTTCACCGTTTTGAGAACAGTGGTATTGAAATAAATTACACAAAGACTCGGAGCAGTGGTGGCCGAGTGGTAGCGGCCCCGACTTACGAGTTGTAGGTCCTGGATTCAAACCCAGCCAGGCGCATTACTTTTAACATTGTCATGACCTTTTCCTAGGACCAAAAAATTCGAAGATCGACAGTGCTATGCTACGCTGATGTTAAAAGTCAGATGAAATTAAAAAAAAAATGCTCATGGTAAGTTTTTCTCTTTTGTATCGATTCAAGGCAGGATCACCAAAGAAAGAGTAGGTAGATATTAGTTATTGTTGCCTCCTGTATATTAATTGGTTGATTACAAAATTACTTTTTTTTTGAGCTAGAAAATCGTCAAAAACGTCCTCTCGCTCTAGGTGGAGTGAAAAATAAAGAAAACACCTTTATTTGGCACACAGGTACACACAATAAAATAACAATTAGGTATAGAAGCTTTGTGAGAATTTGTCCGTTGTCCTTTTTCCAGGGCCACTAAAACTCTATATAGTTGTATTTAATTTAATACTTTTTTAATTTGTAGTACACTGCAGATTACCCACTTTTTATTTTATGTTCTTACAGTCCATTCTAAGATTGGTAGATATTTAAAAATGATAATAAAAATTGTGACTATAAAATAATGTTTTTTTCTATTCTATTCTAACTCTTTCGAACTATACCGTACACTATGCTGTATACAAATGCAGCTACATCTAGCTGGTTTATTTCATCAGAAACAGAATGAAAATATGATACCGTAAACTGTGGGATACACTAAACTATTCCCATTTCCTGTAGCACGTGTTATGCTAAATTTAAGCTGTAAATTGATGTTAATGTAATGCATTTCTGATACCGATTCATAATTATTGCGTTTGTATCTATTTTACAATTCCCGTGGACAGCTAACATAAACTATTCGTTATCTGTGTAATTGGAACTCGATAAAGGCGGCAAAAATATATGTAAATTGTTGGCACAGGTAAAACGTTGGCTTAAATGACTTTATACTTCTACTGAGCTTTTACGATTCCACCTGATGTAATACATAGTCAATAATGTTGACAACGAAACATTCAGGATACGATTTTTATAGTAGTGCCGTAAATATATTGCCTTGGAACATGACAAATAACAATAATTTGTATGTCCAGGTTTGAGATATTATCGCTTTCTTGGAAGCCCTTGAGGTCGTTATGAATTTTATAATAAGTTAAACATCAAATAAATTTTGGAAAATATGTAATCAATTTCTCCTGTCTCGTTAAATATGCATGCAAGATTATTTGATTTTCGAAGGAAGCAAAATTTAAAGATATTTGAGACGGTTGAACGTTTCAAGGTACAGCAATAGCAATGAACCTTATCGAACATAAGCGTAGGCGATTGTAGGTATAATGTAATTATATCTATATACGAGCTAATGGATACCGTGGTCGAGCCGTGGTCAATTTAATGGTTGATCGATGTCTGCTAATTGTATACAGTAGGAATATTTTTACAATATCTGCTGTCTAACTATAGAAGCTTTGATTAATAATTTTTTATGATGTGAGATTTGCGTCGGATAGTCCTAAGAGATGGGTAAACGATAGTTCTTAAGCATCAGATAAGCTACTGACTTGTGATAAACTAGCTTTTATCAGCAGCTTTATCCGCAAAACTTATGATATGAAAATAGTGTATAGGTATATGAATGATAGTGCAGCTGAGAAGGATAGTGCAGCTACACAATATTAGTGAAAGAATTTTCAGAATTGGTTCAGTAGTTTACTAGTGAAGCATAGATGTACAATATTACTGTGAAAGTAACGTAGATATTTATTGCATCACACCTTAGTCTCATACTTGACTCATATAATCGAAATAAGAATTTGCCAAAAATAGATCATGTAAATGCCAGATTCAATGTATAGTTTTAAAGTCGGGCGTGAGGCAGGACTTTAAGGTTATACATTCTCTCAGATGTCCGGCCTCGAGAGCGGGGTGCTCGGCCCGGGGCCGAACTTACGCCGACATTGTGGCAAGGACCGAGGCAAGGGCGCGCCTCTCACTCGCCGATACACGTCACACGAATACTTTTCGGATACGACATTGCCAAAGTTGCGAAGAATGAATGGCTTCCAAGCACATATTTATCGGAAAGTTTTTGAGTTCCATTCTCTTATTAATAATATAAATATATGTAGTTAATTACAATCTGTCACGCCATGGCTGACACTAGCCATTAGCTGATTTTTTTATTACTTAAGATCTAAATTATGATGCACTGACATTTGACATTTGCTTCTTTATTCTTATATACAGTAATTATCCACGTTTTTAAATAGAACTACTGCTATTCAAAATATGTTTTAGTATATGACGGAAACACGTGTTTGTGTGCTGTGTAACGTGTGCTAATTACTATATTTTATTATTTTCTTGTGATGGTATCATAGTACAGCTTTTTTTAGGTTTAAAGTAATTGAAAATAAATCTGTTGTTCCCTTCATCTTGTTGAGTTCAGCGAACATATTAAAATGTTCTGAACCGCTTTTTTATTATTATTTCGAAGCCAAATTTCGAAACACCGCTTTGTTTGTATTCATGAGTACAGTTTCGAAAGATTGCTAATGAATTAAGACATCGAAGTCTGAAAATATTAAACAGCACGATTGGCGTAGTGGTTGAGCCATTGGCTGCTGCACTGCTTGTCACTGGCTCGCTTCCCGCGTGGAATAAATATTTGTGTGGCCTGGATGTCTTGTGTAAGTGAGTTACAGAATTTATTCCTGGTATGGGGCAGCGTTTCTTCTAAAAAAAAAGAAAAAATATCTATAAAAGATTGAGTTAGTTATTTCAACTTAGTAACCCATGCAAAGTTCATTTGATACGGGTTTAATCTTTATGAGTACAGCAGTAAGAAAAGATATTATCATTTCTCAGTTGGCTAGAAAATTATAAATTAAATGCGTTTTGTTAGGAGAACCAATAACTGTGGCATAAAGTGGGCACGAAGTACATTTATTGTTATGTTAGTGGTCTATTTCACAATAAACTACGGATTGTGAGTACGAACAATTTGTAACCATCGTCAGTTAAATTAAATATAATTTTTGATATATTTCTGCTACTTTAATTTCGTTTTTTGGAACGTTGTATGCACAGCTAAGGAGTGGAATTCACATCTTTAAGTCAAGAATAAGTGTTTCGGGTCTGGGTATCTACGTAAGTTTTAATGTTGGTGAATGCACCCACGATAAAGGAAAAAAATCTATTGCTCCAACGTCGATCATATCATCGCTTACCATCAGGTGGGATAGTAGTCAAACCTATTAATAACAATAATTAAAAAAAACTTTTTTCTGTACAGTTTTTGTACATTCGTTACGTATTAATTGACCGTTAATTGTTAAATAAATAACAATGTTTTTATGAACGTCTGCACGAAAGAATTTTTAAAGTTTTTATCGGCTACCTACTTGGTCAAGATAAAGTTTATCTTTTAAATTGAATGCAATCTATGGATGGACGTTGTGTTGGATCATTAAGCGAATACTTGGAGTACATTAAAAAAAGAAAGCCTGAAGGAGCAATATGGAAGGGTTTTTTATGTGGCGCAGTGGGTTCCGTACGCGCTACCGACGCACATACAAGGAGTTGCGATCCTCCGCGTCCGCCGCGTGCAATGTAAATGATCCCCTTGAATAATGTATCCCTTTCCCGGCCATCTCTCTTCTACCACCAACGTATAAGGCTCACGACAATCAACCGTTACTTCTAACTGCCCTTCTTCTGTCTACAGGCCAGTCTTGTTTTTTTTTTTAATATTACTATTTCGCTTAATTTCATCTCCTGGGTAATCAAAGTTTTTACCGCCTCTAGTCAAATGAGTTGCAAAATACTGAGCTAATTCTCGCATCGCTAGACAACAGTTAGTTTATAATCTATTTATTTTATTATTATTGATAATAACAAATTAATGAGTTTGACCACTATCTGACCTAAGTAATGATAGATAGATAGATAGATAAATTAATTAAAATTAAATTTTGTTTGATGTGACCAACGTTCCTTCGTTCGTCGTAAACGAAAACATGGAACAACCTTGCCTAGAAGTAACCTATACACTCTTGGTTTAAAGACGCTAGGTGGTAGCTATCATAAAACAGAGATTCTTTTGCCACCAGTTTTTTTCAAGCTGTGGATCACGACCCCCAGGTGGGTCAGAAAGTTTTGCTTAAGGGGTCGCGGTCGCGGATCAGGTAAATCGACAAGTGAGGATTACTCAGACTAAACCTATCCAATAAAAAAACATAACAATTTAGTTATAAAGCTGTGCTTGTCTGTTTCAATACTTTTTCTGATCATTGCACAATATTTGACACACAAATTGTGTGTAATTAAAAAAAAAACGACTTAAACTTATAAATTAAAAAAGCGGTCACAAGAGCTCAATGAATTTATCCACTGACCATAATATTACGGCAACAGGGGGTCGCCATTATTTTTCTGTTTTAGAAAGGGTTTACATATTCAAAAAGATTGAAAAACACTGGTCTACACGGTGCAGACTTACCTACATTCCTCGGACTTTTCGAATGCACCGACATTTTGTCTGTACTTCTATTTGCATAGACAAAATCATGTTCCTGCTTTTGTCCCATTTTACTTGGGGTCGACGCAGCACGTTTCGTTCTTTAATTCTGTCTGAATCTCTAATTTCCTTTTCCTTCATATCACTCCTCACACAACGCATCCATCTTTTCTTTGCCCTCCCTCTCCTTCTCCATCTATCCAGTCTAAGTCTGTCGTGCGTTGTCGCACCATCATGTACGTTGTTTGTTCCGAGTTCATAGCCTTCGAAAGAATTTTAAAGTTCTAAAGTAAATACAACTATGTATTGCATGCATTGTGTATCTATTTAAATCACACATTAATGTTAAGTTTACTTTTATTCCGGTTTTAGAATCAATGAAAAATAAAAAATGCTGTCATGCTACGTTATTTATTTATTTTGCCGTAAGGTTCAATGATACGCGTTTCGTTTATAGTATAAAGCTTTGTTTTTAGGTAGTTAATTGACAAGTCACAATGAGGTTTATTTTGGGTGTGCTTAAATCAATTAATTAAATACAATAATGTCCGATAGAGTAACTGCGGCTCTAGAATGCAAAGGTCAAAAAAAACCCTCATGACGAATTAGTGCTTTAGGTCTCAAACGTGTTTGCTTATAACATAGAATGTATGAATCTTATAAATATTCTAACAACATCAGACAATATAGGTTATTATGAAACTTGCAAATAAAACCGTCTATGATCTCAGCGAGCCGCTATTTGGTGTAGGTTCGCACTGACTCATTTTTGGTTGCGGAAAACGAATTCGTTATTTGACTTAAGCGAACAAGCACGCAGTACTTATTATGTTAATTATAGGAAGAACAATAACTTAATTGCAACGTCTGCCTAGAATTACTTATTGTTCTTATAGTAAAAAATCGAGACCGTAGATACAGTAGACAGAGGTAGTGATAAAGAGTATAAGCTGGCCTCGCATTTTATTGTAACTTCGAACTACGCTAGGCCAGTTCAAGGTCAAGATTGTTACCATTGCCGTGGTCACAATTCCATCGATTATAAGTTTCATCCCTTTTCACGATTCGGAACAGAACATTCTATTTTGTCGTGAATGTTAAACAGAATATTTATAACAGTAAATTATTCGTCACGACTTGAATTGATACATGTATGACGCACGCAGTTGCCCTTAGAAAAGCATCTAGCTTGTCTAGAATTAAGAGGCGATTATATATCCTAGGACCGGGTCGGAATACCGCCGGTGTCGCATTAGATACAGCCGAGAGACATTGTATTGAGATTTAGGTACAAATGATTGTGTACTCTATTGTTATTTTCATTGATACGAAAATTGCGGTGTAGTATTGGAGTGGCGCGCGAGCGGGTCACGACTGGCGCGCTCCTGACCTTGCGCGCGCCTCGCAGAGGTCACACTCTGTGTTGATGCCGATGCACAGCGCACACTACCACACCACGCTTTCCATATTTTCAAGCGCATCTCTTAACAACTTTCAAGCAATCTTTAGGACATGGTTTTCATGGTATTACACCATAATTAGATATTTGCGCCTTAGTCAGCGTGATGCGGAGCATATCTGAGTTTTCATGATAATATAATCTAAAGTCTATCAGTAGGTACACCATTGTTTGCAAATTAATGCTGTATAAGTTAGGCTTAATAAACGATTATAAATATTATTTTATTGTGTTGTCTGAAGTCCTTCGTAATTGCCGAACCTTTGTATGTAGTGGTTTAAATTAGTTTAGTACACGACAGTTCCGGGTCGATTACCTACATTGTTAGGTACATATCTGTAGAGCCCATCGGTATCTTAAGAATGGTGCTACTGAAGTACCTACTGATATATGTTTAACTTGCATTATAAGAAATTATAGCTGTACTTGCAATACCGAAGTGACATATTTTACGCGAATAATAGGAGAAAAGGCACTGGCGGAGGAATGAGAAATGCCGCCATAACAGGGCCTGCGCACTTTCTCCAGCGGGGCTCTCGCTCGGAGGCGGCGGCGGCGAGTCGGTGCACCCTTCACAGAGTAGCTACAGTTAGCGTGAGGACTTATCAACAATTAATTAAGTTGCCTGTATCATTTATAAGCTTTTTATGTGGATTTAAAAAAACATGTATATAAATATCAGATTACCATCACCACAAATAACGAAATAAATGGCAGAAAGGAAAATGTTTAAATAAATGCCTTTGATACAAATGATTTTTCTTGAGTAGGTACGTGTACCTACTCAGTGAATCATCGTCGATTAGTTACCATATTATTGCTGTTAGACGGAACTGAAAGTACCGTAGTAGGTGGCTATGATGAGTAATTTATTCTGAGGATTTACGTCGAATAGAAAACCTACCTATAAAAAAATAGAATAAAAAAAAACACCGGCTTATTTTGTTGATAACAAATTACTACAAATTACTTAATTGATTGCGGAAATACGTCGTTAGCGGTGGATGTCATCTTTCGCTAAATAAGAACCTGCTTAAGGCCGTGTCATGACCTACAGCGCGGTCACTGTCTCTGTCTGCACAGACAGAGTCGCGCGATGACACAATGCATGCAATGTATTTATTTAAGCTGTATGGACAATAGTGGTCTTGAGTAAAAAAGACTGTGGTGGGAGAGAGACTACATTGTACCTACAAAATATAAATTATAATTATGTATGGACTAGGTTCTTATAATAACAAAATACATATGTAATGCTAAAATAATAAATAAAATGATAAATATAAAAGCAATATAGTTAAGATAACTTTAAATAATAATTATATCGAAGAAAAAACTAAATTCAAAAGGGCTTTAAGTGGCAGTTCGAATAGTCATGCACCCATCTACATAAAAATAAGCTCATTCCAGTGTTTTACGAAAGAAAAAAATGTAAGAACCCAGTGCAAAATATGATGCATTTTATCGATTTACTCAAACATTTTAATAACTGACCTATATATAGCTATTAATTCATTAAACCCCAAGCGAACGCCGTTCGCTCTCTCATTGTGTTTCTATTGTGTCTCTATAAAATATTCGAAAGGTTCATTATTGTTTTTGTTTTAATTAAGACTAGTACCTGCACGAATTTTATTTAAGAGGCCTTTACAGTTAATTTTGCGGTTTTTAATAAATGTTTTCAAAAACAATCAAGTTATTATAGACAAGTAAGGATAAACATACATTTTATATTTTTTTTTCTGCCTCTAATCAAATAAAGGACAAGGTAAATTGTTTTAACAAAACAATATATAGTTTTTGAGTTTATCCGAATGACGTCCCCTTAAAAATTTCGCAATGACTAAGTGCGTTGCAAGTCGAATTCAGTGGAAGGAAGTTATGTTTCTACTCATAAGAACTATGAAGAAAACACGAAATCCTGCATCGCGCAATCAGAGTTCTCCGCGCGATTTGAACATATACGACAGCCCGACATCAACTATCGGGCAGTCGCCCACCAGACTATAACATCCTGTCTGGTCGGAGGATCTTCCCTTTTCAAAGGAGGTTTGCGGGACTTTTCTCTCTGTTCCGCTTACCTCCAAACTGGTGACCCTCGACAAAGAACGTCAGCGCAGCCTTCGTGCAGCTACTACTTCGTGACGTCATCATCACTTCCTCAAGATTTCGAGCAACGAGCCATACAGCCAGCACCCTCGGCTAAGGGTATCCTGACCACCAGTATGTCTACCTGGTCATACCTGGTCACCACCTCAGCCGCATCAGCGACCTTGGCACACCGCACCTTCGGCCAGTCATATGAAGAGCCATGAAGAACCTCTCCTGGTCGACACCAGCAATCAAGCCCTACGTCGCACAAGCACCGCTCCGACTCACTGGAGCCAGCAGCACTACTCCGACTCACTGGAGACTGCAGCATCGTCCCGACTCACTGGGACAGCACCACCCCGACTCACTGGGGCATCATCCCGACTCACTGGGACAGTACCACCCCGACCCACTGGGGCATTATCCCGACTCACTGGGACATCATCACCCCGACTCACTGGGGCATTATCCCGACTCACTGGGATAGCAACACCCCGACACACTAGGGCATCACCGCAGACAGTTCCGACCCACCGAGAACTATGCGGCATCGGTTCCGACTCACTGGAACCAACCTACCGCTGGCCTGGCACACATCAAGAAGAATCAAGAACCATCGATCTCCGATCTCCGGAGGGGAGTGATGTAGCGACATCTATGACACCACATAAGAACTACGAAGAAAACACGAAATCCTGCATCGCGCAATCAGAGTTTTCCGCGCGATTTGAACATATACGACAGCCCGACATCAACTATCGGGCAGTCGCCCACCAGACTATAACATCCTGTCTGGTCGGAGGATCCTCCCTTTTCAAAAAAAAGGAGGTTTGCGGGACTTTTCTCTCTGTTCCGCTTACCTCCAAATATTAGTATTACCAGTTACGTCACGTGGCGTTCTTGGGGAAGTCGCACCGCATTTGCACCTACTTGTATCTGAACTTAATAATCGTAGCAAGTCAACTTACATAATTAGTATTATTATGTCTAAACTTACACTAATAATATAAAGGTAAAATTGGTGAGTGTGTTTTTAAGAGTTCTGTACCTCAAAAGGGAAGAATGAGGCCCTTATAGGATCACTTTGTTGTCCGTGGGTCTGTCTGTCAACACCCTTAATCTTGAGAGCGCGTGGAGGTATCGAGTTTAAATTTACCTTTCGAATAACGTAATTAAAAATACAATAGAACGACAATCTCTTGGGGTTTAATGTATTAAAACTATATACCTACTCAGGTCTGCGGTCCCTTAAACTGTGAAAATATCAAACTTCTGGGGTAACGAAAAAAAAAGATACAGCCCTTTATGTCCTAAAAAACGTATATTTCGACTGTAAAGGAAATTTAATTCATAGGGTACCCGTTGATCTAGAATCCTGAAATATGGCATGAAGCAAGGTCATACAACAAGTATAGTAAAAAATCTGAAAATTGTAAATTACGTTACAAAAAACCTTTATTTGTGATTTGGAAAAATCTTCGTAACTTAATTCGGGAATTGAACTACTTTCATAGATAAGTTTGAACGGAACCCTCAGTGAGCGAGTCCGACTCGCACTTGGCCAGTTCTTTTTAGGTGGGATCATCCAATGACTTCTCGAGCTCTTGCACAGAGCGAGAGGGCGTGTCAGACTTTTACTGACTTAAACTCACTCTTATGTTCTCTTATTTGTAAAGTTCTTACTTGATCTTACCTTATCTTATTTTCGAAGATATATTTTCTTTAAGTATAATTTGTAATGTGTTTTGAGATATATCAAGGGGATGTTGGGGATGTATCCAAAGGGTGAGTTAGGAATATATTGATGTCGTTTTGGGAAAAAGTGCAAAAACTAAAAACCCGAGACGTAGAAGTGAAAGAAGTTTTGATACTGGAACTAATTCGCACTAATTAACACAACACCACTATTGATGAGCGCCTATTTGCTAATGAATAAATTGCAGTACAACGTCATTTGTTATCCTATCACTTACCAGTATTGCATAATTCTAATGATGTTTAATGAATTAAGCATAAATTACAATAATTTCCCATTAAATGTTTTGAAATAATAACAAATAACATTAAACAATACGAACGTAAGCATTGATTAGATGACTGTATAATTCCAGATTACGGTTAAGTCAGAGTCGTACAATTTAAAAAAAGAATTACGCTTTGGGGAACTTTGAGAAATAGGGTATCACTCGATTTTTTTAAGGGTTGGTATGGGCAGGTACCGTAACCGTTGTAGTATCAAGAAAACGTTCTTAGGTCATTGTCTTTAGATTAATTACAAAAGGTAAAAAAGTGCACTCATCAAGAACATGGGCAATTTACCAAAAAGCTAAAAGAGCTTTTTGGTAAATTTTTTCCTACCACAAAAGGAAAAAAACGGTATCCTTATAGGATCACTTTGTTGTCCGTCCGTCTGTCCGTTTGTCTGTCTGTCTGTCTGTATAGCACAGGTATAGGAATAAATCTGAAAATAGTAAATTGGTTGTTACATAATATGTCACAAAAAAAAAACGTTTTTCGCAATTCGGAAAAATCTTTGAAACTTCATTCAGGAAATGTAGTTTGTATGGAACCCTTAGTGCACGAGTCCAACTCGTACTTGCCCGGTTTTTTTCTTCATAATTAACACTTCCGGTTTCGATTCCGCTTCCGCTAAGATTTACTTTTGACTTCTGTTTCCGTTACATCACTAGCTAAAGTGGACTGGTTAGTAAGAACTATGTAAAGACTATGGCGCTGCCTAAAAAGGTTATTAATATACAAGTTCGATATATCGATAAAAACAGAGGGTGACTTGCACACTCAATTATAATGATTTTTATTATCATTGTTATTGTAAGCTATGTTTATTATCCCCTGACATATTTATAGGTATTCAATCGTATTTAGTTGCAGACACACATAAATGTTTAAGCAAAAACAGAGCAAAACATAAATACTGTATGTCGAAATACTTTTGCAAATGAGTTTTGTAAATCATGAAAGAAAAGCGCTCACCGTTACTGCCGTACTTGGTCAAAAGTTGTAATGAGTGCCACAAATGGTATCGGTGCTCGGAGCGGGCGGCGAGCAGCGAGCCGCGTGCACAGCTTGCACACGCTAATGTGCCTCATTAAATACTGGAACATCAATTTGTATCTGCACCACGTAGAAGAACCCCGATGCCATCCATTTTTATTGCGCTGTTCCATCGGGACATTTGCAGACACCGATTTAAAATATCCCGTCTCCTCTTATCTGATGTTATGTATATAAACGTATTTTATGCAAATCCATTCATTATTATTCTTAATTAATGATTAACTCCATGACTTCTGCAAATTATCAAGAGTTCAAGGGCATTAGTATCATGAATTTATTACAGAGAGGCGGTTAAGACAAATGTTATGTTTTCAAGCAACTGCTAGCTGGAGCTTAATAAACAATGTGATATAATTAAAATAACATCCGCGATGTTTGATGCACGTATGTAAGTTGACTCGATTGGACGTATCTAACAAGCAACAGGTTTCGATACGATAATAAAGTCGATAATTTTTCTGATGCACCCCACGAGATGCGAGTATTCCGGTTAGTTCCGTTAAGTCTTCAACTAAAGTGGAATGTCCACTTATTACTTTGCGTTCATATAAAATGTGTGTTTCGCCCTTTAGTAAGAACTTGCACAAAATTCTTGGAAATACAATACAATTGAATATGATTTAAGAGGTTAATAGAGTTTATGATAACTAATAAGTAACTAATTAATTTATTATAATATGATTTATTTATTTATTGTATAGCACATAAAAGATGAATATTTTTGAAACAAGTGTACACTGAGTGGTTTAATCGCACAGGTCCATCCATAGGCTCTCGTACAGAGAACTGAACGAAAAGAGAATCTCATAATCGAGTTTATTATTATATATTATTTATTTATGAGAAATCTAAATAGCTCTTTATTATATTATTTATAATATACAGGGTAAAAAATTTACATATGTACAAAAAAAAACTTAAACTACTTACATATACTACACCCTAAATAAATACATAACGTACATAAATAAAATACAAAAACACAAAGTACTCAGGCGTCGAAGTACTCCTCCACATCGCTGTCATCCGGGAATGTTCCCAGAAGACTGGCAGCATTACCACGTTGGATGGCAATGCTAATTCTTTGAGCGAAGAACGAGCCAGCCCTCTGGTCACGCAAGGTGTCGATCAGTCGGCGAGAAATTTCCTTAAAAAGGAGACGTGCATTCGGACCCCATGACCCAAGCGTTTCAACCCCAAACGGCTCAAAACTGTAATTACCAATAAGGTTACAGTATTTGCGCCGTTTAAGGGTCTCAGCAGCCGCAGCGGCAGCGCCAGCACAGCCACATTTATTTATTATATTATGGTATTTATTATTATTATATTTATTAATTGTCAAATCAATGCGTGCTATGTAAAATTTTTGTTTAGTGTTAAGGGAAATAATTGTAAAACCTGTCAAAAGTACTAAATATACTTCAATTTAGTATTTTTGTCAGGTTTTGCAATCAATTTCCTTAACATTAATATAGCACAACACAGAATAACTAATTAAGCCGGCGCCGCGGGAGGTGTCTTTATGTTCCTGCCTGCCTGAATATTATTGATGCTAGCTAAAGCTATGTGTTAATAAATAATATGAGTATTCGGGAAATGTTTACGACACCTATTTTAAAGCTGTTAAATATTACTACTACTGAGCTATAATTTTATACAAACACGTTCTAAGCTGACGTAGTAAGAAAACGTTTTAATGTCAGATTTTGTTTTCGAAAATTGGACATATATGGTATAGTTTTTGCTCCATAATGCTGTGGATTGTAAAAGTAAAAATGACAAAATTGGTAACATAATTTGATTATTGATATTGTTTTATGAATCCGTAATTGACGGTTTAACAACGTTTTTAATATATCAAGCTTGAAATAGGTTGTTGACATACTCATCGGTCACCTATATAGTTGAATGATGTTTTTAAAATACTCATACCTACAGCTCTTGATTGAGATACATTAAGGGCAAAAATCTAAACCTTTTTTTTTTTTTTTTCAAAAACAATCTCGTTGCACTGAAAACTGTACCTACAGAGATTATAATTATGGGTGTTATCGTTTCTCAACAATGAGTCAGCATCCTTATCATTCAAACATAAACATGAGATTGTAGGCTGTGGAAGTTTTTACGAATACGACCTTTAGCCAAGTGTCGGTTTATTGACGTGTTTTGCAATAAACAAATAAAATTATTTGTTATTTCCGATGCTCTGTGGGAATGTTAGCTTCACGGAGCGCAATGGCAGTAGCTGATGGAGATTAGAGTCGCAGTAGTCGCCACGAATGACATCCTGCGTCATTTAAGTACACCCTTTTAAGCAGAACTCACTCCAAGTAAGCAGATAAAATTTATTTTTAAACTGCATACATAGATGTAAAGCTAACAGGTTCTGTACTTATTTATACCTGATACAACTTCTAACAAATGCAATCTGCAATCTTAGTACCCACGTAGGTAATGGGTTTGAATATAGCGTTAAGTAAAATTATCAATTAGGTATCATATTATACCACAAGTGAAAGTAGCTGTACAGCAATTCAGTACCTCTGCTAAATTGATTAATTCGATGACAGACAACTCACAGCTAATTCTGTTGGACCCAACTGGATGCATGAAATTCTATTTGTGATTTCTATTACAGAGTATATTATGTACTCCTGGATTTCCTAATATAACTAACGCAAAGATTGTTTTTCTTTTATGAGGTGGAATAAGGGATGACAGTTTTAATGAAATCTTTTTTGAAATCCAATTGGGCATGTAGGTTGTTGGTCAGTAAAATTTTAACTTCAGGCAGCGACTTGACGTGAAATCGAATAATCCGTTTAGCCGTCGCGGCGTGATTTGTTAGCATTGATTAACAAATATCCAAATACTTCAACATACCAATTATCACAATTATATAATATTAGAAGAAAACGAATGTAATCATTTTTAGCATTTTATACGTTTGAAAAAAAATATTATAAAGAAATTGATTAAGGAATCCCTAATATATATATATATATACATATATATATATATCCCTACTATCCCTATCCCTACTAATATTATAAATGCGAAAGTAACTCTGTCTGTCTGTCTGTTACGCTTTCACGCAAAAACTACTGAACGGATTTAGATCAAATTTGGTAGGTAGGTAGAAGAGACACTGGAATAACACACAGGCTACTTATAATTCCACTGCTGAGCACGGGCTACTCTCTGCCCGCGCGATATAAACTGTAGACCACGCGGACGAAGCCGCGGGCGGAAAGCTAGTAGTGAATAAGTGGGTGTTGGTGCCAAATGAATTATTTGTGTTTTTATCCCTATAGAATGAGAACGATGATTTGACTTGGCTCAATTTGATACCAATGACGTCCAAAAGTTAAGTTATTGAACAGTTTTCGTGGTTTAGTTGAAGTAATTTTTTTTTTTAATTTGCCTGTCATTGCTGTTTTTATTTGCGAATTACCTATAGGTCGATACATGTATCCTGCCTGACCTAAGTTTGATCGATCACGTCGTTTTGAATCTGAAGTGGAGTAAAAAACTTTAGTAGGTAAAATTGTTAATTTACCTCGTCATTGTACCTATTCTAAATTAATTTCGGTAGATACCTGATTAAACGTCTTGTTGTTTTAGTACGATTTTTTTATTAAAAAAATACACTGTTTATTAGAAGCGCAATAACAAAAAACATTTCATGTTAGGGTTCCGTAGCCAAATACCAAAAAGCTTTCCGGCTCGTCTTTCTGTACCTACGTAGACTCTCGATTTTTTTTTCTTTTTGGTGGGTAAATCATCCAAATGAAAATCCACCTCGTTCCTTCTTGGCTTTCATACTAGGGCTGAGCTACCTTTCAGAGCTAACCCTGGGCTCAGTTCTCGAAGACTATTGGCAGTTGGTATACTTACCTATCGCATCAATTCTATTTTTATTAATTCTAAACAATTATAAAGTAATTAAATTGTTACGATTTATTTAAAACATTTTAATGTAATTGCGGGATGGTCGTTATGGAGCCCAAGCTGCAATAATAAACGGTATTTTTCAACAATGAATATTTTGTTACCTCCGCCATGGCTGACGAATATTTCATATTTGTGCGCCATGTTTTATTGTTGTTAGATGCTGGTTGTCTACCAGCCAGTGATATAAATATCCTGTACATTCACACCCGAGACAATTTAATAGTTGGTTAGAAAAAGTTACAACTTCAAGAATGTATATTTCATAATTTCTTTAAGAAATACATTCCTTTTTATTTGCAGTAAAAAAAAATAGGTACTGTGACAGTGTGTACATATGTTTAAATATTCCTACCAACTACGGAGCTCTTAACTTGGTCCAACGCGCTCAGCTTGGCCGGATTTTTTAAACATCGAAGGTTTATCTTTTTTTTTGCGAAAAAGGTAATGCGATAACAAATCATTATTGGAGGACTCGACAACCTTTTAAATATAGACTTTAATAAATGAGTAATTAGTGTATTAAGTACAGCTGATAGGTGATAGGTAAAACAAAAACAAATCTTACCGTTAATGTGTGCGATGGATCATGAAAACTGAATAACTATGCATCGCTGTGACTGTCCAACTAAGTTTCTCTTCTTGTTAAACGGTGCTAAGTCTGATTTTTAATAAAAATAACTACCAGCTTTTCTATTAAAGAAGAACTATAAATCACATTATATGCGCAAAATAGTTGGCAGGAAGTACCCACATGTAACATTATGATTAAGATTGAATGTTTAATAATGTTGTACGTCGATGTACCATGTAATGATTAATCGAAATTGTATTTTTAGGGTTACGTACTTCAAAACGGAACGTCTGTGTGTCAATACGCTTTTTCTTAAGAACGCGTGAAGGTATTAATATCAAATGCAAAGGTTTAAGATTCCTTGGAGTTTTAAAAATAAAACTTTTTAGCCATTGGATACAACTATTGCTATATTTTGATAGCTACTCGCAAATAAATCAAAACTACTTGGTAATTCCTATTGACCTAGAATTATGAAATTGGCAAGAAGACCGTAGCAAGTTCTTAAATAGTTTATTTGGAGATGTATTTAAGATTAGAAAATTACCTGCGTTGCCCCACACTAGGAATTCACTCCTGTATCGTGGTTGGGTTCACCAACATGTAAAGACACACCAGGACCGTAACAAATTTCTGTAGGCCATACAAATACTTGTTCCATACTACATTTTAAACAACCTTCTTAACCCAACCAACTTATACTGCTGATTCTTCTAAAATAATATATCTGATTAATAAGCAGACAGAGAAAGAGGCATCAATCTGTCAGATATTACGTCATATAGGTAATTTTATATCGCACATAATAAGTTTTAGGTACCCAGAATATCCTTTTAAAATTGCTGAAATCAGAGTTTTCCAAACATAGAGCTCTATCTATGTTTGGAAAACTCTGATTTCAGCAATTTTAAAAGGATATTCTACCCTAAGATTATGTTGTTGTTGATTGTTGTTTGTGTTGTTATTGTTGGGGGTTTTTAGAAATCTGTGAAACGATAGGATTTAGGATGTGAAAAACTTGTACATACTACGTAGTGATCCTCTATGGTTTACATTTTACGATTTCGTACTACAAAAAACTTAAAAAAAAATACAGAAACTTTTGCAACAACAGCAATGTCCGTCTGTTTGCACATTTTCAGTCGGACAAAAAATATCTTATATTTATATATATGTAATAAAATGACATTTCATTAATTCAAATTTGCCGCGCTTCGCGCGTTGAAGTTGTCAATGGAATTTATGTTCTGTGGAACGGGGTGACGTGTGATTGAATGACAGATGATGTTTAGATTATTTTGCATATTTTATTGTTAAAAATTCTATTGTAAAAAGATAAAATAAAGGGATATAATTGAGGAGGCGATATTAGTAAACTTTAAATGTCGTTTCTTTGATTTTCAGGTAAGTTATAGGTGTAATGATCATAGTTAAACTTTGTAATATAGTAAGGACGTATTAAATAAACAAAACTTTGATTTTCAGAGAAACAATTTGTGGTTTATTTGGAAAATCCTCAATAACATATCTTATATATATATACTAGCTTTGCCCGCGCGGCTTCGCTCCCGCTCTTTCCTACTCCACCCTACTATATCCAACTCTACCCTACTCTACCCTACTCTACCCTACTCTACCCTACTCTACCCTACTCTACCCTACTCTACCCTACTCTACCCTACTCTACCCTACTCTACCCTACTCTACCCTACTCTACCCTACTCTACCCTACTCTACCCTACTCTACCCTACTCTACCCTACTCTACCCTACTCTACCCTACTCTACCCTACTCTACCCTACTCTACCCTACTCTACCCTACTCTACCCTACTCTACCCTACTCTACCCTACTCTACCCTACTCTACCCTACTCTACCCTACTCTACCCTACTCTACCCTACTCTACCCTACTCTACCCTACTCTACCCTACTCTACCCTACTCTACCCTACTCTACCCTACTCTACCCTACTCTACCCTACTCTACCCTACTCTACCCTACTCTACCCTACTCTACCCTACTCTACCCTACTCTACCCTACTCTACCCTACTCTACCCTACTCTACCCTACTCTACCCTACTCTACCCTACACTACTCTAATTTTTTTTTCCATAAGAACCTTCTCCTCGCAATAACAATCACAACAAAAAAAAAATCAGCCAAATCGATCAAGCCGTTTTCATGCCAAGTCGTGACAACGGAAAACGGGGGTCATTTTTATATATATAGACTAGCTTTGCCCGCGCGGCTTCGCTCCCGCTCGTCTCTACTCTACACTACTATACCCAACTCTACCCTACTCAACCCTACTCTACCCTACTCTACCCTACTCTACCCTACTCTACCCTACTCTAACCTACTACTCTACCCTACTCTACCCTACTCTACCCTACACTACCCAAATTTTTTTTCCATAAGAACTTTCTCCTCACAATAACAATCACAACAAAAAAAAAATCAGCCAAATCGGTCAAGCCGTTTTCATGCCAAGTCGTGACAACGGAAAACGGGGGTCATTTTTATATATATAGATATAGTATTTTTTTAAATATAAAAATTATTATAAATTCTTTATCTTATTTTATTAGTCTCAATCCTTCCGTATAAGTTAATATTTGATCTTGGAATTACCATAATAGGAGTAGGTAGAGTATATTGATTGAATGCATTTTATCTGATCGATCGCAAGAAGCGTATATGTGCGCCACGTCTTTATAAGGATAATGGATTCTAGCAAAATCTTGTCATTTCCTTAGCATAATGAACAATATTAAGAGGCCCGCTAAGTGTAATTGGGGCTCGAGCAGCAAAGTGCTCGGTTTATGCGGCCGCATATAATTACATATAATAGGGCAGTTTCGCAACGCACGCGCATTCAGAATGTTTAACTCCCCTGAGACAGAACTTTTGAAACACTGGCTAATTATAAGTTATAAGGTGAATATTATGCGATTAACTTAAATGTTGCATTTGTGTTTACTGGTTCGGTTAAAAATATTGAATCGATTTTTAATGAAACCTTTGTTCTGTCACCTTAATTCCAGAGCATCCAAATATATCGGCCTCTAACCCTCAGTGCGCAAGACCGATTTGTCCCATACTGAATTTTTTGGTTCATTGTTATCTTCGACTATTTTCTTTCTATGTAAAAAATTACTTCGTCAATTTATAAGGCAGTTCTTACAATATTTCCTTTTGTAACGATTACGAGACTTTAGCGGTAGTACCTACCCTTCTTAGAAAAACTTTATTCATTTAAAATTCGCATTAACAGGGGGTAGTTTATAATGAGTACTAGAAAACTAACAATGAAAGTATCCCATTCCACCATATCATTGTTTAGCGCAAGTAGTCAATATTTGATTAGCTTTTTTTTTTGTTGCCACTGAATTTTTTTGCTGGTTGGTTCATCATCATCATCATCATCATTTCAGCCGACAGACGTCCACTGTTGGACATAGGCCTCCCCTAAGTGTCGCCACAATGATCGATCCTGCGCGTCTCGCATCCATCGGTTTCCCGCAACCTTCACCAGGTCATCGGTCCACCTTGCAGGAGGCCTTCCGACGCTGCGTCTTCCAGTACGAGGTCGCCACTCCAGAACCTTTCGGCCCCAACGGCCATCTGTTCTGCGAGCAATGTGCCCTGCCCATTGCCACTTAAGTTTGGCGATTCTTCGGGCTATGTCGGCAACCTTGGTTCTCCTGCGGATATCTTCATTTCTGATTCGATCCCGCAAGGAAACTCCGAGCATAGCCCTTTCCATTGCCCTCTGGGTGACTTTGAGCCTTCTGATGAGGCCCATTGTGAGCGACCACGTTTCGGCACCATATGTCATCACTGGCAACACGCACTGGTCATAGGGTTGAACTTGAGGGTTGACTGGTTGGTTAACAAAGTTTATTTGTGACATGCTTTTTTTGCATGTTGGTTGACATAGTTTATTTTTGAAATGCTTTTTTCAACTTTAGCCCGCAGAATATCTGTGCACCTCTTATTGCTTTCTAATTAATTTATATCAGTTAAGTGTCTATTCGTTGATGACGTGTAAAAAAATACTGTGTGAAGTTTTTTGTTTGTGATCTTTTTATGAGAATATTATGTGTATTTTAATTTTATATTTGTGATATGAGCGGTTCAAACGGTTTACACATCAAAATCATTTGCTACATATATTTGTGGAAAATAAGTATCCCACCAAAAACATTTCATGTAAAATGTTGCCAAGACGACCACATAAGGTTTGCCCTGTGAAAAAGATATCAGATCTCATGTAGTGCTAAGATTCTGAATCTACACGACCTAACTCTACATACCCCAACTTCACAAATTCTACATATCAGTAAAAATATATGGCTTCGTTGTTTCGCTACCGTCGTGGAGGTGATGCGAATATTTAGTTTCTGAAGTAAGTAACGAAACAGCCAAGCCATACATTGTTACTGTTATGTAGAACTTGTGAAGTTATGGTCTGTAGAGTTAGGCCGTGTAGATTCAGAAGCTTGGCACTACATGAGATCTGATATCTTTTTCACAGGGCAAACCTTATGTGGTCGTCTTGGCAACATTTTACATGAAATGTTTTTGGTGGGATTTCAGTTCTTTTTGTAAGTTGCTAGGCAGTCTTTATTTTTTTTTCTTCACATCTGCTTTCTAGCACTTCAGGAAGTACCCTAACATTTTGGAGTCTCATGCAAACTTTCACCGCCATCCCTTCCACCCATTTTAGGGGATGGGGGGCGAAAGTTTTAAGTTTAGGAATTTGTTAGTTGGTTGTATATTACATATGTCTTTACTGGATTAGTTTTACACAAATTTAGAAATTGATTTCAATAGAAGCCTAGATAATATCCAGAAGATACTGTGTTTCCAAAATATCTAATGAAAAATGTGTAATAACGTCATAATCAGTTATGAGCGGTTGTATGAAAAACAGTGTAAATGAGTGTCGTGATGCACCACCACCTTACAATAAAAAAAAATGAGAATGATAAAACTACATTATGGACCAATAGTATTGTATATTAATTATACCTGGACAGTTTTGAGGAAACTACCAGGTCAGAGCGAAGAACAGAGTGACTAGGTTATTAGGGAATAAATAAGTTTTCCTTCTTTCTTTCTTTTAGAGTTTTAAAATATGAAATAATATAATATGTGACTATTGATAAACCCTAACACGCCATTTTCTCCACATAACAAGAACTTTATAGTACAGCTTTTTAGAACTAATTGGTTGATTAAATTTTTGATAATATTTTTCTTAGTGCAAGCATACCTATGTTATTCTGGTTGGGCCTCAAACTTAAACTTAACTGTTGAACTCAAAAGCTAGAACTTATAAAAAATTTACTTGTGTATCTGAAGTTAGCATACTATACGAAGCATAATAAATTATATGAGTAGCTCTGGCAAAAAAAAACTTGAATTGTAATGTAAACTGGTGTTATCAATGAATCTTTTCACATCAATAGTCGTGTTAGGAACACTGATGGTTTAAGATAATATGGACTATGGGCTTACTCCTTTTACTCGGTAAGGTATACTTTAGAAATAGTTTGAACATCTTAATCAACAGGTATTTTTGTAATGCATGTTTCTAAACGAAATAATTATAACTTAATGCTGTCTCAATACCAGACCAGCTTCATTGGAAGGGAATTATTCAACACTTGAATGCTATAATTATAACACTCTCTTCTCTGCTATATGCTGAAGATTAAGAAGCTAACTACCTATCAACAACACTTTACGGCTATCATAACCTGTACGTTGATTAAATGAATTTCTTCCAATATGCTATTTAGTATAATTACCTTTCTGGAAAAACGTGGACGATTGGGCACTATCATTAGCTCTAAATAGATTTCTCTTTCGAAGTTTAAAACTAACTACTAGAGTCACTAACTTACTTAATAAATATTTGCATGCTAATATTTAGCAAATAATTTTTGCTTATATTTGTACCTTTTTACCATCTATACCGTGTTTTTAGCAAACAAATATAATATAATGATTAACTATTAGGATACACTTTGCTTGTATATTTTGCTGATTATACTTTGCTTGTATAAAATACGCTGGTATTTGTACACGCTGTAGGTAGATGTGCTATTGACTGATTGCCAGATTGACAAAAAAGCGCAGCTCCATCAAGAATGAAGACACCGGTTCCGAAGGCTCTGCTCTCGCGATAATTAATTTTGTCGCCTTTTTCGGATTATTGTTTTTGCCCGCATATTGTATCGAGGCCAGTACTAATCGGGATACAATTACGAAGAACTACGTCAGTATTTCATACATTTCGTTTAGTTCGAGTAACATAAATCGAACTATGCGTCTCTAGAATTAATGGGTATGTGTATTCCTCGAAATATTCATAGTGGTTTAGTGGCATCGTCATCCCTATTACGGACACTAGTTCTACGGTAAGCAAAAAAAAAACTGAATGTCGATGAGATTTGAACTGAGAATCGACTGCAGAGTGGTCTCAACAGTACAATTGTAAATTATCGATTTATTCTTTCGTGCGCTATATAGATAGAAAACTGTTGAATTACCACTCATATTTCCTTGTCTACGTTTAATTAATAACACTTTGATTAGGAACGTCAGTTCAAAACGATGACTACAAATGCTGAATGAGGACACGTACAACCGTAGGGGTTTAACGAGATGGTAGGGTCCGCCAATGCATTCGTTATTGTATTTACAGATAGCATTTTATTTAAAACAATAGTGGACGTGGTCGGCATATATACGGTGGCGACTGCAACGGACTTGCCTCATTCCGCCAATCAATGGCCGGCTGAACAATCCTTGTGGGTTTTATTTTTATGTACCAAGAGGATATAAGCCTCCATAATTAACTACCTTGTAGTAGGCATTTACTGAATAAGCGTTGAAACTGAGCCGCTGATTGATTGATACAGTCATTAGGAAAAAGTTAAAGACATTTTCCTCATTAAAGGCTCAGCTTTTTTTGTGGGGCAGTTAAAGAGAATATCCAGGTATGTCAGTTACTTCAGCGGTTGTTGTGAATGTTTTCTGTTTTTCTATAGTACGAGTATTAAAGTAGATAAATCTATTAGGATAAATTCTATTATTGATTAAACAATATCGAAATCTTTATTCAGATATAATATCAGTTAATAATAATCAATACCTAAACAAGATGAAACAATATTAGGGACCTTTTTCTTTTCTAGAACTCAATTGAATGTAAGGTTCTCTATGGATAGTAGAGGAAAGTAACCAAATACTTATGGAATACCATTTTATTTTGATGTTGTAATAGCATAAAAGTTTTATAAATTAAATAATTTATTTGTAATTACAATAATGTATGGCAGATAGTAATGCGCTTAATTTAGTAAGTAGTAGTTATTTTTTTTTAATTAATGTAAAGCATTTTACTGAATCAACACAAGGGATCTTATTATGAAGTAGGTTCCAGATATGGAAAACTGCAAATTTATATTATATCAAAATTGTGATAAAACTAAAAGTATTTTTAATCTATTTACAAAAATCACAACTTCAGGTATCACCTCTGAATCAGCACAGAAGATACCTACATGATACCTATAGATTTGACTGGCTTGTTGGTCCAGTGTTTAGTGGCCCTGACTGCTATGCCGGAGGTCGTGGGTTCGATTCCCACCCAGGACAATTGTTTATGTAATGAAAATGATAATTTGTTCTATATCTGGGTGTAATTTATCTATAATATGTATGTATTTAGAAAAATATAAGTTTGTTTATAAGTTGTCTAGTACCCATAACACAAGCTCTGCTTAGCTTGTGACACGACAGCGTTGTGTGATAGTTGTGGAATATTATTATTATTATATTATAGATAGTAGACAACTAATCCATGTTTCTTAACGAGCATCTTATAAACTACGTAAAGAATTCTTCACGCAGAGGAAAAACTACCCTCTCTCACCATCCATAGGCACACCACACGTTCAACTGCCAAGTAGAAACCAGTCGCGAATAATTATAATCCATAGAGATAGAAGAAGACCGTTTTGTGCGGCTAGAAGTATCAATTTGCGAGAAATGGTGGTTTTCCATATTGGGATGCTATTCCATTTTCGGTTACTATCCTCTAATTTTCACTCAATTATATTTTGTTTTTGGGTTAAAATAAGATAAACAACGCCTCGCCGCGCCTTTATTTCAACATTTAACCTTTCTGTCGTCCCCAGATACTTACTTTTAAACGTAAACAATATGGTTAATTGCTCTAAAACTTTTGGAACAAAGCTTCAGTAAAGCGTTAAAAGTCTTAAATGTATAAAGTTACAAGCTTTTAAACAACCACTCTGTTATATAGGTGTGGTCACGTAGTTTAAACATGTTTATAAAAGTTTCACCCGAGTCATCATAGAGGTCTCTCGCGAGCTTGGACATCGTCGTAGTTCTCTTGGTCGGCAACAGATGGCGCTACCTGTAGCGTTTCAAACATCGATTTGGGAAGACAAGAAAACGTGGATTTCAATTTGGAAAAGAGTTAAAAAATGTTAAGGTAATAAAAAATACTGATGTGATACATTTAGTTTTTTTTTTTGTCATATAGATCGTGGTTTGTATAAATAAAAATATAATTAAGTAAATGATTTTAATTCGCATAGTTAGCGTATTAGAGGGGACGGAACGTAATTCATCACACGGGCGCACTGCGGATTAGTGGAATGTATGTATGCTAATACCGCACTAAATAATGCGAATACTAATTACTTGCCCAGGTTTCTATAAACTTACGCAAGTAAATATACAAAAATGTGCTTAGCGTTAGAAGTTTGGTTCTAATTTAAAATCGGCAAACCTCGGCAAATCATATTCGAGCAACGACACAATGTGATAGAGTTGCATTGAATTATTTATAAAATAAATATCGATAGAAACCTATTAAGCATGCTTAATTCATTCGTAATAGTTCAAGATATTATTAGACTATTAAATTGCAACGGAAACTCTGTAATTGGTGTCCATTATAAATTTATAAGCGAGTACCTACGATAGTTAATCGCATTCGTAGGTATGTACATAGAGCGCATATCGCGCCGACACCTGAGCTACGCGCAAATTGAAAAAGCATGCACAAAGCCTATCGCAGTAAGCCATGCTTTACGTTTCTTAGTAGTAATCATATCCATCGCGTTATTGACCTTAATCTTTACAATTTATGGTCATTCAGTACACACTACCATAAACGTTTTATTGACAGTCGTTATTTGAACCCGTGGCTAAGACAGTTTTATAGCGATTCGCTGTTCGTATTTTATTCAGTGGCGCAGTTCTATCAGTGCCTACGGCATGTAGCTACACGCTCCAAATGTGTCTCGCGTTTCGCATACATGTTCGCGAAAGTACTTGAAACCAATCAAATTGCGTAAGACCCAAACTTAATTTATGTACGGTTAAGATTGCACTTTTTATTGACGTAAGTAAAAAATAAAAAGGCCAGTGCACGGTTCTGCAAGAGTCAAAAACAAAAAAATGTGAAACCGACTTTAGGTAAAATCAATACAAACAAAGGACAGTACCAATCTGATACGATACAAAACAAATGAATCATTGATTGCTAAATTTATGTTGATATACTTTTCGCAGATAACGATGTAGGTAATATTATTCGGTACTTCGGCGATCGAGTCCGAAGTTACCTCTGTAAAAAGAGTCAATGTGACGGTTGGTTTAGTGCCTGCCGCATTACGAGTATGGCCGATATTTTATTTAAATTCCGAAGGAGAATATCGAGTTTCAAGAGTTGTTTTAATAGTTATATATTTATACGTTTGTGGTAGGTAGGTATTTCCTTATAGAATGAAGAGAATGTACATTACATTTGCGTCTCATTCTGTATACATTCTATAAGTGTTCAGTCAATGTAATAAACGGAAAGCTTGTACCTTCATATGAACCACAGCTTGTGGTCGCCGCGGAGGACGCAGGATAATAATACATCAGTGAGATCGCCAGTATAGTCACGTTTCCATTGTTCGTGGTCGGCAGACAAAAAGTTCACAGAGAACGAATAATTAGTTTCAGGATCGAGAGTGAGCTCGACAAACAAGAAGCTTAATTAGCACTCATAAAATAACTCAAAAGGGTTGAGCCAATAATGTAGGGGCGCTCCTCTTGACTAACCACGTGCCGGTGACCCACAGTCTGCAATTTTGGAACATTCAAAATCCACACACTGATCATATAGGTAGCATAATCAGCTTTATAATGTACTTCTGGGAGGCTTCCTCTCTAACAATCGGCCGTAATCCACCACATCGACAGATTTGAAATGTGTCTCCATCAAAAAATCTTTGTAAGGTTAGAATTTTTTACTATGGCAACATCTCGCAAAAGTGAGGAGTATAACAATAAAATCATATTATAACCACACTGGGCTCGCGTGGTATCACCACCCATTTCCTATCTCAGAGAGGAAGCCTGCGTTCCAACAGTGGAAACATTATAAGGCCGATTACGTTATTCTATGCATATAGTGTCTTAATAATTAATCATAGTCCTCAAAGCTCTCTTGAAGATTTATTTTAAATTGGATAGTTAATTAACGAACTTAATGTATCTTAATAATAATATAATTTATCTATTAATTATTTGGTTTATTATCTGGTCCTTATCTTAACATATTATGCTATAGTGGGATAAGATTAGATAATTTGGGTGGATAAGCAAGCAATTATGTTCAATAAAATACATTGGACACTCTTTTGTGTTTATAACAACTCGAAGAAGGTAAACAGACAGAAAGAATAGTTGTAAACATGTCAGATGTGTATCAGCCCTACACAAGGTTTTGGTTCTAATTGTGTGACATTGTGGGAGGTGCCATTTGTAATGGCGAGCAAAGTGCAAGCTCGAGCGCACGTCGTATCAAGCAGATGGTTGTAGTGATAGGTGACACGAGCACGTGAGCACGCGACTGTCTCGTCTACGAGCACGGCACTACACTCGCTGCTCGAGCCCACTCCGCCCTTCGCGCTAATTTACTCCTCGCATAAATCTCCGAAGATCGAGTGCTCCGTGTTGTCGCCATTCGTCACCGTTACACGGTCGTGGACTGAAAAACGAACTTGATTCGGTTATTACAAAGCTCTAAACGAACCACTTTAAAGACTCATTAAATAAATTGATTCCATTCGATACGATTGCAAGTTAGCTTTTAGACGATGTTTGATTAATACAGTTCGTGGCGGCGACAGTATTTTGAGTAAACTCATTAAATGGAAACATTTACGTAAGCATTTCTACGCAACTATTTAGATCTTGTCTTAATCCCTGTTGATTATATGTAAATTATTTAAGGTGTAATAGAACTAGAGCAGTTATGGCTCAGTGGTAACGGCTCCGATTTGATATTGGATGTCGTGAGTTTAAACCCAGACACTAGACAGGCGCTTTACTTTGTGTAATTCATTATTTTCATCACCACTGTTCTCAATACAGTAAAGGAAAATAAAGTGAGGGAACTAGTAGGTATGTTCGAAGACATGTGACATCTATTCCCTTACAAGTACTGAGCCGGGAAGGTGGAATACGGCCAATTCCCACTTCTAGAGAGGAGGCTCGAGTTCCAGCAGCAGGAATATTATAAGGCTGATTATGCTGTGCTATTTAGTAGAAACGAATATTTCAGTTCAGATGTTCGGCGCACGTTTGAGTCCGCATGGAATAATTGCGTGACTAAAGTCTCGAGACGTTAGGTTCTGTATCAGCTCGCGGGTCGCAACTCATTCATGTCGACGCGGCTCTGTAATTAATGAGACAATATATTAGAAATGAATTCGTTTTGGATCGATAACTAATGTTAAAATATATCTTTACGTTTTCTAAAGATTGTATGCAATGAGTGAATTAAACGACACTAAGTTATTGCAGACAACTTTGAGAACAATATGAGTAATGAAGGTGTTAGACTGTGCAGCTAGAATTAAATACTTGTAACTAATAACGCTTTCCCTGAGACTCGCCGCCGTGTTTGGATTTTGATTAGATTTACGGATATAAAAGCCCATTCCTCATCTAATTGACAGTTATAGCCCAACATATTATATATTTTATTTGCTTGATGTCCAATCGATCTTGCTAACATTACGCAAATTTTCTGAGAATTTTAAAAAGCATATAGATAGTTCTCGGGAGAATCATCAAATTATTTAAACCATATTTAATGAACACGCTTGAAATTCGCGTCATTATTTTCATACCTTTATAAAACTTCGTTTCTATTGGAGGTTTAAAAGCTTGTACCTACTTAATGTTTTTTTTGGTGATGACGCTAGTCGGCTGCTGAATGTATGTCATGTTAACGCTCAAAGCGTTGCCAGTCACTACAGCGAGTTATATGACGCATTTAATAACAGCAACGTTCATGCCATCCTGATATCTGAAACGTGGTTCAAACCGCATCTTCTTACTGGTTTCGTTCTTATACCTAACGATCGGATTGGTAAGGGAGGGGGTGGTGTGGCCATATATCTTTGGAGCGATTTTCCGTACAAAGTACTAGCTTCTTCCTCTTCAAACTATTCTGCCTCAGCTGAATTCCTCTTCCTTGAAGTTTGCGTCAGAGGAGCCAAAACTATTATTGGTGTTTTATTTGTCCCCCCACTGTTGATTACTTCACTAAATTTGAGTCAGTTCTTGAATTTATAGGTTCAGAGTATGCGCATCCCATCATAATGGGTGACTTCTACACAAATCTCCTTAACCCTAATTCTCCTCGGTCCCGTAAGCTCCTTCGTCTTATAGAGTCAGCGAGTTTACATGTATTGCCGCTCCAACCCACTCACCATAACACTGCAGGCGATGACACCTGGCTCGACCTCATCCTCACCTCAAATCCTTCCCTCGTCTCTTTTCATGGTCAACATGACGCTCCTGGTTTCTCTCATCACGACATGATTTTCCTTTCCTATATCCTTAAACCTCCTAAACCTAAACCCAAGGTTCTGTACAGGCGTTGTTTTGCGAGGATGGACGTTTAAAAACTCAAGAAGGATGCTTCTATGGTTGATTGGGAGCCGATGAAGGAGGCCACTTCAGTTGACGATAAGGTGTTGATTTTTAACGATATTGTGGTCAACTTTTATAATATCAACGCCCCTGTCAAAAAAGTAAGATTGAAACGTCCTCCCACACCTTGGATGACAAGAGAAATACAGATGGCCATGCGATGCAGGGACCGCGCCTTTCGCAAACATAAGAGGGTTCGTACTGAGGAGAACTGGATTCTATTTAAGTCTGCAAAGAATAGATGTAACCAGATGATACGCAATGCTAAACGCCGCCACATTCTTAATAATATTTCTTCTTCTTCTGCCGATATTTGGAAATTCCTTGGAACTCTAGGCAAATTGCAACATTTAGACCTTCCAAATTCTATTGACTTAGATGATCTTAACCGTCATTTCTCCACTGCGCCTACCATAGATCATCTAACTAAACAACAAACTCTGTCTCTAATATCGGGTCTAACGCGTCCTCAAATTAACTCTTTTCGTTTCGTTCCAGCTCAGCCGGAAGAGATAAAAAAAAATCATTCTTTCCATCAAATCCAAGGCGGTGGGATGTGATAATATCTCTCGGGGTATGATCGTTACGCTCCTTGATCACCTCCTACCTGTTATCTCCCATATTGTAAATTTTTCCTTGTATTCCGGAGTATTTCCTTCCTTGTGGCGTAAAGCCTATGTTTGTCCAATACTTAAGTTTCCAATCCCACACTTCCAACCCACTTCCGCCCAATTTCTATCCTTCCCTTCCTATCCAAAGTGCTTGAAGCCTGTGTCCACAAACAGCTCTCAAATTTTGTGCAGCATAACTCGCTCATAAGTCCTTTGCAATCTGGATTTAGGCCAGGGCACAGCACTGTTTCCGCTCTCCTCAAAGTGACTGGCGATATAAGGGCAGGAATGGAAGATACCAAAGTCACTGTGCTAGTTTTGGTCGATTTCCCTAACGCCTTTAATACCGTCAGTCACGAAATCCTCTTAGCCATTTTGTCCTATATTTTGGTATCTCACGATGCACTGGAGTGGTTCACTTCTTATCTTCAGGAACGTCAGCAGTCGGTCCACGCCGGGGATTCTTCATCTCGCTGGTGTGGTTTGGAAACTGGCGTTCCACAAGGCGGTATCCTTTCTCCTCTTCTGTTTTCTATTTTTATTAATTTCATTACTACCGTACTTCAGTGTTCGTATCATCTGTATGCAGATGACTTGCAGTTGTACTGTCAAGGGAGGATTGAGGATATACCTGATGCTATCGACCAAATAAATAGAGACTTAACTGCCATAAAAGCCTGGTCGGATAGATTTGGTGTTGCAGTGAATCCCAATAAATGTCAGGCTATCATCATTGGGAGTCCTCGCAGCATCTCTAAAGTGGACAGTGCAACTTTGCCGCCAGTTTGGTTCGATGGCACGATCGTCCCATTTAGTACAGATGTTAAGGATCTGGGCTTGAGCATCGACAGTACTATGAACTGGCGTACACAAGTGGCTAGTGTTTGTCAAAAGGTTACAGGAACGCTGCGGGCTCTGTTTCGATTGAAGAACCTGTTACCGTCGAGCACAAAGGCAACGCTTGTACAGACCTTAATTTTTCCCATCATCGATAATGGGGACGTGTGCTATTATGACCTGAATGCAGATCTCCTCAATAAACTTGACCGTCTTCTGAATTACTGCATTCGATTTGTATTCAATTTGCGTAAATATGATCATGTCTCAGAGCATCGGTCGCTTCTGAAGTGGTTGCCCATACGTCAGCGTAGAGAGGAAAGGGCGCTAACTACCTTATTCTCTTTTCTTGATTCTTCTAATTCCCCTAGTTATTTAGCCCCTCATTTTCAATACATTTGCGCAAACCACACTAAAAATCTGCGCTCATCTCATAACCGCCTACTCCAATGTCCCTCTCATCGTACTGACTTTCTTCACAATTCGTTCTTTGTTCAATCTATTTCTCTGTGGAATGCGCTCCCCCAGGAGATCAGGATGGCAACAAGCCGATTAGCATTCAAAACTAAAGTTCGAGAGCTAATTCGTAAGAAGTTGGCAGTAGTATCATCACAACGTTAATGTTCTCCAATTGTCGATCTGGACCAATTGTTTGACTATATTAGTTAGGTATGTAGTTTATTAATTTGAGTATATATTGTATAATTGTATTATATATATTATATGGTTTATTAGTACTTATGTTAATTCTTGTATTCGTTTTCTCTTTCTCATTTATTGCACCTACCACTATTTTTCTCTGCATCACCCAAATGTTGACTGGCAGAAAATGCCTAAGGCATTAAGTCCGCCTCTGTACTTTGTATGCATAAAGCATTAAATAAATAAATAAATGTTTTTATTGTTTTAATTTTAATATGTTAAATAGATGCAACAGTCATCATAGATCGTGTTTTATGGAGAGCATGGCACTAACAACCGCGGAGGTTTCCGTGAGCCGCGCAGCGTCCATGATAAGCAGCTTGACCGCGCGGCGGCGGCGGCCGGGTCACTATAAATATTGCTGTGTTGAGTCCCGTTTAAATTCTCCATTGAATGGACATGCGTCTCATTAATACTTTAGCACCTATAACTTTCATAAAAACATAGGTATTCGTCTATCTTCAAACAAATGTCAACTTGTTCAACAGTTCCAGACAGATTTGAAATTGAATAGACTATTTGTGTTAGTTAAGTAATACTGATGCTAATTATAGTGCAGTAGGTACCTACGCATCAAATTACTTCTCCAGAAGTTTTATCACTCTCTCACGATCGGGCTATTCTAACGGCTATCACATTTTTTTTAATTAGCTTCCAAAATAGAGCCCTCATAAATTTTATAGCAACACAGAGGTGTAGCGTAGCGTCGGGCAGGTCCGCTGCGGCCGCGCCGCGTCCCGCCCGCCGCCGCCGCCTCGCCGCCGGCGTTCATTTGGGTATCACAGTTTTACGATAGCATTTATGATTGATTAATCAGTGATCCCAAAGTTGATCGCTTCCGTACTTATTCTTCTGATTGCAAAACGTTTTATTTCGTCTACGTCTAAGAGTGATTGTAATTTGTCTGTTTATGAGCATGATGTTAAAATTACTGCCCGAGGATATTGACATCGTAAAATTAAAACTGTCGTTTGATCAGATTATTATTCAGTGATTTCATATGATATTGTTTAGTCAACGGTATCTTACAGAAGGGGGCGGGAGCTCTATGTTGGGACTCGTTGCTTCTAAGGCCAGGCGCTATTGTTCTGCTATTGTGTCTCATAAACGGCAAATCGAGTTTTCGTTACGTAAGATTAATGGCTTGTATTTACAATACATTTGTTAGACGAAAATTGACTTATAATTCAACTTTGTTCTACTTTTGAATCATTTACATTCAGTAGGTAACTAGTCTTATTCATTTAGATTGTTTGAGCTTACTTCGAGATACTGGCTTTCGTAATGCAACTGTCATACGTGGAGGTAAGTCATAAATAATTGAGTTCAAACATAGCTTCCGAGATAAGTATCTGCTGTACAGAATATAGGTCTGTGTGGAGATTAATACTCGTGCTCAGCGGCTGCTCTCGAATGAGTGGTGACTGCCGACGACCGAGGGATACGCGTGGAAGAGATAACAAAGCTCCACTCGTCTTAGCTCCATTATCTGATGGGTGAAATTCCAGTAGTCAGCTGGGGATACCGAAACCTACTTATTCAAAATCTTTATTTCACTGACAGCATGAATCACTGGGTCTCAAAGCTTGAACTATCGCATAAGTGTGTAGCGACATCTATGACGCCACATAAGAACTACGAAGAAAACACGAAATCCTGCATCGCGCAATCAGAGTTCTCCGCGCAATTTGAACATATACGACAGCCCGACATCAACTATCGGGCAGTCGCCCACCAGACTATAACACCCGGTCTGGTCGGAGGATCCTCCCTTTTCAAAGGAGGTTTGCGGGACTTTACTCTCTGTCTCGCCTACTTCTAAACTGGTGACCCTCGACAAAGAACGTCAGCGCAGCCTTCGTGCAGCTACTACTTCATCATCACTTCCTCAAGCTTTCGAGCAACGAGCCATACAGCCAGCACCCACGGCTAAGGGTATCCTGACCACTAGTATGCCTACCCGGTCATACCTGGTCACCACCTCAGCCGCATCGGCGACCTTGGCACACCGCACCTTCGGCCAGTCATATGAAGAGCCATGAAGAACCTCTCCTGGTCGACGCCAGCAATCAAGCCCTACGTCGCACAAGCACCGCTCCGACTCACTGGAGCCAGCAGCACTACTCCGACTCACTGGAGCCTGCAGCATCGTCCCGACTCACTGGGACAGCACCACCCCGACTCACTGGGGCATCATCCCGACTCACTGGGACAGCACCACCCCGACTCACTGGGGCATCATCCCGACTCACTGGGACATCATCACCCCGACTCACTGGGGCATTATCCCGACTCACTGGGATAGCAACACCCCGACTCACTGGGGCATCACCGCAGACAGTTCCGACTCACCGAGAACTATGCGGCATCGGTTCCGACTCACTGGAACCAACCTACCGCTGGCCTGGCACACATCAAGAAGCATCAAGAACCATCGATCTCCGATCTCCGGAGGGGAGTGATGTAGCGACATCTATGACGCCACATAAGAACTACGAAGAAAACACGAAATCCTGCATCGCGCAATCAGAGTTCTCCGCGCGATTTGAACATATACGACAGCCCGACATCAACTATCGGGCAGTCGCCCACCAGACTATACCACACCTGTCTGGCCGGAGGATCCTCCCTTTTCAAAGGAGGTTTGCGGGACTTTACTCACTGTCCCACTTACCTCTAAAAGTGTTCCTTTCATAACGAAGAAGACAAAGAAAGGGTGTTGAACAATACATTGGATCGTTTTCTTCATTTTGATTGTTTCTAAATTAAACGAGTATCGACCAGATTTCAGTTACTTCGACAGCGTCAGAGTTTGCCTGGCAAAGTTTGTTCATGTAATTTTGCGTATGCGCAGAGAGAACATCAAGAGAAAAGGCACTGAAGTTCATCGCATGGAGGGTATAAAAAAGGGATGACCATTTCTATGAATTGAAAATTATAGTCAGTGGAAAAAAATCACAAAGTAAACGTTCATTTTGCTTTCTTTTGTTATAATCGTTATAAGTTTCACTTAAGAAAACAGAATTCTAACGTCATAAAAACTATCACAGGATTTTTATATTTAACGATAAACAACGAAAACTTAAAAAACGGCAGGTCTCGTCCGAACAAAATAATATCCTCATTTTCTTAGAAAACTAAGATGTTTGATAAGCGGCAAACGTTAGACATCATGAGACGTACCCTCTACAATTTTCTTTGACCCTGTGTATGTTATCTTCTGAGGACAAAAATTATACAGTAGAGAATACGTTGATATCAGCCGGGCATCTGACCGTATAATATTGCAATAGCCATTACGGACACACCGTAGCATCTTCAAAGTGCCTCGTAAACGCGCTACACGGCTACTAGAAATGTAATTTAGCGGTACTGAGAAAGAAACGATGGCTATCTCCAGATGAATGAAGCAGTGTTAGTGCACCGTCACACTTTTTTTACTGCTTAAGGTGTTCTGGAAACTTATCTCTCAATCACTTGCCGTAACTGTACGTTATAAACTTATTTTTCAGATCTGCCCGCCTTGTTCTCGCTCCATAAAACTTTCGCAACTTGTAACACATACGACTCGGACGCAATGCGCCGCGCATGCGCGTGCCACGCCACTACCAGCTATAGCTGTATATTATTATTACCTCGTTGTTCGTTGTGTGACAATATTTATCCATTTTCCTCTATAATACATATCCGTATACAAAGTAGAAAAAAGCTTGTTGATTTAGTAAACCAACCAAAAAATAGTTCTATGTTTCAACTTCGGTGTGTTTTGGAAAATCTCAGATTCTAGGGTTTTTTTGCAATAGCTGTTTGCGATAAATCTAATTACCGGTACGGTTACTTTCATACAATTGCAATGTTATGTACAAGTAAATACTTAGTACATTATACTGAGTACCTACAGTAAAAAAAGCGGTCTGCGTTCTGTATGCGCGTTAACGTTCATCACGCGGCTCTACAATGTCAAGATAAAAAATAATATTGTATTAAACATATTACAAATATTTCGAACACAAACAACGAACAACGCGACAAAGACTAGCGATACTTTAATTTTATTTTAATTGGTCCGAGCGAGAGTGACATTGGACGCTGTCAGATTTAAGTCGTGTTCAAGGTGATAGTCTCTCTCGCGTCGAACTAAAATGGCGACCGGCTTGGCATTTAAATGCCATGCATTTTTAAATTCATTCGACGTTCGCAATTAACAATTCGACTTCGATTACTTTGTCATAAACGTGCGCGTGTGTATCGACGGAGCCCGTTAGGAAGCTGTTTAAGAATTCATGACACTATTAATGGAGAATTAACTTTACGATTTCTCTGAATATCGAAAACATTATCAACAAAGTTTACGAGAAAGATATTAGTCTTTTGCATTCTTTGTGCATAGCAAAGCCTGGATAACTAGTATACTTACTTAGAACGAGGGGCGAGTTCAATAACATAGGATCAATATAACATTTATGTTTCGTTGAGTACGTACACATCTACAAATAATTATGCTTTACACTTTATTATTCTTGGTGAATAGTATACGCGCTGAACTCGCGATAATTATGATTATTACGTGATTTAGAGCTTGTACAAGTGTCTGTGTTAAAGTAAATGCTGTCTGATATTGTTATGAATGTTGAAATATGAACATGCTGAATGAAAACTTCATAGATCGAGTCACGAAGTTGTATTTAATCTGAACCTTCCATGTTTGTACGGTATGCCAAATGGTATCAATAGTATGTTTCTGGCCATTCGTTAATTATATAAATAATAGTATCTAAAACTTCAAATACTTAACCGATAATATTTGTGGTGTAATTATCGTAATTTAAAGGAGAGTTGTATTTTAGGACACCAGGGTCCTCTATACAGGGTTAGCGGCAATCAAAAACATTATATCATCTCTAGAGATATATATGAGATATTGTTCGTATGCACATCGACCGTGTGCTAGTTGATGATAATCGTATAATGTGGGTTGTTCACTCCTAGCTCACGTGTACTTACACAGTCAACTAAGTAATCTAAGCATGCTGAGTTTTCTTAGATTACTTTTTACTTCCACTCATAGCCAATATTTAGATGCTACGATCCTAGAGCTCAATTCACCTCGCAATGATACAATAATCTGCGTTTATCAACAATCTATTTTTGATTCTGCTTCAAAGTATAAATAAAACTCGTCTCGGCTAACTGTATCGTGGATGCTTTTAATCGTCTCAGGCCGAGCAAGCTCCAGGTATTTAACACACCACTGTATACTATTTCCATCTTAATCAGTTTTATACAATTGCAACGACGAAGCCACTTACGGTTACTTAAAATAATAAGTTTTCAATAAAAAAAAATTATAACAAGCTGTATAGGCCAAAGAGCTCAAAAACGACAAGACGAGACGGGTTATTGCACTCAGTAGTTCCTATAGCCACTATCCGATTCCATAATCAGACGAGCTTCATGGTACCATATCAGCTCAATCGGTTAGGGCTGTTTTAAAATACATTTGAAAGATTTACCCTAAATAAACATAAAAATTTAAATAAAAGATTTTACATTGTAATGAATGTCAAGTGACGACGGTAAGTTTTTTTAAATTTATAAACAAAAAAACTTTTTACAAAAAAAATATAACCGACTTCAATGATAATAAAAAACACTGAAAAGTTTCAAATAACTTTAATTTTGGAAGTCGGTGTTTCTATAATAGTTTAGTCTCTTCGTTATTTAACACCGACTTCCAAAATTAAAGTTATTTGAAACTTTTCAGTGTTTTTTATTATCATTGAAGTCGGTTATATTTTTTTTGTAAAAAGTTTTTTTTATTTTACACTTTTTAGTTATGGTACCACCACTAAAAAGTACCCCTCAGTCAAACTTAAATACCTTATAGTCAGAGCGCATCTCATAACGGTTCTAATAATCCCAAACACGGTTAGATTACATTAATTTACCTTTCGGCTTCATCATCAGATCAGTTCGATATATCCTCTCCCCCTCTTCTTTCAAACAGTCATTAGACTAGATGCTGGAGAGGGAAAGGATATATCGAACTGATCTGATGATGAAGCCGAAAGGTGAATCTTTCAATCAGTCATTAGACTAGGTAGATGCTGATAGACTAGATGCTGATAATCAGGCCAGATTTATGTCAACATTGCAATGAACTTAAAATTTAGTCCTGTTTAAAATGAGCCCAAACACGACTACGGTGCTGTAATTTCTAGCTTTTCCTGATGCTCCTGGCTTCAGCATCAGGTCTCTATGTACTTCGGTGTTCTTTATTAGCAGTACGTTTATCCACACATCGAGCCGTTTTCAATGAGCCTAAACTCGATATATCTGCTGTTTGTTGTCGAGGACTTAGGTACTCTGCAGACTATCCTGACTGCAGCATCAGGTCATGACTTGATGATCATGAGACCAAATGTGGCAAATGCCCTATCAAACATCACAACAATTTACTAAAACAGTCCTTGCCTGTTCGAGTAACTTCTTACTGTTAAGGAGTTGTACCTTCCATCATCAGCCCAGCTACCTGAGATGGTGACGACCATACGCAAATACACAAGATACTTCATAAAATATGCGAAAATCAATAAGTGAGCCAATAAAATTTGAAGGTTGCCCTCGATTTCTCCAAGATTCCATCATCAGATCCTAATTTGGTGATAATGGGACCACCTCAGAACTATCTACTTTCGAAAAAAAAAAAAGAATTTTGAAAATCCGTCCACATTTGGAGGAGTATTCGACGAACAAACATACAAAAAAAAAAAAAAACATACTAACAGCCGAACGTAGTACCTCCTCCTTTTTGGGAAGTCGGTAAAAAGAGAAGATACTAGATTTAATGTTAATTTTTTTTTATTGTGAATTAAAATCATCCAATGACAACCCCCGCTCTTAGGCGGAGCGGGAGATAGTGTCAGACTCTTACTGACTAAAAACCCCATCCCGTTCCTTCTAGCCTTCATACCGGGGGTCGAGCTACCTTTCGGACTGACCCTGGCCCCAGTAGGCTTCGACCCAGCTGCGCCCCTGCTGTTGCTGACAACTCCTTGAGGCGCACGGAAACTGTGCGCGCTGTCGATGTCTTGGTCTCGGTCTCGGTCCGGACAGTTACCGGACGGTCGGCCAGCGAGCTACTCATAGCTCGCTGTCCGCAAGCCTGCATCTACCGTGGCCGGAAATTGGAATCCCGGCGACGGCTGGGGCGCTGTGAGCGCCGCCGTTGTTTGATGCGGTCGGCCTCCTCTTTTGCTAGCATTACTGCTTCGCAGAAGAAGGTGACCTGCCACTCCTCCTCGCTCCGGACCATGGCCTGTACCAAGGCCCGATTTGAGAGATCGTCGCCGCCGATCGCCCCCACGAGGGCACGGCGATGCTCCGCCCAGGCAGGGCACACCTCACCTGTGTGCTCCACCGTGTCCTCCGGGCGTTCCGCACAATGGCAACACCCGGGCGTCACTTCCACACGAAACCGGTGCAGGAACCGTCGCGCGGAAGGTGAGGACGCCGTGAGGTCTTTCCTAAAGAGGGGACTTACCGCCATAATTGTGGCGTCTGTGATAAGACTTGTCATTATCACGGAAATAGTATGGATCAGAATGTTGGGCTGTGAAAAAGACGGATGAAAAAAGTTTACATGTAGCAGAGATGAGAATGTTGAGATATCAACATTCTCATCGTGTGGTGTGATGAAAATTGATAAAGTAAAAAATTAGTATATTAGAGGAAGTTTCAAAATGGTGCGAGTAACTGAAAAGTTGAGAGACGATCGTTTCTCTGGGTTTGGTCATGTGAATATGAGGGATGAAACATATATTACTAAAAAGTTCTGGTATACATATTACATATCTAATAGATGGATGTAGAGAGAGGCCAAAGAAAAGATGGATAGATTGTATGAGGAGTGATACTAAAGAAAAGGAAGTTAGTGATAGTGTGATGGGTGACAGGACTGAATGGAAGGAAAACATGTGTTGCACCGATCCCAAGTAATACGGGATAAGGGTAGGAAGAAGAAAGGAAGAGATTTTGATTTTTGTATTTGCTAATATGTTCATTATTCCAAATAATCATAAGATTAGCAAGTTTATGTAAGGCTGTTAGTCGTGGAAGCTCATAGGAAGGCGCTCGTACTCAGCGAGGCTGCAACAATTATGCTAAGTCGGTTTATCATCGGTGTCGGAGTCACTGCAGCGTTTCCTTTTATGGTGAACGCAATCAATTTAGTATTTTTGTAATTTATTATACGAATGGCTCCGAACAGGTGACATTAATAGTACTAACATACAACATTGACACAAACCATGTATTAGCGCTTACTCGCGCTTGTAACGAGCCGTATCAGAAAGAAGATCGTAACCGACAGTTTGCACTTTTTATAGGAAGGGGTATATCCGTTCGTAACATAAAAGTATTTATGATAGAATGGTATTTCTAAAAATTTAAAGACTTATTGTTCATAAAATAACTGATCGGTTAGACTACGTAATAACTTTTGGCATACCGGCCCTTTACGAAGAACATCATAAGTGACAGTTTGCATTTTATGTAGGAAGGATTTTTTTCTTTTCTAATTTAAATGGATATTAATATATTTCTAAATAAATATGACTTGTATCTATTCTATCGTGTCTATATCAGCGATAAGACCGCCATTGTACCCATAAATTTAATTATGTATAAGCTGTGTTACTTTTTGGTGTACAATAAAGTTTATTCTATTCTATTCTACTTGTAATTCATACAACTACTAATCTATTAGAACAGTTCTTATAGCCATATTGTCACAAATACCTCTTCGCCACTTGAGACGTTTTCGCTGAAAAGACTCGATATGTAGACAGTAGTTACAGAGTGGCTACAGTCGAACTCGGCGGATGACAAGTCCGCGACACATCCCGTCCTCGCCGACAATCAATTATCCACAATCCATAATCACGAACAATTATTTTTTTCTCGGTGCAGTTAATAGGAGTGCGCTTTCGACGGTTAATTTCTCGATAAGGGTCAAATTGATCCGCCCGCGGCCTATGTGAACAAAACAAGTAATTTACGGCACTCGATACATTACGCTTTTTATTTTTTTTCTACTCTGTTGCTTATCTTGCTGCAGCGGGTTCCTCGCCTTAATAACAGTGCGCGTCTCACACTGTCGGCGTTCTGGGATGCTAAGTAGCGTTTCATCAGCTGAGAGTCTAAAGCGAGCTGACTTAGTTCTAAAGGTGCCTTCCCAGTACAGTTCTCGTATATTTTCACTATAAACATTGTTGAACAATACACAAACAGTGACCGTTTGACCCGCTTGTAATATTTCTCGAGAGAACATAGATCGTCATGAGTACACAAAGGAGGTCTTTTTTGATAAATCACTGAAAAGAAACAAAGGGCGCATAAATTTATCGTCGGCTGGTGGCTTATCATGATCACGTTGACTTTCTCCGAGTGTCGATACAGCGCGGGGTGCAGCAGCGTCGGTGACGTCACACGCGGCCCCTCCCCCCGCCTCCACCACCCGCCCGCGCCGGCTCCTCACTCCGTACATCGCTAACAGAAAGCTACATTGATCTCGGAGTATCTACCTATACTACCACATCATGTCCGTCAGCGGCTTGAACTTGTACCTTTACCCCCAACCTGTAATTTCAAGTCAGATTAATAGCCTATTCTAAAAGTCTAGCTATTAGGCTAGGTATTTTAACGATTTTCTAATCTCACTTGGGGTATGCTTAAAGTACGTAGCTATATATTGTTGATTAAATCCAACAAGAGAGAAGCAATTACAATCGACCGAAATTCTTATTGGATATCAATGTTTGGATATTTGTAAAATTTTTTGTCTGCCAGCTTTTTCTTGGATTGGTTGGATGTCACATGTCTTCGAATTTTTGGTTGTAGGACATGCCGGTTTCCTCACGATGTTTTCCTTCACCGTTTTGAGAGCAGTGGTGATGAAATAAATTACACAAAGTAATGCGCCTGGCTGGGTTCGAACCTGCGACGTACAACTCGTAAGTCGGGGCCATTACCACTCGGCCACCACTGCTCTCAATCTCAGTGACAAAATCTCGTTATTTGTTTTAATTATTTATTTTCCTGTAATAACTGACTTTTGATGAAACTATTATGAAATGCAAACCTAATAAGATCATTCGTTAAAAAAAGTATTGAAACGTTTCTGCCACCGTTATCCATCGGTTAAAATTGAAAAATAATTTTGTAATGTTACACCAAGGGTCTACCTGCGTACTCGGAATTGAATAGCAGCCGTTTGTGCAATCTAAAAGGGTGTCGCACAACAAAATATGTCTAGCGGATCTTCAAAAGATCCATTCAAAATGAAAAGGGTTGTTTTTTACAGGGGAGACAATGTGTAGACAAAGCTTTCGATGACCACCGATGACCAGTGACCAGTACCCGTGAGTGACCAGTGTGGGAAGCTTCGTTTATTTCTCTGTGAAAGCTTGACCCTTCCTTTGTGTCACCTATTGTAGATAAATATGATAGTGCAAAAGCAAAGGGTCACTTCAATGGAAGAACGCTCGGTACCAACGACGATTGTTTTTTTTTGCACGGCTTAAAACGGTTAAGTGAATTAATAAGAGAGATAAAAAATCTCGTCGAAACTTCCCATGCATGTATTTTTCCACCTATAATTACGTGAACTCGGCATGGACTCCTCGAGATATTTTCGTGCGCACGACGTGAAGGGCTTGCACAATCACTGTTCAGGCGTTTCGGAGAACAGCAATGTGATAAATCGGACCCTCCAATTATTATTGCATTCGGTGCTCGAAAGTGCTCACTGTACTTATGGAGATTATTGACCAAATCGGTCCATGTTCTCGTTACGCCAATCATACTGAACACCTATGTGTAGAGCTTTTTGATATAATTACGTGCAATGTAACATGCGTATATATAAAATGACTAATCGTAAAGAGACCAAAACGTTGATAAAATATTATCATGTATGTATAAAGATAATTTTATATCCTGCATATCTCATATACAATCCAACCTCTACAATTCTAGATCATGACGTATCATGATCTAGGATTGTAGAAGATGGAATGACTAAGTAATTCTAATTAAAAAAAAAAGAAATTAAGAGGGTCCTTTTCCACTCGACTATCGTAAACATCGAAAATGGTTTAAAAGCTTCTTACTTCATTTAATGCAATCCAACGCGATGTTTGACGAAAAGGCAACACAAAAAAAGAAAGATAACGCCTGAAAACTCTGTTAGTATTCGGTAATTCCGAGATTTACTTGAAAATTACACAAAACTTGCTCCAGGAAATAGCTGTTTTTTTTAAACCCTTAAAAGTTTTTGGAAAAAATTGTCGTCATTTAGAATCTTAATAAAATTTTCAAGGTTTCTAAAGTTTGACTTTTTTGACTTTTTTAATTTTTAGGCAAATTATGAAGTGTCAAAGTTTATACAAAATAGGTGATTTTCAGAGGTCTTTACCGGATTAGTTTTACACAAATTTAGAAATTGGTTTCTTTAGAAACCTAGATAATATCCACAAGATACTGTGTTTCCAAAATATCTAATGAAAAATGTGTAATAACGTCATAATCAGTTATGAGCGGTTGTATGAAAAACAGTGAAAATGTGAGTCGTGATGACCTTTAATTAAACTCATAATAGTAAATGAAAAACGTTGGATACAATAAAAACAATATTTAAACTTCTTTATTCGATAAGCCTCGATTGTAGTTCGTTTACTTATTCAAATGCTTATGATAAAATGGTGTGGGCAGTTTGTATACTCGATACAAAATCTATTAAGAATCATATTGGTCGAGCCATTAGCCGGCCAGCTTCACGAGTGAGTGTTATTCGGCTACTTAAAGATGGGACTTGGCACATTATCCGAGGCAATCCATCTCATCGAGTGCTCTTCTAATTCTGTTACTCGCCGCTTGCGAGTGGGCGCGGCGGCTGTCGGCTGACCGGTACACATACACATACTCATAAATATAACGCATAATTTTGTAATTATGTAAAGCGGTAAAAAACCAAGTCTAAATCGTTTGCTATCTGTAACGCAATATAAATTAATGGCCGTTATAATAAAATACATAGACGGCAAATGTTTGAAGCAGTTTTCGGTTCCAATCAATTTATTGATGTAAGTGTTCTACTTATATCATTTAATTAAAATTAGAGGATATATATTTGACTCGTTAGACGTAATTATAAGTCGTGATGGCCTGGCTGCAGTTTTACTGTTTTACACACTGATCACGTTAAATTAGTCGCTAAGCAGCGAGAATATTAAACAGCAGCTAATGAGATACGATCACTCATTAATCATATTTTATGCGGACTACTAAAGCACAATCTAGTTTGCAATGAGTTTATAACAACATATTATTGGTATATTATTACTTTTAATTTTATTTAACTACATTCTCTCGGTTATGTTAATGGTTCATAATATTCGAGGTTTTATTTTAAATCGCTAAAAACGTATGCATGAGTGAAGCCGGAAGGAGACATTCCAAACTCCCAAGGACTTGTGGCTTCGTAAGCGAAACGTAGCGGAGTGCGGACGATAACTGTAGATCTTTTATTGTTTTGTGTTGATAACCCTAAGTACATGCGGCGTGACGGCTCACGTGGTCACGACAATTAGTTGCCTATCAGCAACTATAGATGTGGAGGAGTGTGCGGTGGCGCTATACTATAATAGCAGATATAATAAAAGCAACGCTGCGCCCGCGCAGGTGACTTCCGCGTCGCAGACCCTCGGCTTCACTCAAATTTGACTTCTAATTACTCGAGTCTCGACCACTACCGACATTTTATGTTTCCTTAGCCCATAACTTTAATTAATTCTTACGCCGTCCGAGCTTTTCTCACGCTGTATTATCGTAATTAAATTGTAGTGTTAAAGTTCCTTCTATTTCATTATTACTACAAAATATTATAATTTAATTTCTTGGGTTAATCTTCGCAGTTTAACATTTTGTATATTAAAACTTTGTACAGTGTATTTATTTTATTTATTTGGTTGCGGGAAGCCGATGGATGCGAGACGCGCAGGAGCGTTCGTTGTGGCGACGCTTGGGGGAGGCCTATGTCCAGCAGTGGACGTGTATCGGCTGAAATGATGATGATGATGACAGTGTATTTGTTATAATCTCCAATTCACAACGCGTTACACTAGCTAAGCTTTTCATTATTGACCCCACAGGTTTATACACCTGTGGGGTCAATAATGTAGAACTACTGATTGTTCATTAGACCATCACTGACGTGCTACGACTACGACACGCTACGAAACTACGCGCTCGCGTAGACTCGTAGCAAACAAAGCAAAGACCTATAAATATTTAAGTGTACACGTTCAACTAAGGAAAGGCTTACAGCTTTAAAGTAATCTTAATTTTTATTCCAAACTTTGGCATGTGCTCGTATCTAGGTACCAAACCAGTATATTGGCTACGAAGCAAGATTTATATGCCTGCCAATGGAAATAGTTGGTAGTTTTGTTAACTTCCTTCCTATCAGTAGGTAGCTCTATAAAAAAGAAAGTTCTTGTGTCACTTAAATGACTTACGACTGTCATTTTAAGTGATCGACCTCGATACAATGTAGTGCGGCACCCAGCGCGCGCTCGTTGAACTCTAATGTAGCGAGATCTGGACTCAGCTATCGGATATTGATTATAACGATTCGTAGATTTGAAAAATTCATTATATTGTACAATAAATTATAAATAAGTAGCTTCGTAAAAGTAGGACTATCCAAACAAGCTTTGAACCCCGTTTCATACCCTTTAAGGGAGTATTTTGGGAAATTCTCTCTTAGTACTCGCTTACGTCATAAAATAAAACCTCCTAAAATAAAATTTCACGCTCCTAGTCCCTGTAGTTGATATGTCAGTCAGTCAATTTCACCTTTTATAAATATACTAGCTTTTGCCAGCGGCTTCGCCCGCGTACATAAAATATAGCCTATGTCACTCAGGAATAAAGCACCTTTCTATCGGTGAAAAAATTTTTGCAACCAGACCAGTACTTCCAGAGATTACCCCCTACATACAAACTTACAAGTTTTACCTCTTTATAATATTAGTATAGATTTATATCGATTATTTAATAAAATATAAAAGGGCGGGCGTTTTACTGTTTCGTTAATGGTTAACGGCTAAGACTATATTAGACATCCATAAAAAATCTCTTGTTCAAACAATCGGCAACCCTTTATCAGCGAACAAAGAGGAAGAGTTGCGATGTCACCCTTCTCCGGCCAGAGCCGGGCGGGCTCGAGCGAGCGGCGCGCGACGCAGCAGTAGCGAGCGACGCCGCCGCCTGACCGCACCGCCGACCGCGCACTGAGCAGTGAGCACTCGCGCCGACCCTAACCCGCTCCCGAATCGAACCCCGGCCGACGCAGCGGGCAGGGTGGACCGGACACTATTGTGCACAAGTGACCCTATTGGACACCACTACTGACCGGTACCTGACCGCGTCATGCAAAACGCCCTCGGACGTTGATGCGGGGTTGCCCAGCTGCTTCCTCGGCGACCAGTTCTCGACTTGTTCCACAGGTATTTTCGATTATTGTTGTCGTGACCTGTTCTTCTTGACCACTGTTCGAAATGCTCGAGCAACGTATTGAATCATTATGATAACACGGCGAGCCGTAACGTGCCGGTGCGCGATATCGGACAAGCGCAATTACTATTTATTTGACATTTTATTTCCCGCAACCTGCTACTTAGTGTAACGTGTACTACCGATGGTTATCTAGTGTACCGCAATGCAAACGAGTCTTTGTATAAATAAAAACAATGATCATTTAATATAATACAAGTTTAACTGAATCTGATCAATGCGATTATTTGTTTCGCGAGATAATGTCACATTATTTTAAGATTACCAAAATCTCAATCATTAAACCACTTTTGTGAAACTTTAATGAAACGTACACCTAATTATGTTATTTTACAGACAATATAATTAATTTAAATTATATTAAATAATCGTGACTTTACATGCCTTATGTTTATGTACTGTCTACGTGTTGAATAATTTTTGTAATGTTTCTTTGACTTAGAAATAAAATGATAACAGTGATGATAAAATCTAACGGAGGTATCTGGTTTATCTTTACCTTACACGTTGTTTAGTTAGTTTTCTAAATTAGTGAAGCTTCAATGATTTAAAATTATGGCTAAAAATACTGAATATGATGGTGGCTTTTATATATTCAAATTCTTTTAGTAATGAGGTATATAATTTTTTCTTAGAAGATTTACTTATATAATAGAAAATCGATATTAATACATCGAATCTGAAACATCATTACGACAGTTCCTACCCTAATCCCTAGTCCTAGTATTTTTGAAAGTCGAGTCGTTTACCTTTGAAATCGAAACCGATATTTACTTATTGTAAATAACTAAATATGTAGACATAAAAATCTCCAATAGCTGCTGTGATATATTTTATTTATAATATCTATGGATATTTTTTGTTAAGTAAGCATTATACGAAACTATAATTTAATTTTTTTGTAATATACTTGTCAGTTTGGGTTTTTAGAACAGGAAAACACATACAGAAATCAGTTATTTATGTTAATATTGTTTTTTTTCGGAAACGAAACTGTGTTGATCATTATTTAAGGTACTCGCTAACTTAGCGGAAGAGTAATAATAGAACACAGAACTTAAATAAATTTCAACGGAGATAAACAAATTTTCTATTGCAATCCACAGCTAAAACTTGTCAGCTAATGGTTCTTTGTGTAAGACTGTCTGTATTTTTTGGCTTGTAGTTGGAAAAAAACGTTATTATTATTTTATTACATTGTATTATTATCTGGTAATCTATAATAATTCGCCTATCGATTATATAAGCTTAGTAAAGAAAACATGCTCGAGGTCAGGATATATGACTGGTTTTGTTATATTTATATATGCATGTAGTATATAAGTTAATTTAGATAATATAGTATATTCTTAATTTTCAGACTTATTTGTATACACTGTGTCTACATATCTCATCCAACTCTCTTGTCGCAGGTCTGCTAGAAGAAATTTCATATGAAATAAGCAGTACCTTTGTACTCCTTTATCTGTATATGTCCATTTTATTGTTTGTGTGTGTACATAAATGAATAATTAAAAAATAAATAAATATATATATACATATATATATAATTCAATAAGAGAATCTTGACGGTACTTCGAAGATAGTCCTGATAGCCATGGTACACCTTCACTCTTCACGCAGCTCAGGATATGCTGCTTCTTTGTTGCTACGTCAATTCGCGCTGTGTTAACGTTTTTGGGGGTCCATTTATTGAATATGCAAGTCACTTTATGCCTTTTTTATCACAGGGGTCTCCCAAAACCATAGCCAAATCTTTATACTCCATATAATTATCACAATAGGTTCCCACAGGACGTTGTTCTTGGGTGCACTTGCATTGCACGTACAGGTATAATCGTCGTTTACCTCTGAGAGTTCGACTTGACCTCTCGTACGCCTTCCAGAGGTCTGGGACTACAGGATCCCGAAATAACTGAAAGATCAAAATATTTACTCAATGCGATTCTTGACGTGAAAAAATATTTGTTTATTTGCACTTGTTATTTGCATTGTATGACTGGTATCTATTCAAGGAAATTGCGGAAAACGTTTTTTACTTAAACTCCGAAGATTGTGTGTGATTAGCAAGATTACTGCGTGTCAGGAGTAGCAAAAACACGCGTATCTATGTAGTAGTGACGCATAATTCGAAATATATTCAGATTCTCGGTTGTGGCAGATAATTAGGTGGTAATATCGCGGCAAGACTTCCGCGTCGCAGCGCTGGCCGCGGCCGCTCGCCGCTCGTCAACAGATTTATAGCAAGTTTGACCGTGAGACCTCAAGCGTAGCCGTTTTTTGCCTAATGCGTTATTTATTAAAATTTGATTATAAAACAACCGACGTTAATTCTATAAGTTGGACTCATGTCAAATCTTAGAATATTATACATAAATATCGTCAACTATTGGGTGCTTAATGAATAATGTATGTGCAATGTTAATATATTTGTTTATTCATAACAAGAGACCTCAATTTAGCTAATTACGATATCAGATGTGAATAAGGATGAAGGTTTATTAATGTAATTGCCAATGTCTAGGCTTATATGTATTTTTGTCCATGTTTTTTTTATGTCGGCAGTAAAATTAATTACGAGTTCAGTAAAAAATCCCCCATACAATTAGGAAGACAATTTCGGCATAATACCTGTCTTTGTCTTGTATGTAATTGTGCCTACTCAGCGTGAGTGTTGCCAGGCGATTGATGTTTTAACGTTAAAATGTCACGTAATATTATTACAAAGAGCAAAAGAGCCGCTAAAGAGCTGATGCCCCGAGTGGTGCCATGTACCACGACATACATTAGAATAGTATTTTCGAATATCAAATATTGGTTTTGGCGGCGGTCGTTGTGCAAACAATTAATGTTTATTTCTCTAAAAACATCGGCGCGCGACCGCTCACATTTTTGTTTAGATAATAATTGATTTTTTATTTACTCCTTGAGTGTTGCCGCACCAAGACAACGGCAAATAGCGTCAGGTACATTTTCTCACGGAACGCGGATAAGCAGTATCACTATCTATGTCCGTTATAGTTTTCTTGCGAAAAGCTCTCGGCGCTTGCACTGCGTGCGCGTGCGGCGTCACTCGTCGCGCTGACCGAGCGCGCTCGAGTCTCGTGTGTCACACGTCAGATCAAATACACGAGATAAAACTCAAACTAATGTACACTCTACTCAAAGCTTTTCACAATCACCGGTGAGGGCAATAAATAAAGCTTCGCCGAAGAACGGGAGCAATTAATATGGGCGCGCCCGACCGCGTGAAAGTAGCAGTCGCGGAGCACATGTGTGCGAGGAGACGGCCGCGCCCGCCAGCCTGGCACACACGACACACGCGCCCGCGCCGGTAGGTGGAGCTCATGCATCGCGACATATATCATATTTGTAATAATATGTTAATCCGCTGATAGAATACATTGCATATAATGTGGGGGTGTTGCATTTCTAGCACTTAAGAAATAAATGACATATTTTATTAGTAAGCAGAGTCGTAATGTCTTCCAAATACGGATCAAGTGCAAACAATATAATTAATTGTTGGGAGATTGTATTCTTGTTATTGTATCATTTCCTTGTCATATTAAGTACGTACACGGCGCGGTAGATTGTCGGGCACCGAGGTGAGCTTTAAAGCCACGTCTTTGTACACGGAGGGATTTTCTCGACGATCGAGATGTGAGGACATCTATTGGGTGCGTGACTCGTAGCCCTCTACTCTCTACTCGTAGGCAAATACGACCAGCTGATTTTATCGCACTCGTGTTTAAAATACAAAACATACTATGAGTATTTACATGATACTTCATGTATGTATATGTTGTGAAACTCTCCGCGTTTGAAAGAGGCTTAGTGCTCAATCCGCTAATGGATCATAATTTAAGATAATACTAACGATATAATATATTATCATTAAAAAAAAATCTTACGTAATGTAATAAAACCATGTTAAAAATGTAGTTTTAGGTGTGAACAGTCAGCGCAACTGCAATGAACTCTGTGTAGTTTTGCAGTCAGACCACAACTGATAGCTCTCCGATCAACTCAAGTCATATTCTCATATAAGGAAGCTATAACTACACGCCGCCATGATCTAGAAGTATAAGTACTCGGTATGCATTGGAAGCATTTATCTTTCTAAATTGCGACTAATAAAGTATAAATCATAAAGTGGTATAATAACAGAGTATGGTGCAGTAAAACATAAATGGGCATAGGTGTACAATTACTTCCTCATCCAATAACTTTGTTGAGCTGATATTCGGCTGACCTACATTGGGAACATTTTGCGATAGTACCTCCAACGCATATGAGCGACATGTCGATATTGGCATATGATTTCAATATGGCGTGGAGCCCGGCCGAGGCTCGAGTGCATGCTAATACGAGCCGCGGGCGGCGAGCGAGCGCGGCAGGGCGCGTCGTACGTATGTGAAACAGTGTAGCCAAGCTATGCAATTACCATTTTATTAGTTGGTTAGCTGCCTTTACTTGATGGAATTTCACTATTACTATAATATGTAGGTATGTCAAATTACGGTCGTTCGGGACGGGAATTGATGTATTAACCTTATAAACATACATTTTTGTTTTTATGAATAGTTAAGTATCTAATTACAGAAAATTTATTAAATTTTAATCGAGTTTAAAAAAGGAGGTTTTCAATGCGTTTGTATTTTTTTATATTTATTTGCTGAGAACTCCGTCATTCATGGACCAATTTAGAAAATCATTTTTTTCTTTGAATGGACATCTAAATTGGTTCTATTTTGAAATCCAGTTGATATAATGGATCCCCATGAAGAATTGAGGTAAATCCTAAAATATAATTAATTAATATTGGCCTTTGCATTCAGAAAGTATCACTTGACAAAATGATAGAGAAGACGTCAGTAGACCCAGATGGCCAACGAAACTTTACAATATATATTATTATCTATCGATTAATATAGCTAAGCAACTTTGTAAAGTGTGCTAACGAAAAGGGTATCGTAACTTCATAATAAAACAAAGTTTTAAGCTTTATTGTTTACATTACGGAAGTGTAAATAACGAAAAAACAAAATCAGAAATATCAAATTCCGAAATTGAAGGAATTCTACGCTTTTTATATTGGCAATATTGATACCTAGTCATTTGTATTTTTTATGGAGAAAGATTTCGTATATTATAATTTATTGAGATAATATCATCTCAGTGGTCGCTGGCCGCTAGCCGCTACGTTATTAGTTAATAACCTCCACAATTCTAGTCCAAGTAGTGTCGTGTAAACGTCATAATACCTAAAGGCTAATAAAGAAGGGATAAGTAATTACGTGGGTGTTCATTGTATCCTAACATAGCGTGGTGTTTTTGTGTTTATTTAGCGTGTTCCCGAGAATCCCACGCGCGCTGTGTAAGTTTTTCTAGGTACGATGCGTGAGCGCAGCGCGGAATGCGGCCCACAGGCCACAATTCTGCGCGCGCTCTCTCGGGCACATTCAAGGGTAGGCAATAGGGCTAGGCATGGCGGGCTCCGGAGCTCTCTAGAAACCGTTTATTAAGTGGACTGATGTTAACACATATGTTGCAATGAAGGACCGTAGCTTCGCAAAAACTGATACAATTAGAAATTAAAAATGAAAAATCGTGTAAAAATTGTGAAGCAGTAGTTTTTTTTGTAAACATCGCAAAATTTTTAGGGTTACAAGGATCCGCTGGTAACGCAACGCCTCGCACGCTGACACACGCTACACACAAAGAGTCGCGGCGCGCCGGCTACAGCTACGGGCTACGCGCCGTAGATCATAATCGGACGAGTATTTATTGGGGCGCGCTTTCTAAAGCCCTGCGCGCGCGCTGTGTGCCTTTCCGCGACTGTAAAGCTAGATACCTACTCACGAATGTCAAGTGACACGCCACATTACATCGAATGTGTTTTTATTGCAACTTCGCATCGTCAACATTATCGGCGTCTAAACGTGAATAAGTGTGAGTGGCAGGTGTGCGTTTGGATTTATTACGAACTTCCTTTTTAGTAAAACGTTCGATGGCAGTTATTGTTGGACATTATTTATTTATCGAACGTAATTAAAAATAATCGACATGGGTTTCAGTCGAAGTGAATTTCATTATTACTTGTCGAGTAACTTTTAAGCTAAATAAGAAAACTTTCAAAAGGTCGTGTTGGTAAAATCATTTGAATAGCTATCATTGGCTCGTTGATAGCTGTAGTTATTCACACAAGAAGTCATTTGTAACAATTAATTTTAAAGTAATAGATAATTTTAATGCTGTAAAGGTAGTTGCCGATGCGGCTCTTACAACGGAACTTTAAAATTTATTGCCTTCTTTTACTTAACGACTTTCAATCTCTTAAGATTCCACATGTCGACTTTAAATGCGAAGAGACATCTAAAATCATTATATTAATAAATAGGTGTTCATTGTTATCCTGCTAGCCAAGAGAATGTCTCATAATTACGGACGCATATACATATATTTCTTTTAAATCGGAAGTAACTGTAAAATAGCGAGTTATCAATATAGGAATGTAAGGAATTAGTCACCTATTATATATCATTATTGTTTGGTATTTGAAATCGAGAGAGAACAAATGATTTAAAAAAAAAAACAGTAAAATAATTGTAACATTAATGAAGTCTACAAATTGATTTTTGGGTTCCGTACCTAAGTTGACCGAAATGGAACCATTATAGAATCACTACACACAAGGACACAAGTTGGTATCACGAGTCTCGGAGGATTTTTCCGAATCGCAGTCATTTTCGTCTCATTTTTTTTTTTTACGTTGGTTAAATATCATCCAAATGATATCTCCCGGGCGGAGTGGGAGTTAGTGTCTGACTCTTACTGACTAAAAAACCCATTCCGTTCCTTCTTGCCTTTCATACCGGGGCTGAGCCTCCCTTTCGGAAACAAACCCAAGCCGCAGTAGGCTTTGACCCAGCTGGGCTGCTACTGTTGCAGACAACTCTTTGAGGCGTGTGGGGACAGTGCGCGCCGTCGACGACTTGGGCTCGGTTCTGACAGTTACCGGACGGTCGGAAAGCGAGTTACCCATTGCTCACCGTCCGCAAGGCCGCGCCAACGGTGGTCGGAAATCGGGATCGGAATCCCGGCTCCGGCTGGGGCGTAAGCGCCTTTACCTGATACCTGATGCAGTCGGCCTCCTTCTTTGCACTCCCTGCCACTCTTCCCCACTCCGGATCATTGCCTGTACCAAAGCCCGGCGCGAGAGACCGCCGCTGCCGATCGCCCCCACAAGGACACGGCGATGCTCTGCCCAAGCGGGGCACACCTCTACCGTGTGCTCCACCGTGTCCTCCGAGCGTTCCACAGAGTGGCGACACCCGGGCGTCACTTCCGCACGAATCCGGTGCAGGTACCTCCCGAAATTACCATGTCCGGTGAGAACTTGCGTCATGCGGAAGGTGAGGACGCCGTGAGGTCTTTCCAGCCACGCTTCAAAGAGGGGACTTAACGCCATAATTGTGGCGTGCCTATCTTCTCATAAATTAGTACGGAACCCTCGGTGCGCGAGTCCGACTCGCTCTCGACCACCATCTCACCGGATGGTAAGCATTGATGTGCTTACTTTACACCGTGAGCACGCTTAAATACCTAGAAGTAACCTATTCACTCTTGGCTTATAGAGCCTGGGTTGTATCTCTCACGAAACATATTAGGCTCTGGCAGGGAATTTGATTTATTGTCGACGTGTACCGAGTGCACTAACGTCGGACGTAAGGAAATAGGTAGCCTAATACTCGTATTGTCAACTATTACTGAAGGGCCAAAGTACGACAGAATTAAACAAAGATACTAACTTTATAACATTAGTGCGCAACTAATAATAATCGTATTATTAGCAATCACGACGTATGAACAATGTTATTGCGAGTCCATCAAAATACTGCGCCCAACCAAACTTGACGCTTGAGTTTTGAAAGTTCTTCAAAATATCGAGCACTTTTTACGTGTTACTTTGAATAAAAAATAACATATTCAAGTGACAAATTAATGTAGTAAATGCATACTACGAATAAGATCTTATAAAATCTTTGGTACCTACTGTAAGCAGCTAATGTGTCCAGTTGATATTTTTGTCTTATTTAAAAATAAACACTATACTTACTCTACGTGCCCACAACAATATTCATAAAATAATAATTCATAAATCGTGCTCTATATATCCGATTAAATAAAATAAAAATTCTAATATTTTCAAGGATTCAATTAATAATAAGGTTAATTATGGTAGCTAAAATCCTAAAAATTTATTGATTTAATTTTTTTTAGTAAAACTGATTATTAATGTCATCTATTGACTTTTTATTTTTATGTATTGTATTCAATAATCAAAACTTCACGGTCACGGGAACAACTTGTGACCTTGACCTTGTGCCGGAAAAGTTGGAAGAAAATCGTTTGTCTTGGTATGGTCATGTAAAGAGGAGAGGTGAAACGCATGTTGCTAAAAGAGTTATGAATTTACATGTGAATGGAGGATGAAGAGGGAGAGGGAGGCCAAAGAATAGATGGATTGATTGTGTGAGAAGTGATATGAATGAAAAGGGAGTTAGTGATAGCGTGACGAGTGACAAGACAGAATGGAAGAAAAAAACGTTTTGCGACGACCCCAAATAAAACGGGACAAGGGCAGAAGATGATAATTCAGTAATCAAAATAGCGAAAATTCACGAATGCGCTGTGGCAATCTGAAAATTAGCACAAGCGCGTTAAAAAAGTAGAATTATCATAAACCCTAAAGTTTTCAAATCAATTTTTCAATAATGTTGCATTTTTCGGGATAAATACGCAAGGTTGAAAAAAAAACAGCGTTGAAATGCGTTAGGTACATATAGTGTAGAAAGTGTGAAGTGTCTAAACGTGTAGGTCGCGGTAGAGTAGCGCTCGGTGGTGGCACTGGCAGCTCGCAGGGCGCGCCCGCGGAGCGCAGGTACCTGCGGAGAGCGTGTGAAGTCCGGCCGGCAGGGGTGCCGCACAAAGGAATATTCAAATGCGCTCCTGGACGCGGCTCGCATGAACGTGCATTACCCTATGACCTTATTATTTTTAACATCCAAAGATAATGGCTCATCGGGGCGATTCTTAATTTTTTGTCGCTTTCTTATGCGCGACCCTTTATTAGGGTCCGCAACGCTTTAGGGCTTTTGTGCAACCGACGAATGTTGTCATTAAAGCGAAAATAATTAATTATTTACTCGCACCGTTTACATTTCTTTAAAGTGAAACTTTGAATTATGTCTAATATAGCTAAGTAAAGTTAGAATAAAATGGTATTAATGTATAACAACAAGCATATCAGTAATAAATCATATAAGAACCTATTTGAAATAGCATTAAGCCCGCCATAACACCAAGTTATTAATAAATAACAAGGTATTTTTTTAGTTACATAAATATGTTTAATTTTATTCACTAACAAGATTAATTATCGCTGTTTGTGGTCTTTAGCTTTGGAGTATGATTAAATCCCGCGTTAGATGAAGTACAGATGTGGTAAACAACAATAATGAATTAAACAGTGTCCCGTAGGTCCAGCGCCGGTACTTATGACACTTTACCCTGTAATTTGGCAATCAGTGGAGCCGGGCGCGCGGCGCTGCGCTGCGGCCGCCGAGCTATTGTGGTGCGCGGCGCGCCGCTGACGTCAGGAGCCTGTAATTTGCGGTTACTTGCAGGTGTTTATTACATTATAGCTGTGACGTAAGATTAAGTGAAACGAATAAACTCTACACGTCACGGACACGTCGCGTAGGCTTTCCGAATGTCGTTCTTTTTCAACTAACCACTAAGACCTACCGCGCGACAAGTTAAGTATTTATTTTATAATCGGACCGGTCAGCCCGATGACTTATAAGTACCTAATATATGAACTTATGAACTTGAATTTAATTAAACCGTCGCAGAATTGTATAATTTCAACAACTATTAATCAAGTTTATTACACGTGATCGTGACAAAGCTCGCATAAGCTTAACTCGTAGAAAAAGCGTATTAATTTATTCCGTTACCTTATAAGGCCATCTTGCATATAAATAGTGTTCACTGATTTCACACGGTGAGCGGTGCGCTGACCATTGTCTCCCTGTCATTAAAAAGAAAATTGCGAACCGCGCCATTGTTGGATGTGCAACCCTTTGCCCTGTGTCCATGAGCGCACGGAGCGTTACGGGGCGGCCCGAGGTAATATCTCACAGTTTTGACAATCGCCCGTTGCGCGTTGGGGAGAGTGGAGAGACACTCATTGTTTCGCAGCATCCGAGGGTCCCGCAGAGAATTTATGCTCGCCTGTCATAACACAACGAATTTACGCTTTGTGAATCAATACAGTGATTTCATCAATAGACAGCCTTTGTTTCTGGGTGTCGAGCTTACGTAATGTATTAGGATATGTCAGCAAACAGTGTGTGTAAGTGGATACTTTAGCTGAGACAATGGCCACTCATTTATATTGTGCCAATATATGATAATAAATCCGGACAGCTATAAAAAGCTTCGCGACGGACACTATGCGGAGTTGAATAGTGTTTGTATCAGAAGCAGTCAAGCTGGTCTATTAGACTGTCTCAAAATAATTAATGCATTTATAGTGTTAGGTATTGAGGATAGATTAAATATATTATATCGAATGAACCTAGTATGCCATATATTGTGACAGTGGAGGTTTGCGAGCTTTAAAACAATATATTTTAACAGATGGGTTATGATGAATCGTGATGAAGACAAATGAGATACCTACTTAGATATTATCTTTCGTTTTTAAACATTACCCTACACTAGGATTTACTCCTATACCACGTGTACTTTCCCGAACATGTAAACTCATATATACAAGAAAACCAGACTGTAACAACCACAGAACACATGCATCATATAGTTGGTAGCAACTATATGTAAGCCATACCAATATTTGTTCCATGCGGGAATGGAGACCATGACACGCAGCACAGCATCAATTGCTCAACCACTGCACCAACGGCGGTGGTGTCGTCAATTGGGCACAAAAGATCGAGCCTATTGTTATCGACTGGATAATATATATTTTTTTACAACAATCTCCTTATTATAGGTATACAATTACAGGCAAGTAGATTTGTTGGCAATGTGACCCAATGTTTTTGGGTAATAAATTATGTACGCAGAACATATAATTTATTGGACATAGGGTTACAGTCATATGTGCAGGTAGGTGCAATTTATTGCGCGTGTTCGTACAGTTTGCCTCTCAACAATTCTTGTTTACACTCAATACTGTAATTTCATAATTCAAGCGTTTAAATGCATAGCTTTTCGTGAGCGAATGTAAAAAAGCGCAGAGGCGCGCTGGCATGGCGATTACGGCCCTTAAAATAACATCGTACGTTTAAGTTAATGACAGACACACCGACAAAATGCACTTATAATTGCTTTTACAAAGAGTTTTGGTGAAAAAATTATCATGCATTATGGTATTACGGTAGGGTTCTCCCGCGGGAGGGAGAGGAAGTGCTATAGCCAGTAGGTACGTATGAAAAATTAATTTTGACAAGCCTGTAGGGTCTAGTAGTCAGTAACCCTGAGTGCTGTGCCGGAGGTCTTTAGTTCGATTCCCACCCAGGACATGCAAGCATGATCATTTGTTTTTTGTCTGGTTGCTATTTATCTATAATAATGTATATATTTAGAATTATATACATAAATATATGTATATGTTTATCAGTTGTTTAGTTCTCAATTTGTCTAGTGTAAAGGTAGCTACTATAGTCCTGTACGTTTTGTGTTGAAATAATTTATCGGATTTTCAGATTCCAATCGTGCACAAGTACTAATATTAATTTATTTATTTACACTGCATTAATAAATAAACATATATCTGTTATGAGCCAAGGGCGCCGTCTGCTTTGCCACATTAAATACCAATGTGACACTCGGCCTGTATACTCACTAGATTTGTAGTCACGAGAAATATCGATTAGAAACTTAAATTAATATTAAAACGTAACAAAATAGTTAAATATTTCTTACTGTTATATACCAGCTTCTGCCCGCGGTTTCGCCCTTGTGGAAGTAGGTATCTCTTAGCAGCGGGCACGCGGACGGCGAGCCATGGGTAGCTCGCTGTCAGATCGTCCGGTAATGGACCGAGCCCAAGACGTCGACGGCGCGCACTGTTCCCGCGCGCCTCAAGGAGTTGTCAGCAGCAGGAGGGGCCCAGCTGGGTCGAAGCCTACTGGGGACAGGGTTGTCCGAAAGGGAGCTCGTGCCCCGGTATGAAGGCTAGAAGAAACGGGATGGGGTTTTTAGTCAGTAAGAGTCTGACACTACCTCCCGCTCCACCCAAGAGCGGATTTTGTCATAAGATGATTTACCCCATCAAAAAAAAAAGGTATCTCTTAACAAATTTTGAACCCTGGATTCATCCCCTTAAGGAGTGAATCTTTAGCGCATCCCTACGTCATAATGTGTGCGGTGAAATCTGTTCGGTGGTTTGAACTATGTGATCTAGATCAGTAAGGATTGTTTTATATAAGTAGAATAATCTACATCTAGGTATACGTATATATTATTATCTATCTGCACTAATATAATAATGACGTAAAGTTTTTTGTTTTCGTTTATAGTTTTTTTTTGTTTGTAGGAGGTATTGTCTGCAAGTACTGGTTCGATTGCTAAAATTTTTTCACCGACAGAGAGCTGCTGTTCTTGAGTGATATAGGCTACATTTTATATACGCGAGCGAAGCCACGGGCAAAAGCTAGTTAATTATATATTTACTATAAATGTAATTATGTCTCGATTCTATTAGTCCACAAGTAAATAGAAATCTCTCGTAAAAAGATATCTATTAGAAATTATATCTTTATAATTTGTTATAATACTCGTAACTTGGATTATTGTTTTTTTTTTTTGCTTGCCATAGATCTCATAAGCTTATAGGGGTTTCGGAACTCATCAGTACGAAGAACAACCACAAAGCAAATATTTGTTATGTTCACATGTTCGTTACGATCGCAAATGACTGTTTTAATAACATGGAACTTGAAAAAAAAACCAGTAGCAAATTGCAATTTAAATAAGGTACGAATATTTCAAAATCAATGCGCAATGGTGTGCAATTTTCGCTTTAAAGTTTTAAAAAGCATGTTTTGAAATGGAAGCTTCAGTTGAAGAGATGGAAAAAATCGTTGTCGATAGAAACGTTAATAGCCTGCCTGATTAACAGCGATACATTCTAAAGATATATCAAAACACTTTTAAAATGTTCAAATACAAGACAAAATCATTTCGGTGGACAACTGTAATTAATTATGTGAAGAATTAGAATGCTGACAGCTACACATACAGGTGTCGATAAACAAAACTTAAAATGTTGCCATTATATAATGTCACGGAGATATTTAATGTTGGAAACATTGCATAAGCAATTAGCAGCTCTTAGTCGCAGACATACATCAGCCACAGTGGCTGTGGGTAGCCGCTCCGGCGATAAATTCCCGCAACTAGCCGGTGGTTACTAGCCAATAATCGACGTTGCATATTTACATAATTGTACCCGCTAAGTGTCTGTATCTACATAAAATTGCGTCTTTTTCATGACTCCTCTATATTTAACCATGATATTTTCATCATACGCTTCGATCAAAATATTTCCTCTGAACCTCAAGCCTCTTAATTAATATTTTATTTTGAATAAATTTCAACAACGATCACCTTATAATGACGGAATGATTTTGATAATATCATTAGTCATTAAACATATTATTATGTTTAACATGTATCATAAAACTTTAACTTTATTAAGTATTTCTGTGAATATCAAGTAACAGATAGGAATCTAATTAATTATTACGTCCTTCCATTTGATTCTTAACTAAGTCTTATGCGAATGATGCTGGCTTTACTAATAGCTTTTCTTATTGGACCCATTGAGCTGTGAACGACAACTAATTAGACTGTCGGAAGTCAGTAATAACCATTGATATTAAGACCAATAATAAAACAGAACATTGATACAAAGTTAAAGGGCCTGGAGTTGGAAGTTTTATGCTAATAACGTTCGTGTGTCAGCTCCACACGCATGTCGATTGTGGCGTTGTTGATGTAAGCAGGGTGCAAATGAATATTTATCAATTTATAACAGCCTGAATTGAGATGTTGATTAGAGTTGAGGCACATTAACAAACTCTTCGAGTTTTACTTTATGATCGTTGAGAATGAACAGTTTAGGAACCATTAAAATATAAATACTTAACAAGTCATTAAAAGTATTGAGAAAAGTTACAGTTTACGACTTTATATAAATTGCAACATATAAAGTTATGCAGCATTATTAGTAACAGATTATGTGTTCAATGACATCATGACACGACATGCGGTAAACGAGAACGGAAGATAGAAAAAAAGTATAACAGAAAACAATTTTATTACAGAGACATTTCCGTTCGGCTCGATCGGAGATAATATTTAATCTTGGGACCTGAACACAGCTAATCTAATTAGATTCCAACTAGTGGAACGGGTCGATAAAAACGGTTATGAAGTTGGAATGGACGCCGCTACCGAGCGACAATTATGTGTGGATATCTGATTGCAAGTGAACACAGCTTTTATGATTCGATACTAAAACAAGTGCACAGAAAATACCTCCTATTACGTGTGCTGATTTGTACACATAAAGCAACATCAGTAATATGTACCTACTCGTAGTACAATTTGTTGCATCTAACGATTTGACTTGGATTGTTTAGACGTAAATAAAATATAAGCGTTTATACCAAAACTTAAACAAACTTCAACAAAGCAATATGATTGGTGTGATGTACGAAGTTGTAAAGAGATGTATTGCAGCGAGGTATTTGTTAAATGTTGACGCAGCTACGGTAATATACATACAGTCACTGGATACCAGTGCCAACGTCGGTTTGAGCTTGTACTACACTAATGATAAATGATTCTGAGGATTGCGTTTCCTTAAGCACCTTTTGCATTTAGGTTCACTTCAAGGCTCTTTAGAACAGACATAATTCTATCGTTGCTATTAGTTTAACTAATAACTGTTGCAAATACAACAAAACATGCTTGTAAATAAATAGACTTCACTAATGTTGCTTAGTTTTGCGTAGGTTCTTGTTAATAGTTACACACTTCATAGTTTATTTTTTGTATCGTATCGTTATTTGAAGACATATGTTTATCTGTGTTTGGAGCACACGTAATTCCTCTGAACCTAATTATAGTCCATGTAATTTGTGTTGGCATAATTGCATTGTGTAATGGTATGATAGTGTAGTGGTGTCGGTGGCGTGGTGCGTCGCACGGCGCGCCCGAGGGCGACTCCAAGGATAACGGAGCGCGCCCGAGAAGCTGATTTATCGTGGACATCCACCGAACCTATCCGATTTGCATTTAGATAGCGTGGCGGCGGAGTGCCGGTGCGGCGGTGCGGGCGGGGCCGCGCCGTTTTACTCTATCGCACGTAAATTAACTATTAAATTATCTTTCTGCAAAAAAACGACAACGGCTATTCATCCCATTAATAAGATTTAAATGTACTCCATCGATGCCCTATCATCAAGCTTTGCACCTCTAATAGTGTAGTTCATGTTGTTAGATTTACCTTATACATTTGAGGAAAGTTAGTGTTCCAGCTCATGAAATCATGACTCAATATGGGTGCATTATGTAAATTGATTACCGAATATCATTTGGAGCACGGTGTTTGTTTATGAACATTATCGTGTAGTAAAATGTAGTCATTATATTTAGTGGCACATTCCTCGAGAGCCGTTGGTTACGTAGTGGTGGCGGAAAGCTGACGACGACGGCGCTGGTGGTTCAGACCCAGCTGCTCGTAAATTATCTACCTCCGCAATTAGTAGGCGCCGATTTGGCGCATTAAGTATACCTTTCCTTCAGCAACAAGCAGATATCGAATATATTGAACAATCGTGGACTTTATCTCTCTCTTAATTAAATATTCTTAATACACATTAACAAATTTTATTGACACTTAACTAACTATATTTATCTAGGAATTTATGAAGGTAAGTTCCTAGATAAGTATATCCAGGAACTTAAGTTAGTTAGTAAGTTAGCTGAATGTCAATAAAAAAGTTAACATTTTCAATATTCAAGCAATTAAGAATCATCACTATATTTTTTGCATTAATCATTATTTTTTTCATGTCCATAATGTTTTATAGACATAAGAATTCTTGTAAGTAACACCTTCCATCGAAACTAAAAGATACTCTACATTCTTGGAAAGTATTGCTGCTCACTTTAATAAAATTATACGTAGTATGTAACTAAATAAAATAGAACTGGTTAGTAAACCTCAAATTTTATAAAATTGTCTAACTAAAGTCGTGTAAACAAGACAGCAATGAAACGCTAAACATACCAATATACGCATAATAACTTATTTGAGATTTGCACGCTACTTTATAAAATGCAAATCATATTCTGTACACAGTAGGTGCGTATTAATCGAAACTCGGCGTATAAAATATGGTGTCAGTGGACGTTGCTAAATGTTTTACAAAATGGAAATCGCGATTCAGCCGGCTCGCATGTGTGGTGCGCAGCTTATTGCAAATTTTCTTCGTGAGAACATTTAATCTTTCCGTCAAACAGATGTTATCCATTGCAACGAAGCAACCACTCCGAGGCGTAAAAGGAAGAAGCACACGCCCCTAATTGCGATATATCCCTGAGTATCTCCTACAATATGTAAATAGGCGTTGGAGGTAATTAAAAGCTTATCTCTCGGTCTGCCATCGCGGCCTCGCTGATTGCTTCGTAAAATGATTGACATGCTATTTTAACAGTGTACCGATAATGAAAACGTTCCTGCACAATTTAATTCATACTTTATTTATTGTTGACAATTACTATTTGCACAGGATAATTGATCGCGTTCTCACAATTGTCAGGCTGCTGACGAGTTGTTGCGATTTTTTTAGTGTACGTAGCCGCGAGGCGCCCCCGCCGCCGCCGCGCGCTGCCTGCCGTCCACACACCGCCACTTACAGCGACTACACTACTTTTTATTATTTGTGTCACTTTTTTTCGTACAGAATTCCCGATAAATTATCTTAATACGATAAATATTTACATTCGTTTTACAAAGCTTATTGACTTGTCTATCTGTAAGTACAGGTATTTCTTAATCGTTTTGAAGAAGATTTTTTTATCAGTGTTTAGAACGGTTTTACGCATTAACTGCTAAACGACGGTATTTACTTAGCGGTCCGGATGATCGTTCCGAGCTAAGAATGGAATTTGTAAATAGCTTTAAGTGTCTGGCTGGTAATACCTACAGTAAGACATCAACAACAATCGTGTTTCAGCTGACTAATAGTTACTCAATCCCACAGCCTTGCCAGTTCATCTAAGTAAAACAATGCGATATCAAATCTGAATGCATTAAATCGGCATTGCCATATTTCCGTGGGCAGTGTCGCAGAACTTGTAGATCTTTGGGGAATAATGGCTTCGCGGTTTAATTATAGTCGCAGGAGTATAACATAATCGGGCATAAATCACTGTATATAGATACCTGCCAGCCCAACCTGTTCCGAGTGGCGCGCACAATGCGAGCTGCGCCGCCGCTAATTTATACCTTCATGGTGATTTAACGACAGCAGCCGAATCTATCCAAGAATACGTATCAAAGTTTTTCCTATTGCTGTCTTAAAGAATAAAATTCATTTGTAGTGTCATTTATAGGTTTTTTATTCGTGTGGTTCGCATCATGAAATTTATAGATATGGTGTCTTTGTTCAGTTGGCCGTTCGGTGAGTATCACGTTTACCACACAATCGAGAGCATTAACATTTCCATTGAAACGTGCAGACTTTAATCAACCGATACAATTCGCTCAGCAGCTCAGCCGCTCAGGCCAAACATGACGAATGACAGAACCGCACCGCGGCCTCAGCTTCCCATGAGAATATTGTTCTTCATTATTTTGTATCTCCACCGCGAGATAACGACACAACCGTCCTCACTTATTACTTTACGAAACCGTTTAAGTTATTATAAGTTTACACAATTTATATATTGTTTACAGATTTATACCAGTCGTAGGTCTGATTTATAATAAAGGCTCTACATGCTATTAAGTAACGCCTTCTCGAGGAACATGGACCACACACAGCATTCAAATTAGAAAAGTCAGACAAAACGGAAACGATGCATTTATTTTGGGTTTAGAGAGGTCGCGGACGCCGCGGGCGTTCCTTCTTCTAAGCTCGTAACTCTTCTAATAGGACACGTGACGCGAGCTTAACTAGGGCTTAATGCGACCAACCTCGATTGTATATATCATTTTGATTTGTAGTGAAACCGAAACATTTGAACGTCTTGCGTCGACCGTTAAGACGATTAGAGCAATATTTTTATGTGGCCGTATAAACATACTCAATTTACTTCTTTATAATTCTCAGATATCATAATAATAACCTCGCAGCGACGCTTTTTAAAACGGGATGTTTATTTATTGTTAAATGGTTGTTAAAGATAATTCGTTTTAAAATGATCGATGCTAAGTGCTTGTTCAGTTTTTGTCGTGTTCACGCGGTGTTATAATTGCGAGCATATTCTTGTGCATCGCGTCTCAACATGCGCAGGCGCAGGCGGCCTTCAGGTGCCGTCTCTGCTTCCGCACGTCCCCTCACCGCTAATGACACAAACTGTCTCTTCCATGCAAGCTAAATGTAATGTTCATTGTTTTGTACTTTAAACGAATGGTTTTGGTTCTGGGTTTTGCAATATAGATATTCGTGTAGCTTCGACGAACACATAGGTATCATCCGAAGTATTGTAAAACATAATTTTGAACTGACAATCAGCGATAGATCATAAGTATCAACTTAAAAAGTGATAACATCCACTTTTGGACATAGGCCTGCCTCAAGTGTCGCCATAATGAAAGATCCTGTGCGTCCCGTATCTATCGGATTCCATCAACCTTGACCAGGTCATCGGTCCACCTTGTAGGAGGCCATCCGAAGCTGCGTTTTTCGGTACGCCGTCAACGGCCATCTGTTCTGCGAGCAATGTGCCCTGCCCATTGCCACTTAATTTTGGCGATTCTTCGTGCTATGTCGGCAACCTTGGTTCTCCTGCGGATATCTTCATTTCTGACTCGATCACGCAAGAAAACTCCGAGCATAGTCCTTTCCATTGCTCTTTGGGTGACTTTAAGCCTTCTGATAAGGCCCATTGTGAGCGATCACGTTTCGGATCCATATGTCATCACTGACAGCCACGGATATCTATGCTAACAACACACACTGGTGAACTTTCATCTTGAGACACTGTGGTATGTTGGATGAGAAGACACCACGTAGCTTCCAGGCCGCTGCCCAGCCGAGTCGGATTCGACGGTTGACCTCTTTCACGAAATTAGATCTACCCAACTAGACTATCTGTCCGAGGTAGACGTAATTAATAATATAAAAGTGATGATAATTCAATTAGAAACAATATATATTCTTCTTTGTAAAATAAAGTGTGTATTGATCGTGATGTCTGTGAAGGCGCCGGCGAGCGCGCTGCCGGGCAGGCGCAGGCGCACACGCACAATACAAAGAGCACTTTTTTCTTACAATCGCGAGTTAGCGGCGCATTCAACCGCCGCCTCAACCTACTGAGAGTTGTCACTCAACGGTCACTCAACGGTTTTCAAAAGAATTACGAATAACAATTTTACGAGCTCTGAATTAAATTTTATTTCCTGCCAAATGTCACAGTTTAAATAAAATTCTATGAGTGACTCTATAAAGAGCCGTCAATACGGTCAACTTTATTAAAAAAGAAATCCGCATTCTTATTATTAGTAGCGATTGGAGAAATAACGGTTTTAATATTTGAATAGAATATAAACAATGATATCAACTTGACAACACAATGTATATTTATGGCTTTCGTTATTAAAGAAAAAACCCTAACAAAACGGTATCAATGCGTCAATATCACCCCTTTTATTTATGATATTTCGTTAATTTAAATCGGGAATTGAATACGGGCGCACCGAATGATAATTCAAAGATACCGAAATTGTGAATGTGTGTAGGTACAGGTAGACGTATGGCCTATTGTCGCTTGTTTAGTGCCAGTAATTGTAAGCTTCAGCGCGTAATTATAGAGCCACGTTAAACTTTCAGAGTTGAATGCTACTAGTTTCGCAGACAGGAGACATGACTTATTTAGTGCCCATGTTGCGTTTCCATCTTTAATCTGCGTGGGCGCATATTTCTGAGAAAACATTTCTTGTTGACCGTACATAATGCTGCCAAGAAAACAGAAGTAATAATGTTGGCCATACTTGTACGGTGAAGAAGTCCGTAAATGAATCATCGCATATGCGTTCCTCGTCAGGGCGCAAAAAGAGGTTTGTCGAAAATGCTCCTCGTTTAGTTTAGCTCGGCGAGGCTGCGCTCGCGCATGCTCCCCGCACTCATCCCTTATTTATTTATACTGGTATGAAGAATGTACATTTTTTGTTCTGCCATAACAGTGTGCGTCCAGCGCAGCGACAGTCCAAGCCAGCGAATTCTTTAATTGACAAAATGCAGCGAAGTTACATTCCACCTCGGATCGTTTGCTTTAATGTGGGAACACTAAATGGATTATTAATGACACATTTTCACTTTTGCGCTAATACGAATAATTAATTATTTAAGGTCAGGTCTTATCTAGGTTACATTGATAAATTGGTAAGGCATTAGCAAAATCATTTGAACAAAATACTGAAATAAAATAATATAAAATATTTTAAAATGTATACATTTTATTGAGTTATTACATTTTTGTAAACTATAGTCAGCTAATGGTTATAAGTTTAATAAGGTTAGGAGGAATAGAGATGCACCTACCCTCTAATGCACCACTTTATATTGATTGATTCTCTCATTACCCAAAATACTAGGTGTTCAGGAAGAGACTTTTGACTAAACTTTTGAAGAGCTGTCAATGTGTCTGCAGCCCTGAAGGAAGGTACTTACAATGTAATTTACGGTCAAATAAAAAATAATCGTTTAAATCATCAGTTTCTATCACGGCTCGCTCAGCGCTGCTAATGAGTCGTTAGTTGCGATAGGTTCTAGTTTCTCTTATCATCGATGATAAAACATGCGTAGATTCGAGCCGCACCCTGCGCTTTCCCTTGGAGGCAGGTACTGCGCCTGCTACGTTCTGTGTGCCGAGTGACCAGTGCCGAGAGTCGAGTGACACGTGCCGAGAGCCGAGTTCCGAGTGACGAGTGCGAAGTGCCAAGTAGTACCCAGTGAGCGAGGTGAAGCTCCGCCTCACATGCTTCAATATATCTGCAAAGGGACAACCACGTTTATGGATATGTATCTACGTGAGGTTATTGCATACGAGACAAGTTAAACAAACCTACGTGAAAGTTTGCTTCATTGCGCCATGAAGCAACTCAATAATTACATTGGTATTTTCTAAGTAGGGACCAATGGATCGAGTGATGCTTTATTAATTTATTTTAGATACTCGTAATTTACGAAGTTTACATGTATGTATGTAGATCTTATTACGCGACCGCAACCCTAGCTGGCTGTTAGCAAACTATAGATAGAGTACAACCTTTAAGATAGTTTTCCGATTTTAATTAAGAGATTAATAATGAAGCTGTGAGAGCCAACGACCGGAGAGGATAAGCTCGGCAGGCGGGCTGGCGGGCCGGCGGGCCGGCGGGCGCGGGGTGTCGGCGGGCGCACGCAACCCTGGCCGACGTGCGTGCGCTCCGTTACGACACCTACACCAAATTTTTCCACATGCCCGAGCAGCAGATAAGCGGCGAGCGACGCCAACGTGTTATTTATTAACGAACCGAATGATCGATAGTTGGACGCGTCGCCGGACGTGGACGTGGACGAGCGCCGCCTTTCGAAACCCGCCGCCGCCGACTGATCGTTGCGCCGCACGCCGCACACACCTCCGATAAATCCATCCCGCAATGTCTCCGACTCGACCGAGCACGAAATCTATATTCTTTGAGACAACTTCATAGCCGAGCTTTCACTCACGTGTGTCTTCGGAAATAATATGTCATGTCTTTTTTGAGTGATTTCACATTCCAGGTTTTATCTAGGAACTACTTTCATTTAATTCCTACAAAACAACAGCTAGGCTAACCCTTGATGAGGATTTTGTAAGATATCTGAGAAAAGTCGTGCGTGCAATGTCCATGACAAATGCATTGTTTGCATTACCAAGGCTTCTCCAACCCTTTGCCAAAGTCATCCGTTCCGCTCTAGCATACGTCACGTCGTCGTGTCGTGACAGCTGTGCGCGATACTTTCTAATCGCTCCATTCAATAGTCAACACCAAACAAATACACAAGGAGTAGGCAACTTGCGAAACATTAAATGGCTCGAACACAACTGACAGCCAGAAAAGAGTGATCAATTAATTATTTATAGAGGTGCCAGTCAAGCGAAGCTTTGTCACAGTGGTTGCACAACGCCGTGCTCCGAATACTTCCAGAATGTCGGCAACTCGGCAATCCAATGAGCTTATAATGTAAACAAGCTCGTGTGTTTACATGTATCGGTTCGAGGCAAACGTGATAGGAAACGATCGGAAATTCGAGGTTCGGCTGCACAGGGCAGGTTAGACCAGTCCCGATGGCCTCGCAAGGACCCCAGCAAACCTGTTAGATTCGTTGCACGATTTTTACGTGCGCACCTACCGGAATCTCATTCACGTGGTGCAGCGCGCCGCCGAGCCACCGAGCCGCTCCGCCCGGCCCCCTGCCGCTCCGCCCGGTCCCTGCCTGTTAACTCGTCAAATGACTCACGCTTCGGCTGGTTAAATGCCAGAAGCTGGCTTTTCCAGTTCTCTGATCCAATTCGCACATTCTATTCTTACTTGACACTAACGCCACATTCTGTAGCCTGTTCAATCGTTGCTTAGCTAATGATGTGAGGCAACTCGGCAAACGCTTAAAGTTTTTAGACTTTGAGGTACCCAACCCTCATTTCCTACAATATCAAAACTGGATTTAAATTTTACTGGAATTTGAACAGTGCCTTACTACATTTGTTTACAATCTATGTCACTTGAAAATAGATTTCCTGCGATATTGTTTCCTTTATTGATTTGGTTAAAAACTGCTACCTAGTTTATTTTACGGCAGAAGCAGGAAAATGTTTTTAGTAGTTGTCCGTAACACACGTTATAGGAAAGTGGGACCGTATGTATGTCACATTTCACACGACACATGCCAAGATGTGTTAACACACCAGGAACAGGAATCAGGTAGAACTACGATCCGGTCAAACCCGTCCGACGCGTGCTTCCAACATTTTTTATTTATTTGTCTGCAACGTCGGATACCGCTGGGCGTGACGTCAGACGACCTAAACTGGTTAGCGAGGGAGCAGGGATTTGCCTCGTATCCTTCCGGTTCTGCGAGCGGTTCAGACCTGTTCTACATCAGGTGGCGCACCAGGCAACCCGGCCGCGGCCAAGTGACGTATCACTACTACGGTGAACCTGCATAAAATCAGCCAAATTAGACAACGCCCTGCGTATGCCCGATGCTTCGTCAACTAGTTAGTCGTTTCACTCTCGCACCAGACATACACCAGCATAGCTGACTCACGCTCTGTGTGCGCAACAATTAGCAAACGTAGCGTCACATAATGCGATGACCGCGGTGGGTACCATCAAAGGTCAGTATCCGTACCAAAATGGTCACACCTAATAACTGGTTCGTAAGTTGTAGTCGACTCATTCTTAAAGCTACAGTTTTGTATACCAGTATTTTACGCTATGTTTACTCGGTTCACTCTATACTACGGACTGAATGAAGCATTACAAATAGTGGAGCGATTAGTTTAGTTCTATTAAATTAGTTTGGTTTTTGGGCAATTAAATAAAGTGTGTATTTTGTATTTATTGTTGCAGAAGACGCAAAGAGGTGATGGAGGTCAGCGGTGAGTCGTGGCGCGCGTACTACTCCAGCACCGAGCACGGGCTGAGCGCGGCGCCGGCGCTGGACGACGGCGCCGGCGGCGGGCCGCCGCTCGAGTACTACAAGCTGCCGCCGCTGGCGCAGGACTCGCACCTCAACCTGCACAAGGACGCCAAGCTTGTCGATGTCTGGCCGTGAGTCCACACACTAATATGTCTTCCTTATTGTGAAGCTTGCACTTACTGCACAACTCATTGTCATTATTTATCCCATTTACATTAATATAATAAACAGGTAAAGTTTGTTAGGAGGTAATCTCTGGAAGTACTGGTCCGATTGCTAAATTTTTTTCACCGATAGAAAGTTACTTTATTCCTGAGTGACATAGATTATATTTTGACTTCACGAGCGAAGCTTCGGCCAAAAGCTAGTATTTTTATAAAGTTTTTGTGTTATTGTAAATAAAAAAGGAGCTCTAGAGTTTACACACTACTATTTAATTAACTGTTGTAACATTGCCATAATTATACATATATGATCGTTGAAGCAGCTAGACACGACACTATAATTATATCTGAAAATCGCTTGTACAAAACATTAAATACCTATTAATCACAAACACTAAAATTATTAGTATTCTCCAAAAACACACAAACATATCGAGAATAATTAATTACACTTAAACACGTTACTAACATATAGATACTCGTATAACAAGATGAGTAACGAAGAATAGGTATATTGAGATATAATCGAATATGCAAATCCAATCTAAAATATCGATAGCTAACAATGAAGTGGAATCAGTAAATGATCGCGGAAAATCAATCGTCGATTCTCACGGCCGTACATCAAATTGAACGTTCGTGTATCGGAGCAATTATCATTATAATCGCCGAATTTCGCGGCGCGGTGAATACGGAATGAATTCGCGTAAAGTTTATATGTAAACTATGATAATATGCAATCTTTGTGTAGTGTAGTTTTTGTGCACGACGATGGCAGGCGGGGCCGGGGGCTGTGTGTTGTGTCGCCGAGTCTCACGGACGAGTACACTGAGACAAGCCGCCGCGTGGCTTCCGGCCCTTCCGAAAGGTGTCAGAATAACAAATAATAAAAATGTTAATGTTCCACTCAATAAATCATGAGCACTCATTTGAATACCTATGGCGGGATTAACGAAATGGAAGTTCGCATCTCGCGAACCCCCCGCACCCCTTCCGACCTGCCGGCGTATATCATTCCGAAATTAACATAATTTTGCTATCTGACTTCATTCGCAAAAGAAACATGTGTTTTTATAATAAATATTTTGAGATTAGCTGAAAAATTATGACTTGTGACATCGTTTTCTGTAAATTAATTACGTTTTAATAACTAAAGCAGACTAAAAAGTGGTACCTATAAATCAGTTTTATTGTTTATGCAATTAGAAAATATGAAAAAAAAAACTATTATAAACCGTAAATCTCTAAAAGAGTAGAGCTGGACAGAAACATATTTTTTTAATCTTTTAAATAATTATGAATACAGTCGGTGCATTCATTCGGATTCCCATAGAAACGCGACCCCGATCAAATTATACTCGCTCTTTGAAAGAGGTTGTTAACAGCATCCTTTGAATAGCGACGCAAAAATGAGCAAACGCCGCCGTGTCACATTCTGAATACAAGGAGTGCATAATGTTTACTTGACCCTGTACAGACCATTTAAACTTTTACGAATGTTTTATTATGTTCCATAAACACTAGTTATAAAAGAAACTAGTTTTGAATCCGTGAAAATGTTAATTTTTGAATTATTTTTTTCTGTCAACAAAAACTACATTTACTATTGAATAATGTGTGTAACTGGTATGTGTGGAAGTTGGTGTCGTGTTGTGGTGTGTAGGTTGTTCACATAAGAGTAGGAACTGGCGAAGTGGTGAGCCTCCCACGTCACGCACGTCACCGCACACGTAGCTGGCGCAACGCGGCTGCAGCCAGCCCGCGCTCCAGAATGTGACACTTGGTCGGCTCCGGTGCCGAGTCATGCTCGTCACTGTTTACGGGAGTGCATAAATACAAATAATGACAATAGACGGATGTGGCTGGAAGCGGCTCACATTGACAAGGACGCCCAGCGGCCCAGGACTTGTCGCGAGTCATTGTGGCACGCGTCCCACGCGCTGCTCGCCGCGCGCCGCTATTGCTCATTCATACATTCAACATTATAACGAACGCTCCGAGTCGCCCGCACCCATGCGCGTTCCGTCTCCGAATGCGTTTGTATGCTAATAGTACAGCGCCAGTGCATCGTCAGGTTCGAGGCACACTATTTGTTGTCTAAATCGCTCGTATTATTTGAATTGAATGCTCGATAGATGTAGAAATAAACTAGTTCTGTCTGTATTCCTTCGAGATTCGTTGACGTAGGCGTGAAAGCGTTTCGTAAATGCATTGCGTAGTGCAGAGTGCGCGGGCGCACTCGCCGCGCTCTCAGCACAGGACTACGCGGATGTTACGGGTATTAAATGAAAACGGCGGCTATAACCATTAATAGTTGTCGGAGGCTGTCGAATGCTAACGCTAAGATTAGCATAGAAACGCGCGGCGGGATGCCTCTGGGGAGGGCCTCGCCCTCTTGACCCTGTCACTGTTCGCACTTGCCGTACTAACGGGAAGTCGGTTTCTCCACACTAATGTATCTAACTTATTTTACGAGCTAATGATAGAAATTATATGCGTATTTAATTACTATGTAGGTAAGAAGGTAATATTTACTGAATACAATTTATATATTGGCCATACTTTAGGTATATTTAACGTCAGTTTGTATTAAGTTTTGATAAATGCAAAATAAATTAACCTATCTATATGCTAAAAGTGCGAGCGGGCTGCGCGCATGTGTCGTCATTGTCGCGGTGGTTTAACAAAACCCAGGGAGTTGGAACCGTGTGACCCATTTAGGACTAGAACCGGTTTCCTCTTGAAGATACGTCGTTATTGTTAAAGACACAGTAGTTAATGCCATTCAACTCCCTTGAATATAACGGACCCTCTTATGAGGATAATGCATAAAAAGATGGTAGCGTCGTTATGTCCCTGACGTCTCGGTCATCACGTAGCGAAAAATGAAAACGGGGATTGACCATTATCTGTTGACCATTCTTTATCATGCGAATATATTCACAACAGCTGCGCAAAGACTCGTCCGAGAACTATATACTTGTATGACAAAAGCCCAGCTCTTAATTATTATTATATAAATAAGTATGTAGATACACTTTGGTTAGTTCGTTCATTACGATAAAGGGAATAACTTACTGGGAAGTTAATGGCCTGAGACAGTTATGTGTAATCAAACGCCCGATTTAATGACATAGACAAATGGCGAAATCGTTTTCAATTAAAGTTTTTGATAATGTATTAGTTCCGTGAGAAAAGTAGCAATAAACCTACATTTAGTCGAATGATATATTCAAATAGAATAAAATTACGTTGGTCGCATCCGCTGCAAGCGCCTCCTTCGTCTCGTTTATCGTGCGGGAGATCGTAATCTATTCGTCAAACGATGGATAAACTGTCGCCGCTACAGATTTTGATATAGATAGAGTCCGATGCGCATGTGTTAGCTTATTAAGTTATTATCAAAGGTTCCGTGGAATTACACGAGAGTTTCAGCATTGAGAACCGAGATAACGACTAGACCATATTTGGAATAAGCTATGGAGCGAGATTATTGTGGAGCGGTAAATGTACGTACTGTTTTACAGATATAAATGAATATAATTTAAATATGATAGTACCTATCTATACCAAGATTTTGCAAAAAAAAAAAACACTCAGATTATAAAAAAGAAAGATATGAATACTGTATCTTGTATAAAATAAGAGAAATTTCGATAAATGCATTGAATGAAAGTATGAGCAGCGCGAGGGTAGCGACCCCTGCACCCTTAGCGCGTATTGTCGAGATCTCATCATGTGTGAAAGGGTGTTAAGTAAACATTGCAAATAATTATAATGGCAATTGCATCCGAGCGACGAAACGATTCCGCTTTGATAAGAAAATGTATATTTGCATGTAAAATGTATCACAGCTAGAGATGGTGATCATTCTTACCTTTTATTACGCTTACTGTTATGTTAATCGCAGGCAACATGACACTGATATCAGATTAACAGTTTGGGAAATCTATTCCGTTACCTGATAGAATACATGTCGGCAACGTTAGGGGAATCTGTGAATTTGTAGGTATTATAATTCTAACAGTCAATTTATAAAAGCAATCTTTGTACTGTTGATGGCTTCTGAAATACGACAAGAAGATAGAAGATAAAACATATACGTAAATGAATTTGAAGAAAATGGTAAGTTAAAAATAAACCCAAAGAGATAAGAAGTTTGCATAGAGCAACCATGATGCATCGTATATAATTGATCTCTTATCGATTAGTTTCAAATGCTTGGGAAAAGTTTGGCATTCAATTTAATTTTAAAGCTTGCGCGAATTTATGACATTGAAAAAAATCATTCTAAAGAAGTGGTCGAACTATCTTGTCAGCAATTTTAGAATTATTTTTTTAATCTCGTAGAAACTTGGTGCTAAATCAATATTTTTGTCGGTTTTAAAGAAAATCTAACCCATTTGCTGAAGCACAGTTCATTCAGTAAAAAATATTGTTATTATTTAATAATAATAACAAAATTTTTTGCATTACCTTATTAATGCCTCTGTTACCTAATCATCTCCAAAGTGGGTTTTAATTGATTAGAATTTTATAGGAACCTAGGCATATTACGGTATTTTTAAGCATGTTCGATAACAGACTATCAATCAGTAAAACTATTTACTCACATTTTTGTCAAGATTTTATTATTAATCGTCGCTGAGACGACGACTTGAATTCGAATTTTTTATTTTAGTTCGACATTTGGCCATAGGTGAGACTGTCGTGGGCCATTCGGTACTCGATAGTCAGCAGTGTGCACCCACAGGGCTCGAGCGCTCGAAGCGTCAGCTGTCAACGAGGCGCGCTTTGTCCCGTTTGTACAAGCGTCAACAATGAGCGACAAGCAAACACCGCATTGTGCTCCACGCACACTCGTATGAATAACGATAACTACGCGACGCCGCCGGCATGCCGACCTCGGATTAATACCAATAATTCAATTTGCATACATCGCAAAAACATCGGCGGGATAAACCGTCACTATATCAAAATATCCCAGCGCTACAACTCAGTTTGTTTGTCTTGAAATTACAAATTTGTTTCACTTTTTTCATGTCGCGTTATTTGTTAGTTACTGGCACTACGGAAATGGTGGTAGGTACCTACATACAGAAATATTTTACACGGCTAAGCTTTATCTTATCGAATGAGCGATTTCACACTCGTCGCGTTTCTCTTACAAATCGCGTGCATAAATTGTTAAGAATGAGCAAAGCGAGAATTGCAATCGGACACGGGCGAGGAGCGTCCGGAGCTGGCGGGCTGGCGAGCTGGCGCGCGGGAGGTCGCGCCTCGACCAATTCAGACGCATGAAATAGTGCCGCGAGACTCTCTTATCTAAAATAAACATCTGAGCGCCGGTGAAACATGTCTTCAATTATCATAAATCGGCGCGCACTGACATCGGCCGACGAAAGCCGCGCCCGCGCCCTCCGCGCCCTCCCACCCCTCGGGCTGCGCTTACATGCAAACAAATCAAAACGCTCCCATGTAAATGATTTACGAAAGCTATTACAAGTAAACCGTCCTACTTGTGACGTTCGTGGTAAATACACAATTATTTCCTTATAAATTACTTCCTTTGTTTCGTAGTCACTTAGGAATAGTATTTACTTAATTAATAGTCCGTGAGTCACTACATATTAACTTTCCGTGTTTAGTTGCTTATTTTTTAGTAAGTTTGTCCCAATTGGTTATTAGACAACCGCTTTTTTCTTTGTCTGTTACAATAATAGAAACAGTTCGTATGGCACTTGCAGTGCAGGCTGGCGTATCCTGCTCTACTGAAAAACGCAGAGATTGAGAATCTCTGATTTTACGAAGACCTCCCCTTTTTACTTAAGCAAACTAGCAGAATGTAAGATGTTTTCATTAAGAGGCTAATTTTCCACCCGCCTGTCGTCTACATTGACTTGTTAATTCATCTAACGTAATCTAATGCGATGTTTGACAAAGAAAGAACGCGAAAAAAGAGAGATCACTGGGACTTCAGATATCAAAGTATAGATAAATATCCGTCTCATTTACTTCAGGGTTCTACTAATAGAAGTGAGATTATTTCAGTTGTAGAGATATGCAACTATTAAATAAAATAATGTTATTATGAAAACATTATACCTACATCTTTATTAGTGATTAAAAAGTTAATAAACCAAAATAATCGACCACGTTTTTTATAAACAGTAAAAAATGCATACAAATGCGTCAATGAGTACGAAATTTATGGATAAACTAAGAATTTGTGAAGCAATAGTGCGAGTTCGAGAGGTGATTAATTGACATTATCTCAGTTACGGAAGTTAAAGCTTATAAATTTAAATAAAACCATTTAGAACAAGTATTCTTTAAATTTGGCGGATTTGGCGATACAGGTCAGCAGATTGGGATGGATTGCGGTCTTTCTTCGCATGCTATCCTTGGCGCATGCTATCTCTGACGTAGCAATGTCTGGCCAAGCTCGTCCATGGTTTGGCGCCGAGTGTGATCGCGCAGACGCGCTTAAGCACGCGGCATATCGAGCTTGGGCCGACGCTCGTGTACGCAAAGCAAGCGACGTGGCTCAAAAGAAGAAGGCCTTCAACAGGGCTGCCAAGTCCTGCAAGAAGGTGTTGCGGAAGTCTCGGTTCAACCACATAAGCCGAATTGGGAACAAATTTGCTTCATACTCCGCAGGTAGTAAAGCGTTTTGGTCCCTGGCTAAGTCGGTTGAATCGAACTTCTGCCGTCCCTCACTACCACCGCTGTTGAAACCCGATGGGTCGCTGGCCCACACCGCTGAGGAGAAAGCTAATTTATTTGCCTCTCTTTTTGCGGAATCATCACGTCTTGATTCTGGTAATGCGCGACCACCTACCTTTCCTGAGCGATGCGAGACGACTATGGCAGATATCCGCATCCATCAGAAGGACGTCCGTAGGGTGCTACGTAATCTAGACGTGAGCAAAGCCAGCGATCCTGATGGGATACCAGCGGTCATGCCGATTCGGCAAACTACCGACCCATATCTGTCACGTCCGTACTCTGTAAGAGTATGGAACGGGTGCTTAACAGGAAGCTTTTGGCATAACTTGAAGCTAACGACATCCTCAGTGACCGGCAATACGGTTTTCGCCAAAATCGGTCTACTGGGGATCTTCTACCGTATGCCATTCACATCTGGAGCGAGGCCATCGAGAAGCATGGGGAAGCGCTTGCTGTCTTCCTTGATATCTCGAAGGCTTTCGATAGGGTCTGGCACGAAAGCCTTATTGCTAAGCTTCCTTCCTTCGGTCTACCCACTGGTCTGTGCAAATTGGATTGCGGACTTCTTGAGGGATCGATCCATCCGAGTGGTTATTGATGGCTGCTCGTCCGATCAAATGGATATTAATGCCGGGGTTCCTCAGGGGTCAGTGCTCTCGGCAACACAGTTTTTGCTGCACATAAATGACCTACTTAAACCCGGTATCTTTGGGTATGCAGACGACAGCACTGTTGCTGACATATATGTGTCTAACTCACAAGCTCGTGGGTCACAGATCCAGTCATTCCGAGAGGCAATGGTTGAACGCTTGAACTCGTCCTTGAAGGCAGTCTCCGATTGGGGCGATGCCAATCTGGTCCAGTTTAATGCATCTAAAACCCAGGCGTGTCTTTTTTCTGCTAAACGGAGTCAATTCTACCCGGCTCCATCTTTCCGGGGTGTGACCGTGCCGATAACCGACCACCTTGAGCTTCTTGGGGTTACGTTATCATCTACTCTCAATTTCGGCTCATACATCGAGGCAAAGGCTCAACTGGCTGCCAAAAAATTGGGGATCTTAGCAAAGGTGAGACGGTACTTCACGCCGGAACAGCTGCTCAATCTTTATCAAGCCCAAGTTCGATCGTATATGGAGTACTGTTCTCATCTTTGGGATGGATCTGCCAAATACCAGCTTGATGTGCTAGAGTCGATTGAGAGGCGAGCCAAGAGAATCATCGGCAATGATGTGTGACACTTGTGGAGTCGATACTCCAAAGCCTTGAGCATCGCCGCTGAGTTGCTAGTCTGTCGGTTTTCTATCGTTTACATTTCGGGGATTGTGCACTGGAATTGCACAATCTAATACACTTGCTGTCTCAATTATAGAGGTAACTATGACGATAAAATCGAAAGACCCAGAACCCAGAACCAGATGAGGTTTGCTTTGTCTCACTAAAAGAGGTAATTCAACGCTAAAGTTTCTCACTTATCCAGGTCTGACTTATAACCGAGTTTCAGTGTACCTAACAATACTACTTACAGAAAAAAACAAAACCCAATGAAACAATTGAATAACTAATTTTTATATGCAAATGTGATTTAAATAAAAAGTGTATTTAAAGTTTAGTTCCAAGTTAGTTTGAAGACATCACTAAAGTTGGTAGTTTCACAAAACGCCAATTTCATAGGAAAAGATGACCAAATACAAATAACCAGTTACAGCAAAAATTTCGGCTCGCTAATAAAAAGTGTGATTGTTTCTTAAATACATAAGATGAATTCGTGAAACTGCCAAATGTAGTAGATGACTGATAATACACAAAATATAGTACGTATGTATTCGTTACAAATCGGATCGAATCAGCTACCGTTGTTCTTTTTTATTATTGTGGCACAATCTTGATTAATTGTGTAGTATTAATTGTGCACCAAAAAAACTATACTGAACCATACATTACACTTTAAGATAAAACCACGACCACACGTAGGTACCCCAAGACATAATGCCATGTTGTAGATTATCGACTTTCACACAACTCATTAGTAATTACAGTGCTACGAAGTTCTACGAAATACGTAGCAGTTCGTAGAACATAAGGGCACTTTAATGAATATTTTTTTACGCATATTATCAGTTAATTCGTAATTTAAAGAACAAATTGTAATGTTTTTAATTAAGACCAATGGTGAGTGGAGTAACTTAGGGCTTAGGACTTTAAGCGCACATGGTATTTAGTGCACCTTCAGGTAATGCGTAATTTGTGCAGCGTAGCGTGTAAGCACTATCCGTGTCAATATCAGTTACATCACAATGCGTACGCGCGCTGATAGAAAAAAAAGATTATTCTTTAATTTGTATTGTTCGAGCTTATAATATTTCATATTTGAATTCAGAGTGTCAAATTTTGGAACAACAACTGTATGTAACACTAGATAAAGTCATAAATTTATTAGATACAACTCATACTTTTTAGGGTCACATAAATACACAACACTAATATCAATATTTAAGCTAATGGCAAATGAAATTATCTGGAATTATTCATTAATTCATAATACATACCGTATATTAGTCTCGTATAAAAAAGTATTTTTTGCGGTTTCATTTTTAAACATAACTGAAACAGTTAATGTTATTTCCAATACACTTGCTCATAAAGTGACTCTTATTGCACTGCACTTAGGTATATAATGGCACTTGTTACCAAACTGTGATATTTTGATTACCATTACGCACTAGTTCTACAATGTGGTTAAAACCTTATTGTTCAACCTTTCCACCACCATAATTTTATGTATTTATTGTATCAGGATGGACGCAGGTCATCCCCCACGAGAAAACAAAAAAAAATATGGTTTACTAGTTTTACAGTTATTTTCTTCACAAGTGTATTGAAAAACGTATTGTCGTATGATACACGTGAGTAATTAATGATTACCGTTGTCGGCTCTCTTAAGACCCTCACCATGGCTCGGGTCTAAATACCTCGTCAACGGTAATCACTAACATTACACACTTATGTCATGATGTATTATTATTATAATACTATTTCTTTTATTTTTTTATTATTTCTGTGGCAACCATCCACGGTCGTTGTTATATAAAGTTCCTAGTCATACACATAGATGGCAGCATAGTTCTCGTTATTTATGATTTTCGTGAAGTGTTACAAAATTATTTATTTCAAATCGTAATTTGCACCAGAAATATTTGACTAACTAATTGCTATGAAACAAAACAAATAAAATCAAATCTTATAAATTATTTACATATTTTATTATTTGTTAAAGTAAACTACCTAATTCGTAACACAACTTTAAAATAAGCTAAAATATAGTTCTAGTGATAAAGTATCAAAAAATGTCAACAATTTTAAATTATACGTTTCGAAAGTAGGCTTCGACTTAAAATACCTTATTAGGATTGAGTAGAGCGTGCTGGCAAATATCTGTAAAATAACTTTATCTGGGATCAGATATTTACTAAGAAATATAAAGTAAACCTTGCAATCATGTAAATAATATTGCAAACTGCAACAAGTATGATAATTTTATTTGTATTTTCAATGCTAGGAAAATACCATGTGACAATTTGACAGTGTGTAACACCTAGAGCGAGAATGATAGTACAACGAGTTGGCGCGCGGCCGCTCGGGGTGGCGGCGCGCGCGCAGCTCGCCAATCACGCTTGTCTCCCCTCCGCAGGGCCGGCGCGGCGCTGAAGGCGGCCAATGGCGCGCACGGGGCGGAGCTGGCGGAGCTGTCGGGGCTGCTGCACGCGGGGCTCGTGAAGCGCGAGCCCGAGGACCTCAGCCGCAAGGTGGCCGCGCCCGAGCACGCGCTCACGCCGCCGAGACACAAGGTGCGTCACACGTCCGCACGCCGCCGCCGCGCGCGCACGCACTCACACACACCGCACGCGCACTCATGTCTCGACCGCGCTTGTCGTACGATGCGCCGAGCACCGCGCTCGCGACGCACTAGCCGCGCCCGCCCGCGCCCGCTTCGGCCGGCAGTGCTGCCCGTGCCCGCCCAGTGCATCGCCGACCTCGGCGACTACCGACGACCTTTACACTTTTTTGGGATTTCACATATTGATAATCGTGAACGTGATACGATCGATCGACAATAGTGTACGTGAAGCTGTGAACTGTGCTTCGACGCGGCATGTACGCGTCGACGCTGCGGAGCGGCCAGTTGTCGTGGGAGAGCGCGTGTAACCGGCGCGTGTGTCCGCAGGTGGGCGAGCCCGGCGACGCATCCCCGGCGTCGCGCGCATCCTCGGCTGGCCTGCTGCCGGACGCCGCCATGTACGCGGCGCAGATGTTCGCGCCGCCCGGCACCCCCAGCCCCACCCCCTACGCCGACCAGTACTCGCGCCAGCCGGCCAGCTTCGCCGGCGAGCCCTACTACAGAGAGTACTTCGTCGGCGAGGGTTACCAGCAAAGGGCTGCTCCTCCTTACGCGGATGCGGAGTCTGCATCTGCTTCCGCCTTTAGCGATCGATACGCGACCCCTCGCTACCACAGCAAGAGTGTAATCGCGGCCGCGGGGCTCACAGTAGACCTGCCGTCACCAGATAGCGGCATAGGAGCCGACGCAGTGACTCCCCGGGACCACGCATCCACCGTTCAGCAGGTCGGTGCACCGTGGGCGCGGGCGGGCGGCTTCTCACACTCGACAACTACACTATACACTTATGTATACACATCGCTGCGATACTGCGCTAGGGCTCATTCATGCATTCACTCACATGCTTAAGATACGTGTTGTGAGGAATCACGTCATGTGTCTTTCTGGCTTCACATTGAACATTAACTTATATAAGGGAGACTTCATCTCTACTTTTTACTTTGAAAGTATGTTTAGGTACATTTAAACATTATCATGTAAATATCTATAACCCATGTAATGTAAAAATTGCAAACAGACCCATTTCTTTGAAGTGGTAGTTTGCACAACCGCCGAAGCCCACCCGCGCTCTATGCTCTTGTCTTCTTTGTATGTTGTTCTATTTTATAATAAGTAGACTAGTATTCTGATACTTGTGACTTGAGAATTTGAAATTGTGTATTTTGAGCTGAGGGCGCGCTCTGGCTGAGGATGCCAATTTTTGAAAGGTTTTCAGGGCAAAGTATAGATTGATATATACAGAACTTCAAATGTTTAAAACAGAAATCGGGGTAAGACTTAAATGCGATAGAGTAGTAAGAACAAAAACCTGTGCAGAATTGCATGAAACGCTATATGTTATTTCTGTTAATTATTTTAAAATGCGTTTAACGATAGGTACAGAACAGTTTTCAGTAGTCAGAAAATTTACTATAGAGTTTATAAAAAGATAGAATGACCACTTTCTTTTACTTGAAAATGTTGTGGTCGTAATAGGAAAATTCTTCCTTAAAAATTTGCCGACCTACAAAAAAAAAATACATAATGTTAATTTGAAGAAGATCACAGAAAATTAAAATTTTAAGAAGTATGTAAACATACTCGTAGCAGGCTAAGCAGACTTCTTAACTAATATTGGTATAATCAGCAAGTCTAATTAGAATACCAGCAGTGAGTGATGGCTGCTGGATTACATAAGTACAATAGCTAGGTCCTCTAATTGCGAGTGCGTTGAAGTGCAGACAATAGAAGCGAAACCTTGAACCAACTGCTGCGAACACCTCGCATTTGTCTTGAAATTTATGAGTTTACACATTAAAATAACAAATTGACATGACCGGTAATCTGGTTGAGTTAAGTGGTTGTGAAGGACTTAGCAGTTCCTAGGGCGTGCCGATCACGAGCCGTGGATACTTGCCACCCGGCTGATCTAGATTGCACATTTGTTATTTTGCCTTTTGTTATCTTGACGCAAAAGAACAACTGGACAGACACTAAATAAATTAAACGTGACACCCGGCTACTGGACATTGTTCCGAATTTGTTCATCGACTTCAAACATGAATGTTACATTCCTATAGAGCTGAATACATTACCGAAGTCAAATACTTAATTCCTTATTTGTTACCAGAGGCAACATTTTCACGACATAACTGTAATTAGCTTCAATGTTGTGAGCAGCGAGCACAGCTACTGCCGATGACGTCATTACAATGATATTTTAATGTGTAACCATTATCATAAATTAGTGGCCAATTAGATTTAATTTATGGGAGATTGCGACATTAATTATCTCTTTACAAGTTTTGTTTTACTAAAATTCAGAGATCGTACCTAACAATATTAAATTCGATCAAAAATAGAAATATAATAAGCGTATTTTCTTATTTAGAAATACAGTGTCAATTTAATAAGTTATGCTAATAAGAATGTGCTAAATGTCATAAATGGTGTTGAGTTTCATGTTATGTTGGAAATGTTTTAAAGTAAACTTGGTTAGTGTTGGCACCCGAGTCACCCGTGGTGCTGCCCGTGTTGTGTGTTGTGTTGACAACGTGTTCTTGTCGCGCAGTCGTTCGACTACACGGTGATCTGCCAGCAGCCGGGCGTGGAGGACGGGCGCGCCACGCCGGCCGCGCACCACTCGCCGGCGCAGGCGCCGCGCACGCGCCCCTGGCACGACTTCGGCAGGCAAAACGACGCCGACAAGATACAAATCGCCAAACTGTAAGTACCAAAACAACCCTCCATGTTTGGCAGTCTCCAGCTCGCAGTAGCATCGGTGGTGTTGCTCTCAGAATGTGGTAATGCGATCGAAAGGCACCGGAATGTAAGCCCAATCCTCATATAAAGTAATACAGCATTCATTCATACCTAAGCGCAGCAATGTCATTTTTTATGCACAGTATCGAAAACAGGCTGCCGTTTGATACGAGTTCGTCGAATTAGCATTTTATTATTTTTACCTAAAACGTCTCAAAGATTCTGAGTAAATTACTTGTTATGTTAAATCATTCAAAATTTAATATTTATGAGATCACTGAATCTAATTTAGACAGTTACAAACAATTTGATACTGAAGATTCTCACATTTGACGTAACTACATATAAGAATCTAAAAGTTATTTGTTCGTAATGTAAATAACATAGCTAATATAAATATTCCACTTGTACAATACATGTTTTCTTGCGATACAAAATAATATTTTAATTTCCGTACATTTGAGTTTAGTCGGTTGTTACAAACTGCCTGCGTGTAGTTACGAGCGAACACAAACCACTCGCGGCCGGTACCTGTACACACGTCACGTAAACAGTCAATTTGTTTAATCAAACCTTTTTTGTAAGATTTAAGTAATTTGCTGGTGTGAGTGGTCCGAGCGACAATATTGACGGAACACTTCGCACCTCCCCGCTTGGCGGTGGTGATGCGGCCTTTTCTACGAAACGCAGGCTTTTGTGGCCACAGCCTCGCCTCGGAGTGCGGACACACACATTGAGACAATGTAACTGCTTCTACAACTACACAAATGTTCAACTCCTACATTGTTCGTATTTATCACCGTTGCAAGTGAAACTGATATTACTTTAGCAAATACCCACCGGTGACGAATTGCAGTCTAGCAGAAATATACATAAAACCAATACTATTTCATTTTGAAACATAAATAAGCCTGACAGTAACAAATACTAAGTAAAAGTATTTGAAAAAAAAAGACATGGAGAATCTGCAAGCTGGGTCATGTTCATTTCATTCGAACAAAAGACATCAACGAAATTACGTTTAGCTGATTTATTTCTAAAAAATCAATTTGTTGAATTAAAGTTCTTAGTTGCATAAAGTAACTGAAATGATATAAATTTAGGTATTTGATTACGTTAATTAAGTTGCAATAAGTAACACTACATTGTTTTGCATTGTATTTTTCTTTTTATGTGTATTTTCTTTCACATACTCTGTGCTTTGTTTTTTCATGTCTCGCTCACCTATTAAAAACACTTGCGGTTTGCGATTCTCAGGCTATGTCACATTAGTCACACAAACATTCTTTGAGTTATTGAAGTGTTGAAAATCAGTAAACAATTACAAAAAAACGTCTTCAACACTTGTGGTGTAACTACGCTCCACATTCGTTAGCTCAAATGCTTTAAAAGCCAGTGATTTTTTTAAGTTATACGAATCGATTTGCAAATTAAAAATAGAATTTAACTATTCTTCAAGATTTTATTCAAATTTTATGTCATCTAAATACAAATATAACTAGAATTTAATAGTATTCTATCATTAAAAAATCAATAATAGTAGATAGTGATATTTATATGTCGTGGCCAGATCATAGCAATTGATCACCTCAAGAACTTCACATGTAGGAACTACTGATTCGATTTGAAAGAATATTTCAGTATTAGATAGACAATTTATCGAGAAAGGTTATAAGTTATATAACATCAGTCTATCATTAATAGGAACGGAGTATCGACGAAAAATGTGGCGAAAACTCGGGAAAATTATTCTTTTTGAGAGCTATGAAAGCTCTCAAAAAGAAGGTTTGTGCTGCGTAAATGGTAACGTTCCGGTAAAATTGTATATTACAAAATTGTTCCTCTTTACAAGTTCTATAAAAATTCCTTGACAAAATATTAAGGTTGGCTCACAATAACCGTTTTTATGGAACCCAAATATTTTCTAAAATAATGCATTATTTGTGAAGTTGTTTTCATCAACATAGTATTAATCCATATCAAAGTAATTATACAATCTTCATTCTAAGTAATTAATTTTAATCACATTTACCCTTATACTGTATCATTTCGATATATATCGTAGAAGATATCACTGTTTTAAAATAACGCTGCAACAAAATAATGATGCGCGAATGCTGCAACTCTATTATTAGATTAACGCTCCACGGACCTTACAGAAAGGTAGCGTGTGTTCGGTAAATGTCCCTTTGAATTTACTAATTTCGAGTAGCTTTTCCCTATATTCGCTAAAATTAAAAACTGTACCCCAATTATTTTACTACTAGCGACCCGCCCCGGCTTCGCTCGGGTGCAATATTATACATATAAACCTTCCTCTTGAATCACTCTATCTATTAAAAAAAAACCGCATCAAAATCCGTTGTGTAGTTTTAAAGATTTAAGCGTACATAGGGATATAGGGACAGAAAAAGCGACTTTGTTTTATACTAAGTAGTGAAGAAATCTTTAACATAATTTGTTTTGTCTTTTTTTTAACCTTAATTTGTTTATGTATCGAAACCAGACTCCAAGTTAAATTCCTTCGTTATAACATGATATGTGCCACAGTTTCGATTGGTCCAACAGTAGGGCAAACGGTGTTGATACCTCGCGTCCCTATGATACCAATTTTATGGTAACAGCTAAAAAAGCCCAGAGGTAAACATTAAAGCACATAGTAATCGATTTACGTCAAAAGTGTTTTTTTTATCGTACGGGTTGTTGATATAATTATTCTAACGGCATCTGGTTCCGGAGAAAACCAATATGTACCTACTTCTACCGCAAGAAAAAATACTAAAATTATAGTATACGTAGAAGTACTTTAAAATTTTATCTACTATACTCGGCACCTACGTAATAAAAATATTAAAAGACCCAGTACTTTCACCCAACGTTCTATAGTTCTACTTATAATAGCGTGATGCACCTACAACAGCCTTGTAGTGTACTTAAAGTTTACAAATATTTTCAACTTGTACGCGAACGTAGTCGCAGAAAAGAGCTATTGATTATAATAAAACCCAAATCAATCAAGAGACCTAATAGAAACTTTTTCAACTTCTACGCGAACGAAGTCACGGACAAAAGCTAGTAATTTGCTAAACTTATAAATACTACAATAAATGACAAAACTTTACAATTATATAACATTAAATTTAAAAAAAATTACGAATGGTCTTCGGCATTTTTTTTTTTAACTTTAAGTAGTTTCCGAAAGTTACGCTTGATTTTAGTGTGAAGAGTTACACTGAAACACAAAGCGTGTAGACATACAAGCAGAGATACCGGCACCGGCTGTATTCATGTTGTTGTTAAGTTTTTACCGGAATGGTTGTTTAGGAGGTGCTAACTCACATTTCGTGATCTGTGAATACAACTAGTAAAAGCAGGTGTGAATTAACAATTTCCTAACTGACAAGTTCATTTACTTGAGGGTTCATCTTAATTATTTTCCTCAAAAACGTTCCGAATTGTGTGCGCGAGTATGTTATGCTGGACTGACATGTTTTCTTACGATTTATTCCATTTATGAACATATTATAAGATTCCATTCAAATAATAATAAATCATCATGCTGATTTTGATCAATCGCGATTACAGGATGTAATAATATTAATAATGTAAACTATGAATGGATTCAGTTTCTCACATCGCACATATAAATAGATGTTTTGTATTTTCCATGAGTTTAGATGTGCCACAAACTTATCAAAGGAAGTCCCTATCAGTAAGTGTTATTCGCACACTTACGTACTCGAATTAAATTGTCATTTACACAATGACTCAATGAGTGAAACTCGATACATTTCATTAAGATTATTTAAGTTATAGTTCAATTCCCTCGAGAATGCCTAAAGAGACTTATTTGGAATGGCTTCGAAATTCCAGAAACTAGTAGGTATTGATGTCCTTACTCTACACTAACTTGATTTACATTATACAAACAAAAGTAGGAAAGCAAATATCGTATCATATTTTATGCCGCACCTAAGATTTTTTTTAGTAAACCACATAGGTATCTGGATTGACATATTACTGCATAATGCAATTTATAACCATTTACTTCCTTCTTTAAGTTAATAGTCAATTTAAAGTGAAAATTGCAAGAACTGTGGTTTCTAAATTACTTCGAATCGTACAATGATCGACACTGTGCATGAATTATGTCAAGCTCCTTATTTATGAGAACTGAAAGCTGTATTTCACGGTAGTATTTTGGTGTGACATTGCGCAACAGTGCCCTGGGCCCAGTGGGCACTGAGGGCCGGCTCGTCGCCTACGACTTACGCGCCTGCAACTTGTTTTCGTCAGTCGATACAATTTGCGCGGGATGGTTATCTGCTGATATTCAATGTTGTCACTAGAGCAGTGCCAGCGCAAGGGGCAAGGGGTGCATAAATTACCAAATCAAGGCCAAGTTTTGTTAGTTAGTAGCTTCATACAACATACCTTTTACTTAACGTGTACATAAAAACAACGGTTGTAGAGGCATCCTATCCTGGTGCACAGAGTTCCAGCATTCGCGAGAGGTAAGTAGTGGATGATATGTTTAAAGTATCACGTCTCGCGTATTTTTTGCATCTGGTCATGTTTTCATTGTTACCGAACCGGATAAGATTAAAATGGGGGGTTGATGGTTATAGAAGGTCACACCGGGCGTTCAAAAGGCTGGTTACGGCACTGCTGATACTGGATGACTTTCTTCTATTTCTAGATTAAGATGTTTCCACTTATAACAATGGTCGCTGGAGTCAGTCGTTTTACTTTACTCTCAAGCGTCGCGTACCTAGTACCTTCGCGTAGGTACCAAGTAGTTATTTTTGTCATGTGCATGTTTCTCCGTAAACTGGTCTTGTGACGGCGTCGATCGTCTCAGTACGCATTTTCTACTTGAGTAGCTACTTGTTAATGCTCCTATTGAATACTAAAATGAATTTATTTACACGCTACCTAATTGGATTGAAGAAAAATAACGGATGTAAGTAAATTGTTGTTAAGTAGTTAGCACATATTTTTTATTTATTTTCAGTGTGCTCTGGAGCAGTAGGGACTGTATCTAAATGTACATAATACTTATAAAAGGAAAAACTGACTGACTAACATATCAACGACCAAACGGAACTACTGGGACTTGAAGCGTAACATTTTGCACAAGATATCCTTTGATGACGTAGGCGAGCTAGTGATAGCGTTTCTTAGTAGAAAGGATTTTTTCAAAATTCGCTCTTGAAGGAATTAACCCTTCAGATACCGTCAATTAGAGACACAATAGTAAGACAATAGATGCGCGGCCACCGGTGGTCGCTTGGGGATTCATGAATTAAATGGGGGTCAAAAGTTTGTTTAGAGAAACCTATTTTAACGCGGGTGAAGCCGCTGGTAGAAACTAGTAAGCTTATAAAAACATTTTTTTGGTTTGTAAAAGTTATTAACTCAAGATATGATTTCAGACATGTTTCGAACCATCTTCAGCAAACTATGTTCCCTTGGAATAAATTTGTACTATGACACAGGTAAAACCACTAGCAGCAGCTAGATTTATAAAAATCTATTTTTAATGAAACTTTAATTACATTAGGTTTATAAGTAAATTGTACAATTTAACTTAAAAGACAAACATTAAAATACCCTTCAAATGAAATCGATGGAAATAACATCGCGTCGCCGACGGAAGCAGTCGTCGACATGATAAGTGCATTAGCATTATTATCTCGATAATTACTTGCTTGCATTTGGCCCAAATAGCGCGGTCGCTTCCACCGTCTTAAATTACCTTCGATGTCGATAGGAGCTCGCTCTCCGCCCGGCGCTCGTTGGTCATGCTCGCCGCTCTTGATCGTTGTTCGTGCTCGCTGGCCGTGCTCGCCGCGCGCACGCTTCGTTCGACCCCTGCCCTAGCCAGCTTGCAGCGCCAGTAATTCTAACGCCCTCACAAATGTTTGCTCTATTACTTACCGCCCAGTTAAATACACAAATACCTCTAGATGTATCAACCAGAAAATTTATTTACCTCTCGAATTCTCAACACTGGAATGAGCTTTTAAAGGTATAGTAACTTAATCAAGTAATGTGTGTATTTGATTATCACTTTAAAAGCCACACGTAAGTACTTATGTGTATCACAGCATTAATTGAATACCTACTGATAAATAATGCTATAACTTTTTTTGTCTTAAATTATCTATAAATATATATTTCCATTTTATGTTTATAAACGTTAAAGCGCATAACGTTGTAAAGTTAATATTCAAATGAAAAACACCGTTACTTTTTCATGTTTCTTAATATTACCAGTTCATTACTGGAGTGTATAAGTGCAGGGAGCAGATCGCGGCAATGCTTCAGGATTGCGGAGCACTCGCGGTACACGCGATCCTAACATCTGTCCGCTTTAAGCTAAATTAATGTATACTTTAAACGGCATTCCTTTGCCTCTGTTAGCTATTGAAACGTTTTCATACCGTTCTCTAGATCTCTCACAATCTACTTATCGTTTTATTGTTTTATTCAGACAAACCTTATTTGTCTTCATTATATTTTTAAATTCATTTGAGATGAAATCGTTTGGCATCGGCACGTTTGCAAGCGGGTATTTGTCGCAAGTGTTACGAGCGCGGCTGGTCGGAAAGGTTCCACGAATCGTTTGCGGGAATAGTAGTAGCAAATAATAATAGTTTGAGCATGATGATAGGGTTGCGTGGCTGCGTGTGTCGGTCGTCAGCCACACGCTGCACCCGGCAATCAGCGCGGCGCCATTACGCTGGCTAAGCGTTCTCATTAAGCAGCCGCGTGCATGGTGCACCGCGCCCGCGCACCAACTTACGTGCTATCTCCTCACTGTAACCCACCCCTAGTATTAAAAGATACTTATCTTTTAATTTCAATGTCGTTCTGAACAAACCTTCATCATCTTCTTCTACAAATAGATCAGCTTGTTTACTAGTCTTTGAAGATTTCCATCGATTTTCCCACATCCATCAAAAAATTTTCAAAGCTTGTGGGAATAGCACACAATTCTTGAGCATTCTGAGCTTTTTAACATTTTGATATTCGCAAACCTTTAAAGCTTTGTGTCCCTCTCAGTGCATTCGTCTGAGCACACAATGGAGTTCAATTTCCATCAGAGAATGATAGTGAGCGATGCGGCGCGCCTCGGGCTCGTTCTTCGTCGAGAATGTTGCTACTATATTTACATTCTATAATTTACTCGAGGTCTTACTAAGTGACGTTTCAGATATAAACATACTTTATTATTATTAGTATTGTAAATAAAGACGATTATAGTTTGCCTACAATAAAATAATTAAGAAATATCCGTATAAGTACTCGTACCTACATATACTCGTACATTTGCTTATTAATTTTTTTTACCCCTGGGTCTGTTGACCAGGAAAAAAGGTTTAAAAAAGATAATGGCCGCTAACGACTCATTTTTACGGGCTTTAATACTAACAGTGTCATCCTGCTGCATATGCGATTTTTTACGACTAGATTTATTTTCAACATATACCTAAAATAAAATAAAAATTGAATCTTTGTGCATATATCTCTCGGGCCCTAATTTATAGAATACTCGTTTTTGTAATTGCTTATCAAACAGATGGAAACAAATGATATTTTATTTCATGATAGTATTGCTCCGTTTTACCTCACTTACTGAAATACTACGCAAAATGGTCGTGTAGTCCAGTAAAAGGAGCTTTTTCCGTGGTACGGTCGCGGACGGTTCGTATTTATGCGCATCTACTTTGGCCGCAGGAGGCTCTGCGGGACGCGAGCCTCTCCGTCTCTTATCGCGGCGTGCGTTTTTATTGCGAGCACTTTGTTGTCGCAACGTTCCAAGACTTTTTGCGCACTCATCAATTTCCGCGCCTCCTCGATTGATTTATTCATGAAAGGCAAGGCTCTTGCCTCTACTCAGGAAGTGTATTTTTTTGACTGCTTCGCCACTGAAATTTGTAATGAAGCTCATTCGAAAACAATGTGTTATTTATTACTGAATACAAAGAATTCATGTACGCACGCAGCCTGCACGCTATACCCACATAAATATCTATCATTGGTCTCTTTGTCTTTTTCCCATTGCTTTTGTATTTATTGATCGGGAAGTATTGCAAAATTATAATCTGGCTGGTAGTACAAACAGTCCATCAAGTGTAAGTAAACAAAGGATAAGGGTAGTTGAAATGACAATACAAAGCAACATTGCAAATGTAAATTGTGTTCGGAATCACTTAGAGGGCATCAGATAGGCGAGCGGCGCGCCGCGCGCCCGATCCGTCACTGTCGGCCCGCGTTTGCATTACACGGCCTTTATCTTCACAAGCTCGGCTCAAATCGCAAACATCAGCGGGGCTGTTTACCAAATTGTTTTCAATAAGCTTAAGTAATGGTGTAACCGTAGAACTAAATCGACGCAAACTGCTTTATCCGCATTCCTCGGACAGATTTAAAGGATTAAACGTTTCATAACGATTTATTACTTTTTATCACGTTACATAAGTTAAGTTTGTGCCACAATGGGCTGCTCCGATAATGACTAGTTATTCGGTGGTGCAGTTTGTAAGCGCGAGAGGCGCGTGGGCGCGAGATCAGCGCGACAAGCGGCGCGGCGCGGGCTCGCGGGCCGGCTGGCGTGCGCGGCGGCCGCTAACGAGCCGCGGCACGCGATCTCCGCCACATCAGGGGTTTTCCTTCCGTCGCCATCGGTTCGCACTCAGGAAATTGCGAGAAAACATAGTTTTTCATTGCGCGCTGCGAACTGGATCTCCGCGCCTTTATGTAACGACACCGCTGACAAGCTGTACCGCCGGTGCAATTAAGATTTCCACTTTTTGCACACTTTTATTGCTTTACTTCATGGAAACTTTATTGTCGAGAACGTGTAGATAAGTATCTCAAAGAAGAAATCGCACTTTTTCTAAATGTTACAGAAACCAGCTCTTATTGTGCATTTTATGTTCCTACAAACATTAACAACAAGTCGCCTACTGCGCTACTCCGTAATGCGCAACTTTTTGTGTGTTATCTTAAATCTTGAAGTCAGGTGTCGTGCGGCGCGATGAGACGAGTCGTAGCGACTCGTAGTCTTTGATGGCGATATAAAGTGTGTTGTTTGTTGCGCAGGTTCTCCCCGTACGGCTTCAAGTACCACCTGGAGACGGCGAGCAGCAGCTCGCAGCGGCGCGAGGACGACCGTATCACGTACATCAACAAGGGCCAGTTCTACGGCATCACGCTCGAGTACGTCCACGATCCTGACAAACCACTCAAGAACCAAACCGTCAAGGTGAGTCTTTTAATAGAATGCGATGAATGCTAGACATGCTCAGTTAAAAAAGTCAATGAAATTATCGACGTTAACGGTTAAGTGGCCGGATGTTTACTTGTAGTGGACCTTAGAAAGCTGCGCCAGTGGTCACTAAACGTACTCGTACGGGGAATCGTAAAACACGCCGCGCCTCGCCGCCGCGGCCGCACCGCTCACATCTCAATTTATAACTCCACTGCGCTCTACTGCTGGAATAAAATGTACGAAATTATTGCTCCCGTACGGGACGCAATCAATGTACCTTCCTTGTACAATATTCATACGCAGAATGTTGCATTTGCTTGGGTGTCATTGTATCAGATAATGATTGCCAATTACTGTAGTTTTTATCTATGTAACGTTTTTTCCAATTACGATTTTCCTTAACAATCCATAAAAAAAAACCTTAATATTTACAAAAAGCTAGAACGCAAGGGGCGTTCTAGCTTTTTGTAAATATTAAGGTTTTTTTTTAGCTAACTATAGTATGTGTTTTATATAGCATAATTAACAAGTAGGTAAATCTTATAACTGTTGGTAATATGTTGCGAACTTGCGAGATAATTGTAACAAGGGCTTCTGTAAGTGGTGCGTAAGCAAGTGGGGAGCAGTGCGAGCGGCGCCGGGAGCGACCGCAAGCGCGCGGCTCAGGTTCGCCGGCTCCCGAGCCTGGTTCACCTTCGCGTACCTATTCACTTTCATCATACATATTTTTCTCTCCAGCTACTTGAATTACCAAACGTGCAAAAAGATTACGTCGTTATTATTTATATTGAGTAGTTGTTACGAAGTATAAAAGTAATAAGAGAATTACAATCGTTCAGGTGCTAGACACAATTCTTCGTACATTTATATGATTTTTTTTTCAGTGAGTTGATTTGTAAAACATTTCAAATATGCACCATATAATATGTATTTTAAAAAAAAGATAATGGTTAAGTTAAATTTAATTGCTATCTGACAGATAGCAATTAAAATAAAAAAAACCAATTTTCTTGCTTTCAAAGAATTTAACATCATCTAGCTAGCAAGTTATTCACTCGCGTAACATATAATACTGTAGCGTAAATACAATATCTAGGTAATCACACAATTACGTGAATAAATGAACCATTTAACTCGTGAGAAATTCTGTTTAGACAAAAGATTAACCGCAACGATTATACCCACGTGGTGTCGTGTCGGCTCGCCGTGGAAATCGGAAATCCCGTCATTATTGTTTCCTGACACTTCCCTGAAAAACCTGATGATGAATAGGTATTAGTGATATTACTTACGAGAAGGCTGACACAATAAAATTGCACCATAATACACATTAACTATGTAATCTTGATAAACCAGAAAATCCACATTTGGTAATCTGGTTAATCTGGTTTAGATAATTGAAGTAGGTTTTTTGTATTGTTTTGATTTTAATGTTATTGTTAGTACTGGTTATAAAACGGCACTTTACTCATAGTACAGCAAGAGGAGTCGTAGTAGCCATGCCTACACGCCACCTCGTTTTTATTTAATGTTTGAATATTCCGTTTTTTGACAGCGCCTAACATATCCAAACACGTTTTATCTATATTCAATGGGCTTAGATCGGAATAATCAGAGATACAATGCGACATACGTTTGAAGTTATTATTAAGGCAGTAAGTGGGCCGCGAGTCCGGCGCGCGGTGCGGCGTATCGCATTCAATACGGACTCGGATAGGTGTACAGCGCTTATCTCGCCGCAATCGAGTCCGCATTGTATAGCCGCGCCCGATAATTAAGACGACGCTTTTGACATTCGCCATATAGGAATACAATGACCGCCCCGGGAGTCCGTGCCTCCGCTCGGATACTATCGCTCCCTTTAAACAATAACCGTACTGCATTATGATAAAACAATTTCAATGCGGCAAACATCGTGTTTTCTTAACGAGAATTCTTTCGAGTTTCCAAAAAGAAAACCAAGACTAAAGAATCTCATGTTGTAGTTGTATATATTTAGCCTGCGGTGAAACTATGGCATGCGCAGACGAATTAGCTTAACACTTTAGAGAAACCCGTGTGAAATCTTTCTATAACCTACAGTATTTTTCTATAATTTTGGTTTCATGGCACATTTGTACAAATAAAGAATTTTCGATGGCTACATTTAAATCCAAACGAGCACAAAATTGATGAGCATGACTACACTATATCTACGAAACAAATTTATCGCGTTATCAACCGTAACTAAAAAAGTTTAATCCACACGCAATGCGAATCCAATACGATTTGCGTGCCAAAAAGCGGTTAAGAGATTGTAAAAAATTTTAGTAAACAGAGAGATTTGGGCTGCGAGTGGCCGGTCAGCCAGCGCCGTGTGCGTGGCAGGAGCGTAATTACAGGCTTACTGCCGGCACGCCCCGTTTCGGCGGAGCTTTGCCTTCGTCTGCGATACCATCGGCCCGTGGCTTTCCACCGACGGCGACGAACACACGACACAACACGAATTCCAGATTCTGCACCTAATTAAACACCGTACAAAATACATGATTGACTTAGTCCCCGCTTATTACTGGCGTTCACACGCCACGGCCCGGACATTTACATAAATATTTAATGACAAATATCATTTTAAAATGTTTTCTCAAGACGTTAGCGGAGTTGAATAGATTGAAATGTCGTTCCGCAAAAATAGTTTACTGGCAAAAAACATTATGAAAAGAGTTCAATCAATCACAGCTCATAGTGGCAATTAATCATCCCGCTAGTAACTCGAACACGTTGTTTGTTATTCCGCGACACTGCAAGGGTTGCATCGCCCTGCATTCTCTCAGCAAATATATTAAGGTGTGTTTTAATGATATCCGTCGTCATTAATCACATCTGATGCTGGAGTAGAATATAGATTTTGAATTTCAACCGTCTCATCGTAATATGATGAATCTAATTAAAAGTTTACTTCAAGATTTTTTTTGAAATTTTATAAATACAAATGATTCCGTGGCAATAATTCTTTCATTAAGGAATTTCGCTCGAATGTTTGACTCATAAATGAGATATGGTACAGAATAAGAGAATTTTTCAGGTTCTCTTCTTCAGAATTTAATACTTACTACGTGATGGTCGTAGTGGGATTGTGGTCGTATCGTAGTGTGTCTAGTGATGGTCGCGCCGATCGATAATGATTCGTAAAAGTACCTTTGTATTGGACATCAAATGAGGCACCTGTGTGATTTCAAAAAAGTTGAAACATTATTACAAATATCAAAGTTGACTAAGCTCATTACTTATTAGCTGTTCTTATCATTTCGCATAATTGATTGGTATTTATTAATAGTAAAAAACAAGTTTTAGAAACAATCTTCCAAAAATTTACTTAATAGCTTTACGAGTAGCTAGCATTAAATAGTACTGAGTCTCTGAGGTCATTCAGTTATTCCGTAGATTGAACTGTTAGAGTAATAATATAATATCGTGAACATAAGTATAATGGAATAGATAATATTCTCAGAACACTACTTATAATTGACGCTCATTAAATTTGTAATAATTAGATGCAAATACAATGCACGTTAGATTGTTGTTAATAAACTTCCGTCCGATCTGTTCGTGAACTACGATGAAGCCATGTTCGCGTGTCCTGCGCGCTTCTACTCATTCAGAGCATTTTTTGCTGGGCTTTTTATCGGCGCACTGACATCATTGTGCTCACTTTCGTAGCAACGGAAACTCGCGTAACGAGACACATCGTTGTTTATTTTCTTTTTATAATATTTTGCGACTTTAATGATTGCTCCCGTTTGCCTTTTTAAGGCAATCGTTAATGATGCCTTTTACACTGAACGTATTACGCTTGATGAGGGATTATAACGGTGCACCTTTAGGCCCGCAGCAGCGGCACACCCGAGTGAAGGGCTGTCATACGAGCCTGACTGAACGTTTCTCACAGGGGGCACTCGGCTGTAATGAAATTTTCGTACTCGAATTCGCGAGAAAGGTTTCACAATGTTGTACAAAAAATTTATGCAAAAATTTGCATGGGCGCCGTTGCGAGCTGCAAGTTGCCAATCATGGCCGCAATCAATCACGTGTTGAGATGTCTCAATTTAGCTTGCACCCTCATCTCAGCCGGCGCGGCGCACCCCGCTCTCAGCCCTGTCGAATCAGAAAAACGTTAATGATTATAAATTGCAGAATTATACAACAGAAAGCTCTTTGTAACGGTATTTCTTCAAATCTTTAAATTACCGGCGATAGACATTCTTCATCAAATTATATTTTGTATACTCGTATTTATCCGAAAATATTTACTCTACGACTACTTATTATTTTACAAGGTAACTCTCGCATCAACACTTTTGATTAAATTTAAGTACCTATAAGTATTATTCCCGTGTAAGGCAAAAAATAATGTTACTCAATAAAATATAGCTACGTATCTGGGATATAATCAATATGGTTATTTATCAGCAGAGCGGTCTCCTCTCAAGTTAATGTACTTTTTCTGCAGTTCCTTATTTTTTAAAAGAATAATTTATGGGATTTTAATGTACATAATTGCCTTTTGCGCCTTTTTTGTTTCTCATACTAATAAAAATTTCAGTAATTCCATTTTGAGCTAAAAAAGGATAAATGTGTTGTCTGCAAATGATCAGTCCCGTTAGGGGCACAAATTCAATTAGTGTGTATTTTGGTGTCTTTATATATTCATTTTGTTTAATAAACTGATTAGGCTAGTTAGTGTTATTGATAAAAAGCTTAATTATTGAATTTCTTTATTACTGAGCGGTTGCTGTCGGCCCATTACAATCACGTAGTACACATGGATGTGTAATAAAAATCATCATCATTATTTCAGCTGAAAGACTCTCATAAAAAAGGTCTACCATCAATCTGATTCCCGCAACCCTCACCGGGTTATCGGTCCACCTTGTGAAATGCCTTCCAGCGCTGCGTCTTCCGGTATCTACGCGATCTGTTTTGTGAGCAATGGCTGCCCTTTGCCACTTACGTGTGGATCTCCTGTGGATATCTTCGTTCCTGATGCGATCACGCCAGAAAACTCTGAGCTTAGCCCTTTCCATTGTAATATTTGCTTCTTTTATTATTGTCAAATGCACATGCAGATACGAGTATATAATGAAGTAATGACACTTATCTTGTTTACGAGCAAACAATGAAACCCGGCGCGTACGCTTGTAGCCAGGCCAGGCCGGGCGTTGTGCGGCGCAGTGCGGTGCGCGCGCGCCGCTCCACCGAGCGTGAATTTTCCACGTTCGGTTTCAGGTTCGCATAACGCCACTCGATAACTATTACACTTTCGAAATATTACGTATTATTCGGTAATATGTTTATACGCAATCGCTGAAACCACGTAACGACGCGTAATGAGCCCTGTAACATTTTTTTTTTGCATTTAAATAGAGCACTTTCTTTGAAATGCGAATAAATATGCAGCTGGCATTGATTTATGGAATTTAGTAAGTTTAATTCAATCAATTATACTTTTTTTCGAAAACCAAGCAGGCAATGTTGGTTACATTGCCGTATTGTAGAATATTTACAATTTGGTCTAATTAGATACCTACAACTGTCAGGTAATGCTCTGTTAGTTTATTATTGGACACCTTACCTTGTTGTTGAAGAATCAAGTTATCTGCACACGGAGATTAACTCGCTGGCATTTAAGGGCATTTTCATTGAGTGCGACTTTCACAAGCAGTCGTGTGACAGTGGACAGTGGAGCTAGTCGTAAGTAGCGTTACGTAAGGCGGGTCCGTCATTGTCTCGATATTGGTGGTGTCACGGTGCAGCCGTATTTAGCGTCAATCCTCGATAGCATCGCCGGCTGACAGCCGCCCGTAATCAGTGACATTAGGGTGATATAAGATACGATTATGCAACACCAAGTGACTCAAAGCTTATCCCAGCCGTTGCGTTGCCGACGATACTTACGAGTATTTGGTTAATTATACTAGTTAGTATTCTCATTTTTCTAAGGTTCTAAACTATATTCACTGAAATGCAGGCCAAATTTGAGTTCGCTCCAGAATTTCCAGTCAGCTTTAGTCAAATTTAAAGTGCAACAGGACGACTAGAAATATACTAATATAAAGTCTACTTCGTAAAAAAAAATTCATTTATGTAATTTAAAATTAATTTTTCAAAGGTTTCAATATTGATGATATGAATTCAGTTCGGAAACTTCTCACACAGAATCATTTAATGATCTGATTAGTTCCGACGTTAGTGCGGCGAGTGTGTCCGTGATGGAGAGCTGTGCCCTCAGCGGTAGGTGGTACTTCTTAAGCCGCATCACGCCTCGTCTCAAGCCCTGCACATTACAATCTGACATTTCCTTTCGACATTTAAGCAGATTAGTGTTACACCTCGCCTTCGAATGTTAATCCGACGCTCGACGTGTCGCGGGAATTGCTCGGATTTAATCGAGATTTAGCGGTCAGCGCGCAAAGCGCAAGTACGCAACCCACCATTCAAGCTATCAATACGTTCTGTAACCATCTATTTGCAACAGCTACTTCTATTACGCTGTGAATTCAAATGGTTGCTTTAATTTGAAAAAGTATACAGACATGAATCTGTCATTACACAGGTATTGGTTTACGGACAAGCTGTTCTCACGCGATCCTGATAATATCACGTTCACGAAGACATATTGCGGTTAATACAGTCTTACGTGGTTAATATTCAATTATAGTAGGTGGCTGTAAGTGCGGCGGATGTGCGGGAACACTGGGCAATTTATCCGGCGGCGGAAGCTGCGCATCTCTAGCATCTCCCGTAGCTCGCGGCGCCCCGCGGCCGCGCCCGCGCCTCCCGCTACAGGCACGCACTACGTAATGCGCTCTTTAATATGCCTCCAGTACCTAAAGCGTTTTCACTACATGGTACCAAACTTCATTTGAATATTCTTGAGCTTTTCTACAATGTCTATCTATAAGTAATTGCAAAGCCTATCTTCTCATCTTAGATTGAGATTAGAAAGCAAGGCATAAAGTCCTACATGAATATTATGCTAGTTAGCGCCTACGAAGGCCGGTTGAATAAAAGTCCGAGGAAAGGAAATACGTATACTGTTATCGCTTTGTTTACGGGACAAAAATGGTCATTGATATATTTCACCTGATGTGAAATAAATACCGACACGTAGGCAACTGCGCGGCAGTTACACCCACAGTTTCGCTCAGAATTTATGTCGAAACCGACATTCACTGCGGAGAACATTCACAGCAAATAACCTAGGCGTTAAAACAACTAGCACAGACAACTAGCGCACTTAACAAACAGACGTATCCGTATCAGATATAGCCTATCGAGACGGCAGGACATTACTTCTGCGCTATCGATAAAGCTCAACGGTGAGCGAAATAGTTTTGCCACGCAGTGAACATAAATAATTGTCATAAAGTAGATAGGAGCTGATGGATGGCCGCCGCGCCCGCTCCGGCTAACGAGGAAGCAGTGTGACGAGCAGACCAGCGCGGCCGCACACTAGCACGTGATGCGCTGATGAGTGCGCCTGGCCACGATCCGCTGGCTATCGCTACGCACTACTTATGCGTTATGTACGAGAACGTAACTCCAGATTAAATCTGAAGTAATTGTTACGTTAACGATGCTATTACTTGCTCACGATTTATAGTTAACACTAAGACAGGTGCGTAAACTCGGAGAGAGGCCCTCGTGGACTAGTCGACTGCAACACCAGCGTCAATGAGAAATTGACGTTGATATAGAAATAAAGGGAATACACGTTCGGGCGTTTTAATTATGTAATTAGATCATTTATCTCTAACACGCTATAGAGTCTTATTGTTGCATGGTATTGTAAGTTGTTGATCAGTGAACCAGTAAGCATTGAATATTATTACTTAAAATTTCTTCAGACTCAGTGCATCTTACAATATCCCCTGAAAATATCAGTACTAAATGCATGAGCAACGAAATACTAATTTAAAATTGCGACGCAAACGTAAATGTGACTAATCGTACCTGATTTATATCTAAAGATGCCTTTTTAGAATCACCTCGTTGATTTCGTAATGGTGTAAAGCACTACTTTTAATTACAATTCAAATGAATGCTCCTCCAAAATAAAAGTAAGTTGTTCAATTATTCCTTTCTTAATTTTTATCAAGTAAACTTATATCCCAAATCGCATAGAAAGAATGCTTAAGCCCTTCCAAAATTATTACGTAAGGAAGGAACCTTCAAATCTGGTGGAAGAGAAAACTGTCAAATAACAGAAAAGGATGCACAAATTGAAAGGTGACGTCACCGCTATTATATTACGCGAGTAGAAAAGAATTAGCGAGTGGTTCCATCCACGACTCCACTCTTCCTCATACCAAGATTTGAAATGCTAATTATTGCTTTATTTATTAACCAATTTTGATGCTGTGATCGAAAACAGATTTATTTTTAAAGTTATTATGAGTATAACATATTGTACCAAAATAAGCATAGGAAAATACCGAATTCTGTTGTTTATTTAAATGCGATAGACAAATAGATTATTTTAAGAAAATTCTTTATTTAGTGACCATTCACGATAAGATTTACGTGCTCGATAGCTGTCACATAGACTGTCCGTCTGATTGCTTGCATGTGATATAAATATGCAATCGGTTATTTATTCAAATAGAGTGACGAAATGAAGGCAGAGTGGTTGTCGGAGCGCAATCGCATCGGCCGACACTCGGGCACAACAGACCCGTGTGTGACACACACCGAGAGAAAGCGTGCTTAATCAGATAACTCAGATTGTCAACCGAGCTCCTGAAATCGGGTCGAATGTCGATACACTCTATTAATTAATTGACGGTCCGAAAAGTTGGAAGTAACTGGTCCACAAAGCCAAAACCGTAGACGTGTTGTGAAACTCGCGCGTTGCATTCAATACTTACCAATAAAACGGTAATACCACCTACATCATTATTTTAAGGCGATATTCAGACCCGACAGATATTAACTACTAAGTTAAATCACTTTAATTTATTAAGAATATCCAGGATACTCTACTAATTGGTAATAATAATTATTCATTCGCTCGAGAAGTAACTTGTATAATTATGTGTATCTATAAATGTTCCCAAACAGTTGCATCCAAGTTTTCGTCGAAATTGTTGCTTTTATGGTACATATTATAAATGTGCTTAAATAGTAAACCATATTATAGGTAATAAAGCATTAGTTACAGTTATGTGGCTGAAGTTTAAGCTACAAGACTTAAGAACACATAATTCTGTCATTTCGGATTAAAAATCCAATTAACGCTTGGAACAAGCGCGGCGCGGCGCCCACGCACCCGCGGCGCGCCACTCCGTCACACGGTGACGTGACGCAGTCGTACCAACGCGACGGAGCCGTCACGAATCACGACACGCTGTACATCCGAAACACAACTTCGCAACGAATGATCTTTTTTATTGGACACTCTAATAAATAACCTTTGTAATTCATTAGCTGGGTCGTAAAATACAAATCGAGTTTCGAGGAAAATATCATCTACAAAAAATAGATTAAAATCCTTAGGCAGGTATTATTATTAGTTAGGTAATATTTATACCTACGTGTATCGGTACTGGTAAACCGTAATTTCCAATACTAATATAGGTAAACTAATTTTATTTCAATAAATTATTATTAAAGTTACAATCAAAAAAGTTATTATATTATTTACTTTTGTTCTATGCTTATCAATAAAATTAATCAATTCTGTATCGTTCATCTTTAACGATGATAATTTGCCTATAAAAATAAAATAAATAAATTAACGTTATCTTATCTTGAATTGAATAACCTACGTATATCTACATCTATATAACATTCCAATCCCACGGAACTTCTCTTATGAAGTGAATTAACATACAAGCAGCGATTAGTTAAATCTTAATGCGATTGTTGCCGGCCTTACAGTTTTCGCAATACGCTCCACAAACTTGTACCTACATAATGTCAAATTAAAGTCGTTAATGAAATCAAAATAAAGCCTGTCTCTGATAAATTGTGCGGTAAGTCAAACAATTATGATTGCCTGATATTACAATGTATCTCTGTCATGCAACAATAGCCAACATTGTTCACTACCAATTGCAACCAGAAAATAGGCACTAAATTACGTAAACCGTTACCAGTTGGACTCTAAATTAGTTAGCAAGTGTTTATGAATCATTAGTTCTAATACAATAAACAAAAGTGGCCGGTTAAGTCAGCGGTTAGCTACGACACATAAATAAACAGTCGGCGTAAAAGAAAATAGAACCGTTGTGGAAATTTAATTTTTGCTAACTTTAGTTGGAGTACCACTGTCACAAGTATATGAGCTAATTCAAGTTTACAGTTAGCATTATGTATTTCGTCAAATGCTTACGGAATTCTAATAAAGTAGTAAATGTTTATATTTATTTATTATAAGCGATGAGACTGTTGGCAGAGGCGGTGTTCACCGTTACAATTTTATACATGGGCTATCTATTAGTATGCACAGTTCCGTTGGGTTTAGAGTCGCGCGCCCGAGCTCCGGAGAAAGCCCGTGTCCCGCTTATAGACTCGCTGAACTATTCGCCGACACAAATTACTCGTAAATTCATCGATTTACAGTAAAATATAGTTTTTACGGCCCCGAGCCAACACTGTAACCGCGGGTCCTTGCTGTATTTAATTGCAATGCAAGCGTAATTGCCGTGTGCGGACGCCGAATACTTCATCTTATTTAGCTTATCTTTTCCTATGCATATTCATGATTCGATAATGATGTCTAAGCCACAGTTAAGTTGTAAATAGGCATTGGAGCCAGGGACGGTTATAGAGTCACTTCTCTAAGTGCTGTAGTTGACCGGAGGAAAGGGTGCGTCTATGTATCTGCTTACGCCTGCACAAGCCTGCACTCGCCACACATGCACACATGCTATCAAAAATAACTGACATCCACGATTGCAATTTAACTGGATTAATTCATGCGCCAATATTTAACTCGAATGCCATTATAGCAGCCTATAGCTGATATATTGTCTAGGGCCTATTTACGATATTTACATTTATCAGCCAATAGTTAAAATTTTTAATATTCACAGTTTTCCTTTAATAGATACCTATGAAATTGCCGTTTTTAAAACGAAATATATTGGACTGTGATATCTTCGGATTAAGTCATAATTTTAAATAAACTTTTTGTCAAAACTACGTTATTCTTTATTTAAAATTAGTTATTTATTATATTTGGCTTTGTCTGTAATATTACAGTATTTACAACCACGAAACCTAAAGATAGCGTTTTATCGTAATACGAGTTCTAACGTGGATACCATGCATTTCAAAGGGTATCAATATCGATTTCGTTTACTTACGACTTTGTTCTAACAAGCAAACTCTGTGTTTGGTTTAATAGCTTTCATTTTGGAAATTTAGTCCTGTAGCCGCCCAGAGAAGAAAAGTAGTACGTGAGGTAAAATTTCCTAAATGAAAATGAGACGGATTCGCGCGCTGAGTGTTCCGTTTAAACGATATAAGATTAGCAAAAAAGAGCTAGAGAGCTACTCTACGACCTTGCTCTATGCCAAATTTCAGGGTTCTGGGTAAACTAGTATTTCCCATTGACACCTATAAATTTTGGTTCCCTTGAAAGCGTCGAAATATACGTTTTTGACCTGAACTATATTTTTTTCGTTAACTTAAAAAAATGATTTTTTACAGTTTCATGGGACCGCAAACCTGATTATATGGTTTCGATATCAGCTAGATAGGTGCCTTCACGCTTTCCCAAGACAAAGGGTCGTGACAGATAGACAGATATACAACAAAGTGATCCTATAAGGATTCCGTATTTTTCTTTTGAGGTACGGAACCCTAAAAAACACTAAAACTATGAAAATAACTTAAATATTGGAAGTCTGTGTTTCTAATATATATTTTTTGTTAATATTGATAATTAGCACCGTTTTTTTCATACTTTTTAGTTGTGATACACTTCCAGAGTACCTATTTCTCATGACAATTCCAATTAACCCAAACACTGCTAAGATACATTATTTAATTATGAAGTTCCCGGGATGACCTTTCACCTTCCGGCTCCATCATCAGATCAGTTCTATAATACTTTATAGCCAAAGTGCATCTCATGACAATTCAAATTCAAATTCAAATTTTGATGGTAAATGTTTAAGTTCTTGATGAAAATACCAATCACTATATTACTCTATCGATAAAAAGAAAAATGTCCCATATACCATTTTACTAGACGTGTAGTTATAAAATTTATGAATTCAGGAAGAAAGGAAATGACACACCCAATTGGATGTTTTTGTTTCATAGTTAACGTAATTGCATCCTCCAAGAAATGTCAACATTCGATATTCCATCAACGACGAGTAGACAGTTGAACAGATGGCTCTAACTTACCTATCTATAATATTAAATATAGTATATATTTATATATTATCTATCTAGGCACATCGTTATAAGTGAGTAATCACAAATTATATTCGTGAATGAAGTTGAAATTTCATACAAATTGCATAACACTGAATGATACCTAAATGTTTATATTAAACATTGATTGGATCGAAACAAAACAATCTTCGATTTTTCTAAATGATACTGAATAGCACAATTTTATCATTACCTTAATCAAACACCTAAAATACGTTTCCAATTTGGAGACAACGGACCTACAAGGGAAACAAGGAAGGAAGGAGCGGGTGCGGCCGGGCCCTGTACGCGAGCGCAGCGCGCATGATGTCTCGCGCCGCCGTCCATCACTCCGAGGCGACGATCGGAGGTGCTTTCTCGTCGTTAGCCCTATAAGGCACAGTCGGTACCACGCCTCGCGCAAGCCACTTCTTTTTCACTTCATTTTCTAACGCGTCGATAGAAATCGTCTTAACAGCATATTTCACTTTTTCATTGGAACGGAAACGTTTGAAAGGTTTCACGTTACTTTTTAAGAGCATTTAAATGAGTATGAAATTAAGATGGCCGCCGTAACGACGTAATCGCGCTCGTTTAACGTAATAGCTGAGAAATGGACGGCGGGCATCGCGTTGTGCGTATTCGCGAAATGCTCACGGCACTTCGTCTGTACTCTCGACATTAAAAGTTGGCAATAAATAAAGCACGGGCATAGCTGTCCCATGTCAGGTGTGCCTAATGGCCACCCTGCGTGTTAATTTATACTCCGTCTTATTTAATGACGATACTACTTATTTAACCCACAGATTTATAGTAAAGCTTAGAACTATTACGTCTAAACATTGTTTATTTGATTTGTTTCAGAGTGTAGTGATGTTGATGTTCAGAGAAGAAAAATCACCTGAAGACGAAATCAAAGCGTGGCAGTTCTGGCACGGCAGACAGCACTCCGTGAAGCAGAGGATACTAGACGCCGGTGAGTTCTGTTAGATTGCTGCCAATGTTTATATAATACTAATCAACACGTACAATCTTGCGTGAGCGATGATAACTAAGTATTTATGTAATTATCAAATAAGATAATTTGAAGAACAATGACTGTTCAGTTTTTACCAGGTAGATATACGCTACATAGTAGCACCTACAAGAGTTTAAGACACGATACCCGTGCAAAAACAGAGTCGTGCTCGAGGCGACACAGAAACATGGCGGCTCGCTTGCGTGCGGCGCGCGGCGGCGCCCGGCACGCAGGACCTAATTACCGTGCTGCGGGCTGCGGCTCCGCGGAGACGCACCGCACCCGCGCACCCCGCCACCGCCATTATATCTCGTTAGGACATTTGCATAAATAACGCGCACGACGGCCGCGGCCCACACCGACCGGTGGACCTATCAATCGCTGCGACTAAAAATAAACACCTGTGGCGCCCGCACCGAGCCTGCGTCCGACGTGCGATGCGCCCCGCGCCCGCTCACTCACAGCTTTATATATACGCTACCTGTAATGACACATTCCGACATTAACCAGATTATAGATATAAAAATAAATGTGAAGTTTCCCCGACGCAGGCAAATGAAACTATGTAATAAAGATATCTGACACGATGAGCTCTATGAGACCGAGTAACAGGAAATCGTTAAAATTCGTGAGAAATCTCTTCGAGGCTGTGAAAACACCTGCCTGTGGTGTTGGTCGCTGTTCGTGTTGATGGGTGCAGGTACAGTGGACTCCTCAGAGACGCAGCTTGGCTAGTTGACACTACGCGTGTCGAATGTCCACTAAAAGGATAGCACATATAAGCATAGTTACATTATAGTCTTGCGCGGATATAATGACTGGGATGATATCGAGGAGCGCTCATTAGCATGTTAATTGCGCGACGGGCCTCGGCCTGCGCCTGCGCCGGCCGCTTAGAAAATTATCGTTTTGATAATTTTACAAAGTCGCGATTTTCCTATCGACGCAATATCAATAAACATTACAAGCCAGGTTTTGCTGTTGCTTCGAATTAGATATGGAAATCTATAATGGTGTTTTTTAACATAACTCTTAATTAATAGATATTATTATGCGTTAACCTATTAGATAGGTAGTTACCTCATCAACGAAACGCTTAGGTGCTTATTAATCGCTGGGCTCGAAGTAAACAGCGCTGATATATGACACTTTACACATTCTAACATAAGTTAAGTGAGGCCTGTAGCATTTGTAATGAGTGACGCCGCGGCCACAAGCACTGCCTATAAATTAAATCTCAAGGAAAATAAAAACATGGAAGCCATTAATTCGCGCGGTCGAGCCAAGTTTAATGTCAAGGTTTTTTAGCTTATCTCGATGTTAGTTAAGTTTTATTTTTTCATTTGTTGACGTTATTACATAGAATGAATTAATGTCTAAACACAAAGGAATTTTGTATTTTATATCTCAAAAGACTGAGTTTATGTATTTGTTTTTAGTTTTATTATGTCCGTAAGCGTTGTGGCTCAGGTTTCATGGGCTCATACGATTGTTCAGACGATCTTTTAACTCGGTAGGTATTTTATCGGAACCTCATATATTTATGTGTCGGAAGTGCCAAGTATGTAGTAAGATATGAAGTGGTGAGGGTAGGCAGAGAGCCAGGTATCGTGAATGTATGCGACGAACTTGGAGCCGCGTCAAGGGCGACACCGGACACCTGTGCGCAGGCGTGTGAAAGCGCGGGTGAGGAGTGCGGGTCGGGGGAGGCACCGCAACGCACTGCGCCCGCGCACAATGCCTTCTCCGATTACCGACATGTCTTCGTATATCGCGTGTCCACGTTCAGCGCAGCTTCTTTGCCTCCACACTTATTTCTTTTGACAGTTTTCTTATATAGCACGCCTCACTGATTCGACAGATTACTCCTCAGTAAGTCGTTGTTTTGATAATATTAAGGAATATCCGTTTTTAATTTTATACATCGATGGTCATAATCACATCTAAAAGGTCTTTTATATAGAGCGGGTCGATGTTAACAGTTTGTGTTGGCCATGTTGTTTTTGCGGCAATTGTCAAATCTATGATTTCTTATTTAGTCACTGATGCCAAATCACCATGGCAAGTTACTCGGTTGAGCAGCATGTCCAAATGATACAACTTTTTTATCGTAAAAACCTTTTTACAAAAAAAAAAATAAACCGACTTTAATGTAAAAACACTGAAAAGTACAAAATAATTTTAATTTCGGAAGTCGGTGTTTCTATAATAGATACCTAATTTTGTCTCTTCGTTATTTAACACCGACTTCCGAAATTAAAATTATTTTGTACTTTTCTGTGTTTTTTACATTGAAGTCGGTTTAATTTTTTTTTTGTAAAAAGCTTTTTATTTTTCACTTTTTAGTTATGGTAGCACCACTAAAAAGTACTTACCTTTCAGCTAATAATCCCAAATATATTACATGCATTTACCTTCCGGCTTTATCACCAGATCAGTTCGATACATCAACCCCCTCTTTTCTTTCAGTCACCCATCGACTACACGCATAAACAAAGCAATTTTACTTGTTACGACAATTCTGCTATGATTCCATGAGGATTTCTGTTCCATATCTTCGAAGTTCATGATCAGATCATAACAATATTTCTATAGGACTAACTTGGAAGCATAACCTTTCAATTAAAAAAAAAATCTAAATCGGTCTACAATTGACCGAAATATCGGTGAACATACATACAAAAAAAAAGACGTGTGGCACTTGGAGACTGCCGCGATAAAGCTATTGCATAGCATTTTTTATCAACTTTTAATTCTTTATTAGGTGATCATTATTTGCTATTGAAGTTGACAAGTTGTCATGACAACCATTTAGTGGGGGTGTTAGGTTTTTTTCGTTACGGGATTTCTGGATTCGGTCTCCACGCTCAAGGCCCGCGATAGAAGCTATGCAATAGCTTAATAAATAAATAAAAAAAGACGTGTGGCACTCGGAGACTACCGCGGTAAAGCTATTGCATAGCATTTTTTATCAACTTATGCAATTATCATAGAAAAATATTATTTGTGATTAAGTTGACAAGTTGCCATGACAACCATTTAGTGGGGGGTGTTAGGTTTTTTTTGTTACGGAATTTCTGGATTCGGTCTCCACGCTCAAGGCCCGCGATAGAAGCTATGCAATAGCAAAAAAAAAAGCATACATTCAGCCGAACATAGAACCTCCTCCTTTTCGAAGTCGGTTAAAAAGCAGTGTACGTTAGTGCAAACGTTGCGCGCACTACGTCCATTTTACGGAAGACGCGGTGGCCCTTAAAAGTCGACTCTCCTACGTTTGGTGACCAATTTCGAAACAACCGGTTCGGTAAACAACCAACCAAAACCCTTACGTCAAAGAAACGTCAGATCGGCCGAGAACATCGCCGCTGTCCGTGAGAGTGTACAGGTGACTCCAAGGCAGTCAATTTCTCGCCGTGCACAAGAACTCGGCCTTTCACAGACTTCAACCACATGGCCCATGTGTTTCAACCCCAAACGGCTCAAACATATAACTTACGATGAGGTTATTATATTTACGCCGTTTGAGGTTTTCTACACCTGCAGCAGCCGCACCAGCACAGCCCGCTGTACTAAGAAGATGGGATAGCGCAAGGGTGTCGACACATGTTGCATCCCACGCCAAAGGCCTACCTAATTTCCAAGGCATTATAGTCATCCCGTCTGTCCTCTTTCCATCGTCGCGTAACAAGCCATTGGGTTCTAAAACAGATGCGGCGACAAGAGCTCGACGGATGAAGTCATTAATACTGGCATGTCGTTCTTTCCGCCCGGCGCTTCTACTACAGGATAGGCCATGGTGTCCGAGGCGGTCGACTGTTTCGCCGCACTGACAACGATGTGGAGCTCCACTAAGAGCACTCAGACGTAGGCATGTAGCGATCCTTAAGGTAGTGGTCACTCAGCATAGTACCTATGTTAGGTGACGGTAGAGCCTGTAGCCAGAGATCCGACTCCTATTCACGCACAGCTAGCACGCACAGCAGTAGGCGGGCACGCTCATCAGTATTGGTGGACGTATTTATGTGGTTATTCCGTACCAACCTGCAGAGCAGCTTATCTCACTGTCTCTGGGAAAATGGACTCTCGGGCAATGCCTTATCCGGGCAAGCCACTATCCAGGCGTCCACGGCGTCGGTCAAGCACGGCACCTCACAGTCAATCAATGAGTTAAGAGTTTTTTGGTTAACTGTTGAGTGCTGTGCCGAAGAAACCGAAGACAGGAACACCGGTAGACTAGTACTAGAAATTTTGCGAATGCCGAGCCCACCAAAACGGATGGGTAGCGTAGCTTCTATCCACTCTCGGTCATTCAAGGCCACATTTAAGATGGACTTTAAAGCGTATCGAATAGTTTGATCAATTTTGTCCAAAAGATGTGGTTGATTCCATAAAGGGGATGAGCGAAGAAAATACATAAAATTTGGTGCAAAACAACAATATCGTATGAGTGTGAAAGCTGAATGTAGGTTAATTATGGAGAGTCCTTCCGAAATGTAGTTAAAACGTTCAATTTTGTCGTCAATGAATAAAGAAAAACTGTCTTCCAAAATTGGAGAACCTAGGAGGTGCAGTGAACTTTTATCTAAAATTCTGATTTCTGGAGATATTGCAAAAAAAATCTGTAGAGTCGATTGTCTGTCAGTACTGTCAGAGATAAAAAAAATCACATTTTGTGTGGTTAAGGTAATAAATTTGAATTGCTCTTTGAGAAATTTGAAATCTTCTAAAACGGTTTCTACGTTACCTCCCAGTATTCCAGCATCTAAATATCACACGTTAAAATTGGAATTTAACCTTTGAATGATTGGATGAATAGCCAAGCTGAAAATAACTGGCCCGAGAGGGTCACCTTGTTGGCACCTAACTGCAGATTCATACATTATACATTATATAATAATTTTGACGGATGCCTATAGCATTGCCATAAAAAGCCGAAAATTTCAGGTAGTTCTTTTTTTGCTTCAGCCAACAAAGTGAACCTGTTAATAGAATTAAAGGCGTTTTTAACGTCAACCTTGAGGATGATCTCACCCTTATTAGAATTTAGGAATGTGGCGAGGGCATGTACGGCAGCCTTTTCTTGAACCAAAGCCAAGCTGAAGGGGCTGGATATGTCAGTTAAATGATAAATGATGATACTGCTGAATAGTAGCCTAGCCGCTCCCCTAATGTCGCCCTCACCTAATTTGGATTCCACATGAGAGACATTTCATATCTTTCATCATCTTTAGCGTTGTTTTGGTTTTTAATAAACGGTTTTGCTTCCGCTAACAAGGTTAAGTTCATAGGTAAAGACTGTCTAAAAAGTCAAACGACTTGGGAAGTTTGTATGATATTTAATCATTTAAAAATACTCATATTCAATACTAAGGTATAATAAAATAATAAATAGGTTTTTCTATTAGTAAACAATGTAGTCAACCAGCGTTGACTACATCATATTTAGTTTAACTCTAATAATTACCTAAGTCGTTTGACTTTTTAGACAGACTCTACCTACATGATTATGACTCTCTTCATCAACGCTTCTCATTTCAATATACAAAAGTTTTCCTAAAGCTATAAATTGTATTTTACTCGTATAAGATTTTTTTCCACAAACAAATCTTTTCCTGAATGCCTGCAGGAAGTTTTGTGTAGGCGGATTTATTAGCACATAGCAGGATGTTGCGTGGACTCGTAAATTTGTAAGAGGCTGTTAAAACAATAAGGTTGTCGGGGGGCGGCGTGGAGGGCGCTCATAAACACGTCAGCACGACGTCGCGGCGCCCGCACAGCGCGCTGATAGCCCCCTCCCACGCGCAAGCCCACCTGCCCACCACTCTACTTCGAATACTACAGTCTGCATACACATACAAATCTAGCTCTTGAAAGACCGATCGACTTAAAAAAATGTCATGTGTAAAAAAATAATCGTGTAAAATCTGTGACCTGTGTTACTGTCGCTCTACAACGTTTGAGGTAGCTACCCTGACTGCTCCGTCTTTGAAATACACGCGGTTTATACACGACTTATACATATCTTCATGGTTTCATACTCGTTTTTAGTTGCTACTAACGTTGAAGCAACTTCGTTTGCCCAAGTATGCTCGTTGGTCACCGAAAACGCAGAGTCAGACCGGACCACGAGTACGCACCCCCGAATCATTAGCGTGGATGCAATGGTGACTGTTTACGAAAGAGGTGAGGTTGCTGATCGATACAGTTGCATTAAAGCCTTTATCTATCTTAGTTTTCTTTGCACCCCCCAAAAGTGTACCGTACCGGAAACAGCAGAAACTGTCCAACTAACATCTTTGAGGTCAGTCCTAATAACCCCTTGAGGATCAGAGAGACTATAGCAGAAGATAGCAGCCGAGAGGACCGCCTCGGAAGAAAAAATCAGCCGCAGTTTAGAGAAGAAGATCAATACCAAAGATCGATGGAAATCGGTCTCCAACTTTCTAAGCAGGCGGCTGGGATTTGGTGCGAAGCCCTGTCATATCAGAGAGATAGACGCAGTGCAGGAGTTTATCAGGGTCATTCCAGAACCACCGCAACAAAAGCGACCAACATCAACGAGAGCCGACAGAGGGCAGGTCACCCCGCCGAAACTCAGGACGGTAACAGAGCCAAGCGATCACGTGGCAAATGCCTTTCTCGAGTTTCAAGCGATAACAAAAGCAACCAACTCTGTCAGTCTCATGATTGGCCAGAAAATTATGCAGTCATACCAGAAAAGACTAGGGACCGAAGAGTTCCTTCAGGAGAGACTGGAGGAGGCAACGGCAGCCATATATAAATTATTTTATATGGCTGCCGCTGCTACCTCTGAAGTCATCAAGAGAGAAATGACTGGTCAAAATATGGCTGCATACAGTGTCACGTGTGGGTTTATACCGTTGGACGAGTCGGTAACGTGACGTTCCGGCCGTATTATTTTTGTGACACCCGAAAGCGACCCAATTGTGGTGGTAGCTCAATGCACTAAAATTATGCTGGATGACAAGATCCTCAAACAGGCGGAACCAATCTCAAGATCTATAGATCAGCCTGGAGGCTGGGCTTTGCCGGGTATCAGTTGGATCATCGGTGTTCCAGGGTACGACAAGACCACTTGGGTGATCAATAATTTCGATAAGGACCGCGACGTCATAGTCACTACGACAACCGAGGCGGTGAAAGGAACCTCCCAAACTTGCCATGTCCGGTGAGGACCTGCGTCATGCAGAAGGTAAGGACGCCGTGAGGTCTTTCCAGGCACGCCTCAAAGAGGGGACTTACCGCCATAATCGTGGCTTGCCCAGCACTGGGTTGCGATAGTCGCTGACGCCATTTCACCATGAGATCCCGCCGGAGCTCTGTCCGCCATGCCTTGACCTGTCGCGGCAGTGGACTTTCACCCCGGCGTTGCATCTCCACGCGCATATCGTGCATGTGTGCAAGGACTGTTGCCTCCAGATCCCACGGTGGTAGGCCAGCCAGAAAGCTCGCCGCTTCGCGGGAGATCGTGCGTATCCCCGACCCATCCGTATTGCCATGAACCTCTGGCAGGCGTTCAGTATGGTCGCCGGTCGCTTTTGCAGCGACAGCACCCACACCGGCGCCCCGTAAAGGGCCTTGGACCGAATGATTCCCGCGAAGAGCCTTCGGCAGGAGGCGTCTGGACCCCAAGGTTGGGCAGGAGCCGCTTGAGAGCAGCCCCAGCCCGGTTGAGTTTGGGAGCCAGGCGTCGGAAATGTTCTCCGAAATTCCACCGGCTGTCGAGGACGAGTCCCAGGTACTTCATCGTCGACCCGACGCCGATGCGAACTCTTCCTACCGTTAGTTGGGAGTCTGATGGTGGCGCATTCCGAAGGCCGTGGAAACACATAGCCTCGGATTTATGCAGCGCCACCTCGAGTCCCAACTCCTGGATCCTACCAACGACTATCGCAACCCCGCGTGTCGCTACAGCGGCCGCCGCCCGGTGCGACCTTCCCTGCGCTAGAACCAGCGTGTCGTCTGCGTAGCAAACCACACAACAGAGCGTCCCCCACGCAGTAGTGGCAGTCTCCAGACATACTGCCCACTGCGTGTACTACCCCGGCAACGCTGACGACGCTATTGGTAGGTTTGTGAGGTGGGCACAAGAGGAGTCGACCAGGTACATCATAATCACCAACATGAAGAACGCCATGCGGCATCGGGATAGAGCAGTCATCGAGGCACTGATCCACCTACTTAGGCAATGACGAGCTGAAGTCGCTTTGGATGACGCAGGAATTGCTCGGAGCGGTTGGTTTTTAACAGGAAACAGTGACCGGTCTTGGGATGGATAACCCATAGTTATAAATTTAACACAGCGTTACCTAAATGTAAAAACAAGTATTAATTATCACAGACTTAGCAGCCAAAAAAAAAAGGTCCGATTTTGGGCGGCGGAGGGTTGTATGTGTGTGGAAAGTTTGGAGATGCCCTGATTTTTGATGCGTGTATGGCTGTTGCCCAGAAGCTAACAATGTACAACCATCAAAAAAGAGCATGGACGTCATGTCTGTGGTTTAAATAATAATAATATTCCACACCTATCACACAACGCCATCTAGTCTCAAGCAAGCTAAGCAGAGCTTGTGTTATGAGTACTAGATAACTGATAAACATACTTATATATTTCTAAATACATACATATTATAGATAAATTACACCCAGACAGAATAAATGATGATGGGAATCAAACCCACGACCTCCGGCATAGCAGTCAGGGCTACTAACCACTAGACCAACAGGCCAGTTAAATGTAAGGCAGGAGTGTGGTTTTAATCAGTAGGAATCTGACAATGCCCAGACTGGCTCGTATGTGAGGCACCTTGGCCGTTCATTAGGATTTACCAATATTGCCGGAAAAAAAAAAAAAAAAACGTTGAACTCTTTAGTTATAGTCCTGAATTGAAATTTACGAATACTGACTATTACACTTACACTACACTATTACGCTTACACTGACTGGATAGGTCCACTCAAATTGTCTAAAAACGCAGTCCTGTTCCGTTTTTGCTTTCGTCCCAAGACCCCGGGTTTCACTTACACACTGCTCGTGGCCCCAGTAGGCTTCGACCCGGCTGGGCCCCTACACATATTTGCTGTATGGGCTTGATTTTGACCCCCGAGTTGGTTTTGTTGTTTCCTCTCAGGGTAGTCAACTAGGAAACACCGGCCTCATCTTGTTTAAACTGACAAAAAAAAAATAGTGTAAGTGCTTTTTTTAAAGTATTTTCAAAATAAATATAATTTATCATACAGTCCGCTCTTTTTTGTCGCAGCGTTTCTGAGATAAGCGCGTTCAAACAAACATATAAATTCTAAAACCGTTGTTTATCCGCTAATTCTTCCTTAACTACTTAACCGATTTTGATGTGGTTTCCACTCCACATTGAGGGAGCAATAAACGAAGAAAATTTCTTTAAGCAAAATAAAATCGGCAGTAGGTACTTAATTTTTATTCCACTGATATTATAACTTAATATGAGACCTTGTCCCGGTCATATCTCAGAACGTTCCCTATAAATAAAAACTAATTACATTTTCACACAATTTTCGCTATCAATAACTGTCAATAAAAATAAGTCGGTATAGACGCGTAGAAGAAAGGATTTTCGGAATATCAACTGGAATTTATTTAGTCCATGTGCAATTAGTGCAAAATGCAAATCTGCTAATTACTGCCCATAAACTTCAATCTAGAAAGGGCAGAAATGGAAACATTGCAGTCGTCAATAAATTGATCCTATCACGTGATTATTCACGCCCAGCAAATAAATTTCCGTCGTCGATGACGTATTGTGCGTTGATATCTTAATCGAAATCTCCGGCGCCATTACTGCACAGTTACCCGAACACAAGATTAATGACAAGTTGTTGTTTTGTTACAGACACGAAGAACAGCATCGGGCTGGCGGGCTGCATCGAGGAGGTGGCGCACAACGCCATCGCCGTCTACTGGAACCCTCTCGAGAGCGCCGCCAAGGTACGTGCCAATGCCGACTCTCTAAAGCCGAGTACCGAGTGCCGTGAGCCGACTGCCGAGTGTCGAGTACCGACTACCGAGCACCGAGAGCCTGAACTAACAGTGTTCACGCAGAAACACTAATGGGCTAATGTGTCTTCCTGTCAGTGTGCCTGCGCCAAATGACGACTCAGCTCACTGATGCAAAAATATGTGCATATTTAAAGGGCATTATATCGCAGCCAAGCATCGTAGTCATTATAAACGTGCAACATTAAAACGCAGATCGTGATATTATACTTATTAAAGTGTAATTAAATAGAGTCCTGCGACCTTATTTGGTCGGGTGGCTTTACCAGATGAAAAAAAAAGCGTGTGGGGCGAGCGCCGAGCGGCGGCGCACGGCAGCGCGCTCGGGCCTTCAGCGCAGCGCTCCACCGTGAACACTCATTATATTGTTGAATAATAAACAACACTCTGTGTTTTTAATTGCTTACATAAAATTATACAGTATCTAAACTACTAGCAACACAAAAACGTATACTTCATTGATAATGTTTTGTATGTACAACCTTTTAAATATTCATCAAACAATTAAAAGCCCGCGTGAAATGGTCTCAATTCTATGGCAGCATGTTAATGTTAGTTAAGGGAGCTATTATCGCGCAACGACTAGTACACAGAATCACAATTTCGACTTTGATCATAAAGTCGACATCGGCTGCTAAAAACTAACCTTGCCGAGCTAAAAGCGTATCCAATGCGATTAAAGTTGTTTTTTCATTGATTTATGATATTACTGTTAATGAGTTGGGACGGAGTTGCGGCTACTGGTCGATTATCAATATCCGTAATTATTGATTGTCGACCAGAAAATGATAGCGGATGCGAGTTGTTTGCGACAGTTAATATGCGTATAGACAGCTATCGCCACGGTGTCGGCCAAGAGTAAAAACGCGAGAGAGTAATTTGCATAGACCACGGTAATGAGCGCAGGCGGCGCGCGGCCCGCCTCCGCGCGGCCGCTCGCCACGCTACTCACGCCCTTCGCGACGTCTACTGCAGCATCCAGCATGCACTCAATACTTACTGCATACAACACCAGCTCAATGAGCCTCAATGAAACGTCTTTAGTACTGTACACTTGCTATTCATACAGTTTTCTACGCATATTATCTTTATCTTGTAGAGCGTTGCTCTCGCGGCGCAACTACCGTAGCGCCTCTCTTTTTATAAACTTGAGATTGAGATATACAAGGTGCAGTTTTGAATCTGCACGAAATTGCAGGAAGTTGTTATAAAAGTTGTAAACAATCACATAAAAAAATGCGATACTTGGCCAATATTAGTTATTCTAATTTTGTAGGTTTTATTCGACTGGCCTGTTGGTCTAGTGGTTAGTGGCCCTGACTGCTATGCCGGAGGTCGTGGGTTCGATTCCCACCCAGGACAAATGATTATGTGATGAGCTTGATCATTTGTTCTGTGTCTGGGTGTAATAAATTGATCTATAATATGTATGTATTTAGAAATATGTAACTATGTTTATCAGTTGTCTAGTACCCATAACACAAGCTCTGCTTAGCTTGGCGTTGTGTGATAGTTGTGGAATATATTATATTATAATTATTCAGAATAACTAATAAAACATAGAGTCACCCCTTGCGGTGTATCGCGCGTTACGTCTCTGTTTTCGCGATGCGAGAGCCGAGGCCGTACGAGACTCTGCCCACTTACTCTAAGAAATGCTTTTATTATACGATTTCCGTAAAAACTAAATTATAAAACTAATAAAAAAATTAAAAAAAAAATTAAAAAAATACCTCAAATCTTTAGTTTTCTTTGGTAATGTTATAGACATCCTACAAAATTATTATATCGAAACAACCTTTTAGACTCTGCTGTTGGCTGTCAGCAAGGTGACCCAGTCGGGCCAGTGATCTTTAGTTTAGCTATACATCCGATCATTCGAAAGCTAATTTCCAAATTTAACGTATGGTACCTTGATGATGGAACCCTGGGAGGCGATGCAGACACCCTTTTAAATGATTTAGAATTCTTAAAAAACCAACTATTTTCTATAAGACTAGATCTCAACTTTTCTAAGTGCGAGGTATTCCTATCTGACAGTACTGACAGACTTCTGACTCTTCCAAAATTCAATGCAATTTCAATCAAAATTATCGATAAAAGTTCACTCCGTCTCCTTGGGTGCCCAATCTTCGAGAATTCCTTTCCCACTTCTGTGGAGGAAAAAATTCAAAATTTCAATGACGTTTCGGAAAGATTGTTGCAAATTAACATACACTTGGCCATTACCCTAATTCGTTATTGTTGTTTCGGCCCTAAATTAATATATTTTTTTCGTTCTTCTCACCTAGGAAGCACCCTCACCTTTTGGAAAAAATGGACCAAATTATCCGGCATACCCTCACATTAATTTTAAATGTGACCTTGGACGATCGAGCTTGGACTCAAGTTACTCTTCCCATTCATATCTTCGGTCCACGGCACTGATAAATTAATCAGGAACATTCTAACTTCTACACTGATTCCTTTTGATGTGCCGTGCTTCACCGAAGCTATGGATGCCTGGAGACTCGCTTGCCCGAATACAAATCCGCCCGACAACCCCTCTTCTCAAAGGCGGTGGGATGAGCCACTCTGCAAAGTAGTTCAGGAAAACCTAATCTTGACATCTGCTACTACTGCAGAGCGTGCGCGTCTACTGGCTGTGGAAGTGTGGGAGTCAGACCTCTGGCTTCACGCACTACTGTCGTCGAATATAGGCACCTTGTTCGACGATACAATTTTCCGCCTAGCTGTTTCCCTACGCCTAGGCGGTTCTTGCTGTACTCCTCATCGCTGCCACTGCGGCGAAGTTGTCAACAGCCTCGGTCATCACGGCCTGTCATGCAGTCGAAGCGCGGGGCGCATAGCGCGGCACGCGAATATTAATGACATAATCCGACGTGCCCTTGTCACCGTCGCCGTTCCGACTGTTTTGGAACCTCATGGCCTGGCACGCGACGATGGTAAGAGACCAGACGGTATGTCTTTATTTCCATGGAAGATGGGTAGGCATTTAGTGTGGGACGCTACCTGTGTCGACACTCTTGCGCCATCCCATCTTCCTAGCTCGTCGTGCTGTGCTGGTGCTGCTGCTGCGGCGGCTGCGGAGAACCTCAAGCGGCGGAAATATAACAACCTCATCGGCAGTTATATTTTTGAGCCGTTTGGGGTTGAAACTCTTGGGCCGTGGGGTCCGAGTGCTCATGCGCTTTTTAAACAATTATCCAAACGCCTTGTTGACACTTCGCGTGACCCAAAGGCTGGCTTTTACCTTGGTCAGAGATTAAGCATTGCTATACAACATGGCAATGCCGCCAGTCTTTTGGGCACACTTCCAGTCGAGAGCGATGCGCAGGAATTTTTTGACGCCATATTTTAGGTAAAACTTATTGTGTATGTATAGTTTTAATTAGTTAAGTGTTTTTATTTTTCATGTCTTTCTATACATATAATAAATAAACATTGAAAGCTCAAAAAAATATATAATTAAATTATTAATATTGTTAATTTGGGTCAACAATCACAAATTCAATCGCCTCCTGATTTTTCGCAGTTTCAAAACTGCATCTTGTACGTAAACATAATTTATATTTATAAACAATGTACCTACATAACCTTTTACATTATTCCTAATATTACTAAAAAAGTACGTACTTATCGTTTTTATTTTTATTTTTCACAGATCAACATTGCAGTTCAGTGCCTTAGTACAGATTTCAGCAGTCAGAAAGGAGTCAAGGTACATCATCTTCTAAAGTGCTCTTGAAATATTGTAATATTATAGGTCTTTAATTTATAATAAATTTTTTAATTAAGTAAGCCTAATGCTTACTTAATTAAAAAATTAATCATTATTGTTGCAGTGGTAGATTATTTAATGTGGCTATGTAAATGCACGTCGATGAAAATAAATAAAGCTGTTTACAAGATTGTTTGAGTGTTGTTGAGGAAAACGGTAACTTACTTCTATATTGAATAACTTACTTAAATAATTTTACATTTTATTTCATTGCAATACTCATTGAATACATTTTCATCCATATGGGTTAAATATGCCGTAAGGTAACATTTTAATAGAAGTTGGAAATGGAATAAGGGTAGGCCATAGGTACCTATCTACCTACAAAATTACATTAAATTTATGTGAAAAAGGATCTAAGTCCAAAAATGCAACTTTACAGGAGATGCAAAAAACACTCCGCGAATTTCAAATTCGTGTTTGACTTCGTGTGAAATTTAAACCGCTACCTGTAATATTATTTTTAGGTAAACGATTTATTCTCTTTATTATCATTGGATTATTTTTAATGTAAAGTTAAGAGTTTTTAGGATAATGACTTATACCAACCACAAAATGAATTCCTTGAGGGTATAAAATAAGTTAGACCCCTTTTCCCATTACTAAAATACAAATTCATACAAGTGAAAAGGGATACGTATTTGGAATGGTTTTATAATAACCAATTACATAGTGCAAAGAAATATTTTTAATATCTATCAACTAACTTGACCATTTTTAAGGACTAAATGTTGTTGTATCGATAAACACCAAGCAGACTAAAAGCGGGTGATTTATGTTAATTTAGATTAAAAAAAACACAAAACAACATTCGTTTAAAGGGATATAGGTAAATGGACTTGTATAGTTTTTTTTGGTGTCAGATGAACCCTTTTACACAAAGTAACTACCTCATTTTTAGAAATAGCTTAGATCCGTTTTCACCAAACGATAGAGCATTTTTTTCTGATCATTGTGGTATACTTAACTCATTTATGACAAAATTGGACTTATACCCCTTTTCACTAGGGCCACAGAATTAAGCTTACCACATTGAAAGTATGTAAATGAATGTTACAATACGTCGGTCGCATGCAAGGCATGAGGTCGGTAACCGTGTTGTCGCCGGAGACGCCTCGAGACCCGCGCATGTTGGCTAAAGACTAGTGACAGTGGCGCCGCGACCACTCGCTGAAACGCTTACCCTGTCTCATCCTGAGCCGATAGCGTCTTCTTTGTGTCTAGATGTCACTACAAATTAGTCGCGTACGACTTGCGATTTATCCCCGCTACAGACACGCTACAAGCATCGCGCTCGTGGCGCTAGTGCAGCGCCTGATATGGAACCAGACCGCTATCAGCCTCTCGTTACAGCCCTAGCGCGCAATGACGCCGCAGTCAGTGCCGACCTCGAACGAACTCAATTAAGACGTTTTAGCGCGATTCGATTCACACACGTGCATATTTTTTTCCTTATTCGTAAATTTATCGCAATTATCCCTTATGGACGTTTATTAAAACTGTTTTTTCGTTTTCATTCTAAGATAAGTGTAGACTTCAAGCGTGAAATTGCTTGACTCAAACTATAGTCGATTTGTTTATATGACTATGTATGAGATCATGTGGATACCAAATAGCGTGAGAGATGTGTCTTCACTAATTGCTCAATTAGTCCTAACCTTCTTTCTAACTCCCCATTTAACTAAAATTGACACAAATGGATGAACATCAAATCCAATTAGAAATCAAATATTTGAAAGTAAGTAACTTAGTAAGCTTGAATTAAATTCCAAACTCAAAACGCAAACCCAACCCAAACCCAAAGGTTGACTGGTAGAAAATGCTTTGTGGCATTAAATCCGCCTATGTACCACTACGTTCTGTACATGAAGGTTTTATAAATAAATTAATTCTATTATTGTTTCGTTACAGGGGTTACCGCTACACATACAGATCGACACGTTCGAAGACCCTCGGGATCAACAAGTTTATCACAGAGGCTACTGTCAAATCAAAGTCTTCTGTGATAAGGTAAGATGCAAAGCAATGAAGCTGACACACTAATATCATCTTTTAATATAGCCAAATAATCAGCATACAATAATGTAATTGCATTACTTTTAAATTGAAGGGTGCGGAAAGAAAAACAAGAGACGAAGAGAGGAGAGCAGCGAAGCGGAAAATGTCGGCAACGAACAGGAAGAAGTTGGACGAGATCTACCACCCGGTGACGGAGCGCAGCGAGTTCTATTGCATGGCGGACCTGGGCAAGCCGCCCGTGCTGTTCAGCCCGGCAGAGGACATCGACAAGCTGGCCGGCATGGACATCCAAGGCTTCTATGGCCACGACGAGTCGGCGCTGGCCGAGGCGCACCTCAAGGGCGCGTCGCCCTTCCTACTGCACGCTGCCAAGCCGCAGGCGCCCGCGCTCAAGTTCCACAACCACTTTCCACCCGACGCGCCAGGGTAGGCTCTTCACTCAACCTTTTGTTTTATTCTTGCGATTTCATCTATTTTTTTATCTCTACATCATAATTTTATCTAATTCTAAATTAAAATTGTACGTCTATTAACATAATTAAAAGCAAAGATAAAGTTTTCGATAAAATTAAGTCACCCAGTATTTGCAGTCTAAATAAATACTGAAAATTATACTATTCTTGAACAAATCACGTCTCAATATTCTAAAGCAATTTATTGTTATTATTATATTTATTCATGTGTAGCCAGTGTTATGATAATATATGGACAGAACAGATCGTGGAATAGTTAATAGGAATATAGATGAACGTTAATTAATGTCAGACATAATATGGCCGGGGTCTCGCGATTACGAGCTCTTCAAAATCATTGATATGTAACTCCTACAATCAATATTTGGCCATTAAATTATGTTTACGAGCTGCATTGGCAACTTAGTTGCCTGCAGTTAAAATGGTTTTTATTCGTTTTATATTGATTTTTTATTCGTTATTACCTGTTTTATGCGCGTAATTGTCGATTATGTAAATACTATACCTACTACCTTCTTCAATATGTCACCAATGTTTGATTTACTATCAGTTCCGTCAGCGGTACGTATGTATTTACTTTTGTGTAGTGGGTATAAGTACCGGCACGAATCTTGAACGCTGACCTTCACTTGCGCAGAAGTCAAATATCGGGCCTATTTAGTGGTATGAAGTGAGACGCGGGGGCGGGGAGCGTCATTGATTGGCTCGCCGCGCCATCGCGTCATAAACATCACTCGTGATTCGTTCCTGCGTTTGCTGCATGTATCTAACAACGACGACGATTGGCTCGCCAATGTATGGAATGCGCAAAGCGATCCCCACTCTGACGCCGAGCGCTGAAGATTCGTGCCGGTACTTGTAAGGGGATTGTAATAACAACAATGGTGTTCGAACCTGTTTGTTGCTCACCATCATATATAAATTATGATGTAGTCAACCGTAAGTCGGTGATATAATGGTTATGTAGCTGTCTTGGTTTTGACTATTTCAGGGACTTGCATTTTGATAATAATTAAGTACATGATACCTAGACCAGCTAGCCTATGAGAGTCTCCACTTTCACACAACATCACCATAAGAACCTCTCAATCTACATGTTCTTGCTTTGAATCAGTGAAGGAATTATTGTAATCGATTCCTACTTACAGAGTTTACCCTTGAAAATAGAAACAATTTTGCCTAGTTAAACAACTAGAAATCGAATTAAATACCTATACATCTAAATCTTATAATCTTAAAATATATTATAACCAGATGTTTAATGTGTACAGGTACCGGGAAGTGGGAGGTCTGTCGCCGTACAGCGACCGCAAGGACTCGCTAGAGCTGGAGGGCGTGCTGGGCAAGCGGCCGCGCGTGAGCACGCCGCCGCTGAGCGAGCGCGTCATGCTGTACGTGCGCCAGGACACCGAGGACGTGTACACGGCGCTGCACGTGGTGCCGCCCACCACGCAGGGCCTGCTGCACGCGGTGAGTACCGCACACTACTGCCGCCGTGCACCTCGACGCCTAACACGCCTCCAGGTGCACCACAATAACCTTGGTGATGTCAGCTAACCATAGAACACGAGCGAGCGAGACGGTCTCCGTCGCGTTCTCGGTTTCTCGTCGTTCGTCTATGAATTCATTGTATACTTGTATGTGAAGTAAATGCAAGAAATCGAGACGCTTCGTCGGGCGCGGGCGCCGGGCCGCTCGCCGGCCGGGCCGCCGCCCGCCGCTGTAACCGACCGGATGCTTTATAACCCCGTCTAATAAACACACGATCATCATAACCGCATGTTGTAATTAACATCCGCACGGTGCCGCGCCGCTCCGGACCTCCGGCGGTCCTCGCGTGTATTGCCTTCACACTAAGAAACCACTAGACCGGTTACTGAACTTTCGGTTCCGTTAGACGAGACGTCTCGGTTCAAAATGGCGAAAGGCCCATTTGTAACTCTTTTGTTTTTTGCTTATTTTCAGATTGAGAATAAGTACAAAATTTCAAGTTCGGCAATTAATAATCTTTATCGAAAGAACAAGAAAGGGTAAGTGGTTTTCATTGGCCTTAGATAAATATGACAGCGTGACCGCACCGGCCGCCTCGCGTTAATGCAGCATCGCTTGTCCGAGGGCGCGCCACTAACTGATAACTACGCAAAGCTTACAACGAACACCCCCTATAACTATCTAATGAGCTTCATAATGGGTGTCAGTCACTTAATCGCCTCCCTGCTCCGAAACGACACCTTAATCTGGATCCAACCCCAAGCTGCGTTGCTGGCTAGCACTCGCACCTGATTAATGTTAATGTGCACACAATTGTTTTTGTTATAACTAATTTTCAACTAAAATATTTGTTTAAACTGTTTTGAAAAATCTTTTAAATATTTTATTTTGCCTATGATATTTTGTTCGGTCAAGTAGTCAGTCAAGCCCCCACCTCGAATGGAAGACCAGAAGTGCACATGCTGACGTGTTTTGTGTTTCAGGATTACGGCCAAAATTGACGATGAGATGCTGGCGTATTACTGCAACGAGGACCTGTTCCTGCTGGAAGTGCGGCAGGTGGGCGCGAGCGAAGACGACCGGCTATACGACATCACGTTCGTGGAGCTGCCGCTGGACGCCTAGCACCCTGCCTCTGCCGGCCGCGCGTTGCCGCCGCCGGCTTCACGCTGCCGCCGCCGGCCGCTCCACGCCGCAGTTTACCCGTTCCCGATTTACACTCGTTACGTGAACAAATCTAAGGGATAAGGTTGTTTCAAAAGTGTCGATCTCAGGTTGAAATTTACTCGTAAGCAATTCACCCTCTCTATTTTATCTGACGCTGATTGTTAAAGAAACATTCGGTTGTCGTTGTGAGCTAAGCTGTCGAGTCAAAATCGTTGTGTAAATATCTATTTAGTGCCTTATGAAATTACATCGTGATTCGATTGCCCGGGATGGCGAACAAAAATGTAGTTGTTTGATTTTCAGAAAAACAATGTTTCGTTAATTTAATGTAATTTTATTGTAAATGACGCTGATCTGTTGCTGAATACGAACGCGTGTGCCATTCGCTCGGTTATCATAGGTATGTAGTTAACATTTCAACAGGTACCTTTTATTCTTGCCATGATGATAAAGTAATAAATTCTTGTCACAAACTTATACGTAGGTATAATAATATATCTACACTGAAAAAAGCATGAAGTGCCTTTCGTCATAATAATTAATGTTAAAATAGCATAATATAAGTGAGTTAAGTCAAATTAAATGCCATCCACTTTGTTAAGTTTTGTAAGCCTAAGTTTGCTTTATAAGCTCGCTCAATTCTTACAATTAGTAAAGTTGATATTAGTTTTAGGTTCAAGCATGCGCACATTGCTTCCTCCAAGTGACTAAGATCCATTTAATTATACTGCTATTGAAAATGTAAAACTATTTAAATTGTAAAAAAAGAACCGGATGTTCGTATCTTAATTATTGGGCCGAGCATTACCATGAATCAATCAATGAGTTATTACAAACGGAAGCAATGTCGTGAATTACAAGTTTATGAGTAATAATGTTGGATGTATAAGAGTCATATAAACATAGTCACAAAATTGTCCATCCGAACAACATTTACATTATCATCGATGGGAGTGGTTTGTGTATAATTTTAAGATTTTTATTGATAATACAATTGTTAAAATAAACGAATTTCGATACGTAGGTTATCGAGCCATGACAACAATTTAGTTTACGAAGTATTTTATGTCCAAGACTTATTTATATTTTAAGATTTCGTGCCGGATAGGACCATATCTTTCTGTAGCGACTTAAGTTTTATTAGTTTTTAAAAGCTATCCGTAATCAAAACAGTAAAAATTATACCGTAATAATTCTATATCAAAAATGACATGATCATAATATTACCTAATCATTTCTCGAGCATAATGCATAAAAATATTGTTAAGTTATTTCCACCGATTATTCAAAATCCAGAACAAGGTTCTGTATCAGTGTATGCGTGGTCGCGCAACGCCGCCGACAGATGGCGTCGCGTGCGTCGCACGTGTCGCAGGGGCGCCAGTGCCTCGGAGAAGTGCAGACGGTTCGAATAACTGCCATATTATGACATAATTTAGAGTACTTAATGTTCTTAGGTGTAGATTCTTTAACATAATGTTAGTTCTTTTTACTGTGTCTCATGTGACTTGCAGGTAGACATCGAATTTTAATTAAGATATAGTTCATATATTATATATTTTGTAACGTATTGTTTTTGTTTCATTCAGCACTAGCTGCGATTGCGTTGTGACTTGACTCGTCCTTCGCGTTACTCTTCCATTCTTTTCGCTTTCGTACACTTGTTATATCTTCACAACTGGAACTTTAATTTCCTTAAAATGTTATGTTTTGGTTACGAATCCGTTGCTCAATGTCCGCTGCTTGTCGGCCGGACTCTAACAGCATTGTTTTTATACTCATACGTATGCAAGTAATTATATTTATTTATATACTTATTAATATAAATTGTGCAGCTTTAATGTTTACTTACAATGTGTTAGCTCGTGATTCAGAATCTCGTCATAAGTCACAAACGTCAGTAGCAATAATATCTACAGTGTAGTAGTTAAATGTTCACGTCCGCGGCGAGTCGCCACGCGCAGCCTCCGCAGCCAGGTCGTGCAATGTATAATCAGAGTTTTACTAAAGTTGTATAATTTTATGAAAGTAGTGGATAGGATTGATAATATATATAAAATGAGTGTAGGAGAGCGGCGGTGGTGACGCGGCGCGGATCTGGTAGTCACACTAGTTAAAACCCAACCCGAAAGTGGTAGCACATTTTCGTTATTAAATTGTACTGTACTTAAGTTTTAATTGAATAGATGTTATGTTATTATTTTATATGAATATTTGTAAGTTGTCATAAAAATATTATTAATATAATTATTTTTATCAAAGTTTATAATCTAAATAAATTTTTTTTTCTTGAAAACATCACTAAGTGTCGTTTCAATGTTAAACTATCCTTTTCCTAGGCGGGCAAAGAGGGGGTCAACAATCAACAACTCTGTACGTTACTTTCAGACATTTCTGCTTTAATTACAGATGGCATAATACGGTGAAGTGGGTAGGCTCCTTTAAGGCTCTCGTCTTTTTTGGCACAATCGCGTGCGGCCAGTCTCCGCACCCCCCGAACTCCCCACAGCCCCCGCATGCATCCTATCTAGCGTAATATTTGACACGGATAACAAAACAAAAGACACGTTGGTCTGACAGTTGCTCTACTTAGTAAGTATTAGTCCGATCAATTTAGACGTCCGAGGTTACACTAATTCACACCCAGCTGAAAATTGGTAGGATTGTTCAAAACACCATCATAAATGAAATCTAAAAAGTCCTCATCGATCCGACACCTGGGAAAAAAAATTAGTGGTTTTGACTACGAATTTTTTTTTCAGGTGAATCACGAAAAACGGTAAGTTTTATCATGAAATTAGCCTAGACAAAAATTGTAGATTAGATAATTATCTACAAAATTGTATAAACAATTTTTTTCCTAACAGCCACCGCTTTTGAGATATGATGATTCAAACAGATTAAAGAGGTAATCGTCATAATATGCACACGTTTAAAGTTGTGTACTTAGCTCAAAAGAAAAAGAAACGGAACACTTTTAGAATCACTTTGTTGTCCGTTCGTCTGTCTGCCTGTCTGCATATGTCTGTCTGTTTCTCTGTGTGTCTGTCTGTCATCATCATCTTCCTGCCCTTATCCCGTTTTATTTGGGGTCGGCGCAACACGTTTTTTTCTTCCATTCTGTCCTGTCGCTCGTCACGCTATCACTAACTCCCTTTTCATTCATATCACTTCTCCCCCATCCATCCATCTTTTCTTTGGCCTCCCTCTTCCTCTCCATCCATCCACATGTAAATTCATAACTCTTTTAGCAACATGCGTTTCATCTCTCCTCTTTACATGACCATACCAAGACAAACGATTTCCTTTCAACTTTTCAGTCACTGGCACCACTTTCAAACTTCCCCTAATATACTCATTTCTCACTTTATCCATTCTGGTCACACCATACATCCATCTCAACATTCTCATCTTCGCTACATGCAATCTTATTTCATCCGTCCTTTTCACAGCCCAACATTCTGATCCATACATTATGACAGGAATTATCACGAATTTGTAGATTTTGCCCTTCAACTTGAGGGGTATCCGTGGATCACAAGTTGTTCCCGTGACCTGTCGCCATTTCATCCATCCTGCGTTGATCCGACGAGTTACGTCCCGGTCTACCTCACGGTCTACCTTGGACGAGCGACCCGAGATACCGAAAGTCGGAACAGATCGGTATGGGCGTTCCGGCGAGAGCTAAACTCCGTTTTGGTTCTACTCAATTTCAGGCCAACACTTTCCAGTCTGTGCCACCACACCTCCAATCTGTTCTGGACCTAGAGGTCAACCAGCACAATGTCATCGGCAAAAAACATACACCAGGGAGCCTCTTCCTGAATGTCCGACGTCAGAGCGTCCATTATCATCAGGAAGAGTTAAGGGCTGAGAACCGACCCTTGGTGTAAGCCGACAGCCACATTGAAGCTGCCAGTAGTGCCCACTGTAGACCGGACTTGGGTACTGCACCGACTGTACATCGCTCGGATCAACTGCACATACTTCCCAGGCACACCTTTCTCCTTAAGGGCCCACCACAGAACCTCACGAGGTACCCGGTCGTATGCCTTTTCGAGGTCAATGAATACCATGCGCAAGTTTTTATGCACACCTCTGTATTTTTCGCACAGCTGGCGTATAGCAAAAATGGCATCCGTTGTACCCCGACCTGGCATAAAACCGATTTGGTTCTGTGAAATTTCACTCTCTTCTCTCAGTCGCCTTTCAATAACTTTCTCCCAGGCTTTCATAGTATGTAACATTAACTTTATTCCTCTATAATTGTTGCACTCAAGCACATCGCCTTTGTTTTTAAAAATGGCCACCAAGGAACTGTTACACCATTCATCAGGTATGGCTTCTTCCTGCAACAACTTATTGAAGAATAAAGCTAACCACATCCATCCATCCACTCGCAATAACTTCCAAACTTCAACTGGTATTCCGTCTGGACCAATGGTTTTACAATTCTTCATTCCATTTACTGCTATCCTAACTTCATCCATACTAACCATTCTCACTAATCCTACATACACTGGTTTATCTCTCTAACACATTACTCCAATTATTTTCCTCATTCATCAGTCTTTCAAAATAGTCCTTCCACCTCTTTTTGATTTTCTCATCGTCTGATATAACCATTCCAGTTTCACCTCTTATACATCTTACCTGGCAAACATCTCTCGTCTTTCTCTCTCTTATTCTAGTAAGCCGGTATAGCTCTTTTTGGCCTGCAGGACTGTCCAGTGTGTCATATAATTTATCCTGGGCTTTTGACTTAGCTATTGCCACGGCTTTCTTCGCTTTCTTCTTAAAAATGTCATACTCACTCTTTTTGTCAGCTTTTAAACTAGCGTTTTCAGGCTCTACACGCTGCCATTCCTTGAATTTCCTCTTCTTTTCTTTCAATACATTTTGAACTTCTGTCGACTACCACCATGTATCCCTATCTATTATGCCCTTTCCTCTCGTCTCTCCCAAAATATCTTTCGCTGCATGCCTGATACACCCAGCCATCTCATTCCAGCTTTCATTTATACTTCGATCATTCATGTCACCCATCTCTATCATTCTGTCCACCACTCGCTCCCTAAACTTATTCGCACAATCATTCCTCTCTAACATATGCCATTTTATTTTAGGGGGCGGACGCTCTTTGTTTTTGTGAGACAGTATTTTGACGGCTGATGTCATAACCAGGATTCTGTGTTGTGAGACTAGGTCTTCTCCTGGCAGTATTTTGATGTCTTTGACATGTTTTAAGTTGTTGCGCCGAACTAAAAAGTAGTCGATTTGGGTCTTATGATTACCACTTTTGTACGTTATGATGTGTTCGTCTCTTTTCTGGAACCACGTATTGGCTACTGCCAGGTCAAATGCAGTAGCGGATTGCAGCAGCGTCTCTCCTTCACTGTTCAGACTACCGAAACCCCATCCCCCATGCACTTTTTCATAAACACCTTTCATTCTTCCCACATGTCCATTAAAATCACCTCCAACTATCAATTCTTCATGAACAGGAATATTCATTAAAGCTCTATCAAAATCCTCCCAAAACTTCTCTTTCACCGTTTCATTACATCCTACTTGTGGTGCATACACACTAACTACATTCAACATCACATTCTCTAACATAACTTTCACAACTATAAATCTATCACTAATCCTTTGTACTTCCATCACGCTTTCTTTCAACTTACTGTCTAACACTATTCCAACACCATTTCAATCGTCGGGCCCCGCCCAATTCTTTCTTGCCGCTACTTGCATGATATTCGCATCCGCATGAACATCCGCACTGATTAATGCGAATGCGGATGCAAATACAGATGTCCAAATCTATGCGGATGATCTGCATTTGCGGATGCGGATGCGAATGTTCGCAACATCCCTGATCTAGAACATGAGTCAGAGTACAAATCACAAGCATTAACTTGGTGATTATTAATAGTACAGTCTAGTGCATACAGACCACCATATGGAGAACCATTTAAAATAGAATTCCCGCTATAAGAGAAGTTTTTAGTTTCAAAGAAGTTACAGCCACTTTTATCAAATAAAACAGAAAAACCCTTATCAACTACCTTTTTACAGAAAGTAAATTCGTATTAAGATTTGGCACGAGCATTACATCACAGATGCTATTAATACTGCCCTCAGTATTAATACTTACATCACCAGTACCCTGACAAACAAGCTCGTCACCATTGGCAACTGTTACCTTACCAAAATCAACAGGCTTAAAATTTGATAACCACTCCGACCTAAAAATTAAGTGTTGCTCCGGAATTAAAGCTGTAGCTTCCTTTATCTGTGGTTTCTTCTGTCTAAAGGGACGTAGGTCTTTTGTGTCCGGGCGTGTTACAATCATGACATACAGTAGGTTTCTTTTTCTTCCTTAATTTTCCAGGTTGATTAATAGAGCCTAATGCTGACTCCGTAGGTGTTTCGTTGTGATTCTTAGCCATTTCATTTAACAGTTTCGTTTTAACCATTTCTGTGGTGATAGTAGCGTTGCTTTTTTCTATAGCCATGATTAGTCTGTCTAATGAAAGGGTAACCTGGAGTTTTTTTTTTAAATTAAAGTGTCAACATTATTTGCCGCCAAAATCACGTCTAAGTCTATGATTGCAATTGTCAGTTTTTTGAAACAGATAGTTACACAATATAAACATATACAATATAAAGTTATGTGCGAAAGCTGCTACACACTATCATCAGTGAGTTTAAACAAAAACAAGAAGAGAAAGAAGTTGTTTTTTTAAGAAAAACAACAATGTTTATATACGATCTTGGATTTTTAAGTTAGTGTGACATTATAATCTTGATCATTGTTGACTGACCACTAGATATTTTTACGGTATGAATGATGATACTTCTTCTTATGTTTATAGATAATCTTATAAATATGCAAGGACACAACGGAAAAAAATTGGAGAAATATAGAGAAAAAATCTTTAAACTAAGTTCTGAAAACAAATATCTTCACTGATGTCCTGAAGAGTGCTACAATACGTTTATGAGCAGTCAAGATATGATGAAAGATTTGCCTCTGTCTGGTAGGCCATCAAAGTCTTCATCTGTAGCGTAAAAATGAAGAAAATAGTAACTAAAATCCTCGTTCCAGTTTGAGAGAGATAGCTGCTGAACATTCCGTGTCTCACGAGTCGATCCGTATCATTTGAAACATTCACTTGAGTATAAAACACGTTCCCACTTGAATAATCGCAAAGATTTGAATATTTTCCCTGCTAAAACGAATCGATTCCAACCCAAGAATCTTGAAGCATATTATTAGTGTTGGCGAGACGTGCTGAAGTTGAAATCATGTTGACTATTTTATTTGAATGTTGCGATGTTGTGCTCTTGGTATTCTTGCCTGAAGGCCAAATTGTAAATAAAGAATATTATATACGGCACTTGAGAGTACAGATAAAATACTTACAACTCTTACAAGTCATAATCTGTGGTCATAGAATTTGTCAAACTGTAATTCTGTAACTGTCTATCTGCGAAGAAATTCTTCTATTTTGTACCATTTTGTACTTTCATTTTATAGAAATACATATATATTTTTTTACTGTTAATTCACGCTTAATACTTTCCAATGTTTGGTGATTTATTAACAGTTCGCACGTGTTATTGGCAAAATTGTGGTGTCTCTTCCACAAAGGCCATTAATTAAGAGTTGAAGTTGAAGTTGACAACAAAAGAATTTTGAATTCGACAAAAAAAGGACGTTTTGTTCTAAAAAAAACGGATAATATATATATAGTCCGCCTATGTACCACTACTGTACATGAAGTTTAAATAAATAAATAAATAAATATATATATGTTTGTTTAGATGTATGAGTAGATAATTAGGAACTTTACATACCTATGCATAAAATAAATTATTCTTACCAGGAGAAAGAATTTGAATTTGAGTGCAATCAATGGCACCCAATATTTTTGGGAATCTAGAATATATTTTATAGAACTCAAGTGCAACAGCCAATTTTTCTTCATCGTTACTTGGCAAGTTTATGTAATGCGGTCGTAATTTAGCTATAGTTCGCGTCACTCGATGAATAATAAGCATACCGTTGATTTATGCAATCCTGACATCTCTCCAACACATCTCATGAAAGATCCTTCCTTATGCGTAATATTGCAGAGTGGCAAGTACTTGGTCTATGTGTTTTACGGCAAAATTTCTGAAATATTGTAAATTAATATTATGAAGTAGATAGGTATCTGTATGGTAGGTATAAATAACTATGGTAGGTATAAATAACTATAATACACTTACTTTTCTGTAGAAGAACTTATTTCATCTTCGATTAGCCTTGTTAATAATAGAGACGAAATTCTTGTTCATCCCATTTTTTTTTATTGTGGGCAAAAATCATCCAATGACAACCCCCGCTCTTGGGTGGAGCGGAAAATAGTGTCAGACTCTTATTGACTAAAAACCCACCCCGTTCTTTCTAGCCTCTTCATACCGGGGCTCAAGTTTCCTTTCGAATAACCCTGGCCTCAGTAGGCTTCGACCCAGCTGGGCCCCTCCTGTTGCTGAGAACTCCTTGAGAAACGCGGGAACAGTGCGCGCGGTCGACGTCTTGGGCTCGGTCCGAATAGTTACCGGACGGTCGGACAGCGAGCTACCCATGACTCGCCGTCCGCGAGCCCGCGTCTACGGTGGCCGGAAATCGAGATCAGAATCCCGGCGGCGGTGGCGAGGCCGCCGTTGCCTGATGCGGTCAGCCTCCTCCTTTGCTAGCATTACTGCTTCGCAGACGGAGGCGACCACCTGCCATTCCTTCTCGCTTCGGACCATGGCCTCAACCAAGGCCCGGCGCGAGAGGTCTACGCCACCTATGCCCCCACGAGGGCACGGTAATGCTCCGCCCAAGCATACCTCAACTGTATGCTCAGTGTCCTCCGGGCGTTCCGCACAGTGGCGACACCCGGGCGTCTCTTCCGCTTGAACCCGATGCAGGAACCTCCCGAACTTGCCATGTCCGGTGAGGACCTGCGTCATGCGGAAGGTAAGGACGCCGTGAGGTCTTTCCAGCCACGCCTCAAAGAGGGGACTTACCGTCATAATTGTGGCGTGCCCATTCATCCCATAGATATACGTTATATATACGCGTTTTAAATACTTTTTTCTTTTAGTTTGTATCATCATCAGATGAACTATCGTCGAATAAAAACGAATTTAATACAAAAGAGTCCATATCGATGAACGGAACTACTTGAAAACAACAACAAACATTGCGTAAAATGACGTTAACTACAGTGCGTTTCACTGAAGAAGTTACTTCGGCGCAAAGATTTTATATATCCTACTTGCTTCGGCGTAATGTTAGCTCCCCTGTCTGTCTACACAAAAAAGAAGGGAAAAAGGAAAGAGTTGCCTACTCTACCGAAAAGACATGGCCGGATCCTGCCCAAATCAATTCACACGGACATTCATTATGATTTTATAAAAAAATCTTATAAAATAAATATAAATAATTCACATCAATCACATTTCTCTAGAACATGCGAGAAATAATCCCAAAAAAATATGTGCGTTAATTGTTTTTATGTCGTTTTGTATCATTGCAATCATGGCGTAAACTTAGACACGTTTGGTTATACGCATCAGACCATCTCTGTAGGTACCTATCTGTAGTAAGCCTAAAGGTAAAACTAAAATATAAAACACCCGTAAATGCCAGAATTGTTTTTCTAAGGTACCTTAAAAAAGTTAACGGTTTCACGATTATCGCAGACACTACTTTTCGAGTTGCCGCGTGTCTTGATGGAGTTCCATTATGAATCAACAATATTTTCCAAGAGTGTAACCAAACGTCTTTTGACATTTCTGTTCTTTAAACTAAACTGTCAAAACTGTATGTGTCAGACTTGCGTCGATTTTACAACATATTATTGTTTTGTGTTTTCGTAACTGTATTAGATGTTTAAACTTAACTTAGCACGCTATCCTTTAACGGACTTTCCTTTACGCTTCTAATATTAATATTGAGCTGTGCATATTGAATTGGTTTATTTACGATTTGAATTCAGACGCTTATGAAGTCAAGGTGCCTGAATTGAAGTGTGGCCTATAATCGAATATGAAGGCACGAACTTTAACAACTTTAGCGAACTTAAAGAACTTTAACACCGTAATTACAAAATACATTGGCTGATATATATAAACAGGTTGAAGAACTACAGGAAAAATGAATCGGAATTGCTTGAACTACTTTCAATTCAACCAGTTGCTAATCAAGCAAATATAACAGCAACAGCCTCATACTTGATAACATATCTTCGAAGCTGGCTAGTTCTTCTTTTCGAGTGGATGAAAACATTGAATGTGTCTTGTCTGAGTGATTATTGTAGTGATAATGTGTTAAAATATTAATTAATAAATATATTTAAGCAAATGTATGTACTTACTTATTTATATGATTAAATAAAAATTCAAGTGTTATGTTTTAGTGTTTTACTGCATGTCCAATTGTATATTTTTTTCAAATTCGCCCAATATCCAAAATTATCTGTATGACGACGAGCTCTTCTTCGAAATCGTAGCTTGTTTATGTCGACGGTTGAAAGACCAATATACATCAATGTGATTACGTTTTACTTGGTCTTTTGATTTTTTACTCATAATCCAGTATTTGCCTCTATGAATATGTATCACTGGTAGTGTTTCATACATTTTCATAGAATTATACCTACCCGAAGTCTGAAAGGCGTTCTCATACTAACTCACTGTCACTGTCACTTTAACGTGTTATTGTAGATCATTGTTGTGTTGATGTCAATCATTGCTATTCAAAATGATTAGGCGTTTCTTTTGAAATCTTATTTATAGTGTCTCTCGCCTGTTCTCTGATCATAGAACTTGAACTACTCTAAAGCCATACCTTTAAGCTTTAATACGATGTACCGTTTGTCTGTGTACATGAATATTTTTAGCTTGGGCACAGCTCCCTACTATGCTCCATACTATGCGAAACGAAATCGATTTTAACGGTAGTTGCAACACTTTTTGGAGAATTATGAGGGGAATGGGATTTTATTTAAAAAAGCAAGTCTTAAAGGAAGTTGTTAATAGAGAGGTACGATATTGTGGCGTGGCGGTTTTTGATATTTGAAAGAATTTCAGGACAATCGGAATGGAGCCCAGCGTCCTATACTTAATTCAAAAATAGTTAAAAAAAAAAAAACAAAAAGTAATGAACTATCAGTTCCGTCCGTCAATTAGAGACACAATAGTAAGACAATAGATGCGCGGCCACCGGTGGTCGCTTGGGGATTCATGAATTAATATTAAGTAATTTAATTGCTAAAAACATTGCAAGACTGTTCTTCCGTATTGCCAACATTACGGCAAAGGAACTTCTTAAGTGAAACGCACTGTAGTGGCTAGGGCATCGGTAATGGTAATAGTAACTTTTTAACGTATTTTTGACCCGCCATTTTTTGAAACAACCCATTTTTTGGTTTAAAGTACGTTAGCGCCATTTTTGACTGTTACTCGTGAGTTAAGTATGGCTGAAACAACCCGCCCTTAGCTGGCTTGCGAGATCTCTTCTCGGGAACCGGCCTTGATGTGACTGCCGAAAACTCGGCAACAGGGAACTGGACCACAAGTTCACGATATTCTGCTGCAGACTCAATCTTCCGTCATAGTCTATCGGAAACCTGGATGATTATTTTCCCGTCAGACGTCCAACAATTGTGTATCCCATAGTTCTTCCGTGAGTTCATAAAAATGTCGTATCTGGGTTTGGTGAGGCACTCGGAGAAAGTCCGACCGGTTCTTTTCAACTTTGTCGTATTCTGCCACACCTCGTTTCGCACAATTCAGCTTTCAAAACGAATCAGGAACGGACGAGGCTTGCTGCTATTTTTTCCGAGTCGGTAACAGGCTGTTAAGCCTGGGCCCAGACGCTCCGACAAAATACGAAGGAAACCAGAGCTGGGATTGGCATCCTTGTCCTCAGGCAGGCCATGCAGTAAGAGCACCTTAGTACGGAACGCCATCTCATGCCTATCCAGCTCGAGCACAAGCAACTCCATCTGGGACCTCAATGCACTCAAGATTGTTCAGATTAGGCTCTTAAATTCAGTAAAATCCTTGGACAGGCTGGCAACTGACTTGTGCGAAGTTTCATTACTTTCATTCTTCAAGTCTTCCTCATATTGTGCCATTCTCGAAGCAAACGTGGAAGACAGCTCCTCCACACAGCTTGACAATTTCGAGTACAGATCCATAACAATGAAGTGCAGTGCTGACTATGTAGAGGATGGTGTTGCGAAGGATAGTTGATGAACCGGTTGAGCGCACCAAAGAGAGCGTTATTGTACAACTTTAAAAGGTTATTATCATTAATTAAATTAAATAATGGGCTAGTTGCCTAAAAAAAATTAATTAGTCCGTCTTTTAGATTATTCAAAAATAAGGAACACGTATTTTTTTATTTGTAAATTAAACCAAAAATGACAAAGATATAGCCCATTAAAGTTACGTATTACGTCACACCGTGCTACATTTTTTCGCACGGGGTGACGTCACACGTAACTTTAATGAGCTGTATCTTTGTTATTTTTTGTTTAATCTAAAAAAGAAAAAATACGTGTTCAATATTTTTTTATAATCTAAAACACGGACTAAATAAAATGTAGTTATTTTGACCCAGGAAACTACCCTATTGTAATTATAAATACAAGAGCTGCAAAATGTTGGTTTGTTACTTGGGACTACCCTCAAAGTTAATCTTAATACTTATTACTTAACGTCCCTTATTGTTCTTTTTTTAATAAAATTACCACACCTATAATTAAATAAGGAGGTACTTACATTGATATCCGTTATTATACTTAATCTTTATATAATTTTTTTTTCTGAAAACTGACCCTTGTATGGAAGTTTCGGTTTCGTTATGGGTATTAAAAACCTGTTTTGGTTGGACACTAAGTTAAACCTTTCGCGGACCATTTTTTAGGTCTTGCGGACCAGGGTGAGAAACACTGAGGTAAATAAAACAGCACTGCAACTTGATAGTTACGTTTAATAATCTTATTATTTTACTTTAACAATTTGGTATTTTTTATATTCTGTACATTTAGAAGCTTCAAAGTTCACGAAAGCGACAAGACAAAGATTTGAAGTAAGACTAGACACTCGCCTACAACCCTAACCGTCTGGCAAGACAAGCACGTTCACCTACAATTAGATAATGAGCTTTGGCAATATGTTACTATTGAAATAGCGCTTCAAACTTCTTGATAAACAACCCTGCTCAGTTGTTGTTTCATAAAATATCGTCACGGCTAATTCACCCATTCAAAGTTAGAAGTCAAGAAACGCTTACTTAAGTATAAAAAATATTAAATAATAAATGAATAAATAATAAATAAATATCATTTATTTCTTTCAAAAAGGTATATTTTAACAAAAGTTTAATTTTTACATTTTGCCTAAGACCTTTATGAGAGCTGAAGTCTGAATTAGGTTTGGGACCTGTATGACAGATCTCCAGGCTCACACCCTTTTAAACATAATCGCATTTTGCGGCACATAAACATGAATTTTATATTTATATATGAGCGGGAGAGATTTATAGAAGGACATTGTTAAGTGTGAAGGAAAAGTGATATTTTTGTTGAAAAGTGTGTAACGTATGTGTGTGTAGTGTATAATGTATGTGTTTGTAGTGTATAATGTATTTGTGTGATAGTGTTTATAATGAATATGATTTAAATTACTTTATGATTTGGATAACATGTTCTGTTTCCTCATAGTCCAGATCAAGGAGCCAGTCTGTTACTGTTGTTTTACATTTATATTTAGTAATTTCGTACACAGGCAAGATTTTATTTACTCTGTTGTAAACATAGGCACCAAGGAAATTATAGAAACATTGAGCTAGCCTCAAATGAGCAGGGATGGATGAACAGACTGTATGCTTTCGTATTAGGGATTTAAACTTATCCGGGTAAAAGGAACTGCGAGTGTGGACTGTTAAAATTAAATTTATAATGAACAATTTCCAAATTGAAAGCACCTTGCAGGTTTTGTAAAGTGTCGTGGTAGGATATGATAAGGAAGACACCAGCCAACTTTAAGTATTGCTCTTTGGGCTCCTTTCAGTCTAATAACAAGAGTTTTTCTGATTCACCTCACTGAACTATACAGTACTGGGCAACCGACTGACCGAGGGCTAGATAGACTTGCCTGAGCACAATTTCGTCAGCCACGTGGCGAAGGTTTTAAAAAATAAATATCAATAAACGAAATCGGGAGGTTAGTAAATCTATGTTTGGAAAATGATAAAGAGTTATCTATAAGAACAGCCAAATATTTTATATTATACGACATAGATGAGGACAGTTGCATGGTGCTTGTGCTCCATTGATTGGATGATTACAAGAATGTGCAATCAAAGAAAAACCGGATGAAGAAAGTTTACCAACTATAGACAGGGAAAGGGTTAAATACTTAGATTTATCAACATTTAGAGCTGTTCACTCTAAATGTTGATAATTTGAATGTTGAGATTTCGTTACAGTGTCAACTCCCAGTTGTGCATGTTGGAATGTCGACTCCCAGGAGTTACCATGAAATATTAAGGCAGTATCATCAGCATAAGTAAAAATGGATTCATTAGTAAGCTTTTGACGACTGAGGTCATTAATATAAATGAGAAATAGGGTCGACCCAATGATACTACCTTGTGTTACATCGTAGTTTATGTGGAGTTCATCACTCATACATTCACCAATTTTGACGCATTGGTGTTTTCCTGTAAGATAACTCTTAAAGAGTAGGAGCTGATTGCCTCTGAACCCAATGTTTTCAAGCTTAGTTATGAGTCTAGGAATCGAGATAGTACCACAGACTTTTGCCAGATCTAGGAAGACTCCTAAAACACACTTTTTGTTGTCCAAATAACTAACGATGTCATTAGTGAGATCTAGTACCGAATTACTGGTGGAGATTCCCGAACGAAAACCGTATTGGCAAGGAGATAAAGACATTAATGCTCAAGGTATTTAACGAGCCTGTTATTTATTAGCCTCTCAAGTGGCTTCGATAGTGTAGGAAGAATTGATATGGGTCGGTAATTACAAGGTTTGTCTCTGTCGCCGCCTTTATGCTCAGGATGAACGATTGCCAGCTTGATCGCATCAGGAAAAACTCCTGTGCTAAAGGCCAGGTTAAAATATGTCATGTGTGGGATAACTATGTGTTTGATATTTTTGAGGAATGTACCCGACACGTTATCGGAGCCCACTGCACAGTCAGTCCTAAGCGTGTCAATTAAATGTTCCAACTCAGAATCATCTGTTTGTAAGAGGACAAAGGTTTTGTGGTCATCGGTTTTGTCAGGTCGTAATGATGTAGTTGGAACAGCTATGTTTTCAGCTAAAGAGCATCCGATACTCGTAAAATAGGTATTGACTTCATTTACAGACTGAAGAAGACAAAAGATCCGCTGCATGTATTTTTTGTTTGGTAGTGTTAGTGATGGTTTTTATTGTTTCCCATACCTTTTTATTATAATTTTTTGCGTTATTGCACAGACATGAAAAGCAAGTTGCAAGTTTTTAAAAACATCTAACCTGAAGATCAGTCAAATATTCATAACTTTGACGTACACAGACTATAAAACATTCAAGACCGACATCTAGCACTTTTGCTTAATCAGTAACAGGTTGAAACAAAATCATAACATGTAAAACATCTCCCAGCGTTCCAACAGGCACTTAGTGTTAATCTAAGGACCCCGAAATGTGCGATCTGCTCAACTAATATTTATACCAATCAAATCAATCAATCAAACAATGTTTATTTATCTCCTCAATACTTCAAACATCAACATGATTACGTAATACGTGGACATATACCTACATACTTACACATATCTGAGAAAAAGAAAAAGTGCATAATTGGTTGCTCGTAATTATATCGCACAAGAGCTTAAACTATTATAGCTAACAAATAATATTTGAATCTAAAATCTATGAAGAGGCCTGCCTACTGAACAATGAAACGTGACAATAATTCATTCAAAACATTTTCATAAAATCAGGTTGGTTTAGAGAACCTGTGTCGGTTTAGTGATGGGCTTAATTGTAGAAATAATGGGTACACACTACGGGTAATCAAAACCAACCAAATAATTTATTTTATAATTTCCTAATATCAGCGGGACACTACATAATTTACTACGGCTATAATCATAAATTATTCGTACGTATGTCAGCGTCACGAGGCCACAACGTAACGGAGAACGTTATTGATAGCTCACTGGTCGACAAAAATTAACTTTTTTTGTAACAAGAACCTTTTTGCCATAAATGGCTTTAAATTGGCACGAATAGTTTTTTTGTGACAGCCACTTTAGTTTTCATGACAAATTTTGATACTTTACTTACAATTATACTTGAAATTTTTTTTTTTTAAACCATATGTTGCAATCTACTGTAGTATTTAGCTTGAAGCTAGTCTACTACAAGCATTCAATTGAAAACTACTAAATATACAAGGAATCCATATCCACCGGTGCGTTTTTTTTTTGCTAAAAAATACCTGCTGGAACCTTACTCCATTGCGTTGCCATTGGTCCGAGATTTTTGATGCAGGAGTCGTAATGTGATTGTAGAAAGTATATTTTAAGTGGCAAATTGTAACCCAACGCTTGATACATTTAAATTCGTTCCCATATGAGATCTTTGCAGAATTTTTTCTCGTAATATAAAAAAAAACATGATGAGGTCATTTTAAATCATGAACAATATCATCTAGATCGGCTTGAGTCAGTTATTAGTATTTCTCTCTTTATTTGGTACAAAGGCTAGATCATGAATTTTATCTGTTATCTTTTAACATGAAGGTAAATTGATGGCATTAGTTCCTGCACTATGTTTAATTTGGCTCTTCATGTATTGGTACATCAGTCCTATGAGGAAGCGGTTATGTCGCATGACGTACTTTTGCATATCTTACAGTATGTGTTTACATCAGATTTATCACATTTACCCATATAAGTCAGGCAATTAGACAACATACACGTGGTGTGTCTGCGGTCTTTAGAATCCTGTTCAAATCTAAGGGCTTTTGAAGCCATTTTTGTCGCGCTTTGTTAGTGTAAACTAAAATTTTATGTACTCATGTCATAGAGCTTTTATGTAAAATCCAAATTTATCTTGATGAACCACGGAAAAGCCAAAACTATCACGATAAAACCGCTTTGCCAGTTCAGCAAAATTTCGTCATTGACTTTTAGAATTTGGTTCACCACATGCATAGTAAAAACTGTTAGGGTGAACGATACAGCTCTTTTACATATTGAGAAACAAACAGCGATTAGTTTAAGTAAGCTAAACTCACAGTTGATCACTATTTTTAGGAAAAATTGTTGCAATTCGACCGACCGTAGTGAAAAATTTGGTAAAATTTTAAGTGGCTGTCACAACAAATGTGTACGTGATATAAACAAAGTATGTTAACGTTTTGTAATGAGGGTATGTAGATAAGTAAGAATAACAATACAGAATTTCTGTTACAAAAATTTGTTGACCAGTGAATTATTCCATCTCCCACGCGATTATTATACTTTAGCGTAAAACTTCGTTTATGAAAATTGTTCAGTAATTGCTAGCAACACTTTTACATTCCAAAATAAGATAAATATTTTACTTTCTATAATGGCACATCAAATGCAATGCATTTTAGATAATTGTCCGAATGGAATTCGTAAAGAGAAGTGTCGGAGCAACACGGAGGAGCGTGGACAGCGGGCGCGTCTCCTCAGATCTGTATCTTGAACCGTTCCCCCTCGGAGCAGTTCTGGAATGATTGCTATTGGATGAGCGGCGAGCTCTGGCTGTCGCTGAAGTCCAGCGTGTAGTACATGTCAGCGTCACGCGCGCACGGCGCCGGGCACGCGGCGGCCGCGCGCTTGTCGCTAAGCCAGTGCGGCGCGGGCGGCGGCACGCGCGCTAGTCTGCCCAGCACGCGCAGATAAGTCTTGTTCACGCGGCAGTGGCACGCCGTCACCTGCAAACATATATTTGCAAACGACATTTGCTTCAAACACACTAATTAGGAAAGACATAGCACAAACATATACACAAATGGTATAAAAAATAAAGAGAACAATCTTTGGTAGCACCTGTTCGAGTGTACCGCGTGAGATCGACCAATGGATGTGTGATTAACGCTTGTGCGACAAAACTATACTGCGACTCACCATAGTTCGAATGCACGCTTGTTCGACATACTGAAACTCGACATTACTCTAGTGCGACATGATGCTCAGTTACAAGTTCTTGGTAATGTTACAAAACTTGTAAGTACTAATTACAGATCTGTTAGTCACAGGTAATATGGAAAACTTTGCCTTTTTCTAATAAACAGAAATATTTTTACATTTTTTTTTTTTTACTTAAGTTAAAAAAACAATTTCAATACACTTACAGGAAAACTCGCTCTTATCCCACCGCTTTTAGCCATGTAATAGACTGTTTTCCGCACTAGTGCAGAAAAGTGCGCGAGTTCTCCATCTCCATACTCGTCACCATTTTATCCGGGGGCACTGTAGTGCCCCCGCCAAAGACGAGCCAAGCGAAGCTCAAGGGCACTACCTACTTTTTCTCGAAGTGTTTCGTCGTTTTTTTGAACCCTCATAGAGTTGGTTTCCGATGTACCAGATAGTTCATATTCTCAGGATATGATTTCAATAATAGACTCATTAAACATACAAAGTCTCAATTGAATAGCTCTAATAATTTAGATTTTATTAATATCTAAAGTATAGAACCTGCCCTGTTGACTTGTGATTCGTTCGGAAATTTTCTTTATATGCCAAATGAGATGTACCGGTATTATTCTTCATTTAAAATTCGATAACATTAATGAGTTTATTAGCCTAGAAGTAGAAAACTCAGACCTAGTTGATTGCACCGTACCTACTAAGTGACTCAAAAATATGCCCGCAAATTCTTAAATATAATTGTAACAATCGGAATTTCCTATCAATCTTAACTCTAAACATATGAAGTATTAATCGTAATATAGACTTATTATTGGCTTTTTTATCTGCCCTAAGCATGCCAATTGATATTATAGTTTTGACTGAGTGCTGGATAAACGCGAACAATCCTCCTCCCAGCGTTTGCAACTATAACATATACTGGACGCAAAAGAGTTTAAATCAAAATGACGGGGTTGTGGTATACGTCCAAAATGACATTAGGGCCTCTTCCAGAGAGCCAGAATTTTCGGAAGGTAACTGTCTCATAATTACCATTGACACAGAATACACAATTGTCTGCTCGTATCGCCCTCCTAGCTTTAGCAACAGCTGTAAATATATAGCTTCGCTAGAATAAGTCCTCCAAAATATTTCGACACAAAATAGACAAAGACAACTATTACTTTAACTATTTTCAAAAACTTTTTAGGGTTTAAAAAAATCAGCTATTTGCTGGAGCAAGTTTTGCGAAATATTCGAGTAAATCTCGGATTTACCGAATACTAAAAGAGTTTTCAAGCGTTATCTCTCTTTTTTTGCGTTGCCTTTTCGTCAAACATCGCGTTGAATTGCGTTAGATGAAGTAATAAGCTTTTAAACCATTTTCGATGTTTACGATAAAAAAGGACCCTCTTAAGTGTGTAGCGACATCTATGACGCCACATAAGAACTACGAAGAAAAATACGAAATCCTGAATCGCGCAATCAAAGTTCTCCGCGCGATTGGAACATATACGACAGATCGACATCAACTATCGGGCAGTCGCCCGCCAGACTATAACATCCGGTCTGGCCGGAGGATCCTCCCTTTTCAATGGAGGTTTGCGGGACTTTACTCTCTGTTCCGAATACCTCCAAAAGTGTTATAAACACAATAGTTTTGTGTAATAAGCTATAATATTAGTGTAAATAGAACCTACTACGTGGCTGAAGGGTATAAGGCGCGGCGCATGATTATGTGCAATGCAGGTAAATCATTATTAACTCATGTGATAGCAAATTGCTACAAAACTGGAAGCTCGTACACAAAACTCGCGCCCTTATTTTGAGATAGGATTTATTAGCATTTTATGTATTTTAATGGGAGTCTACATCTGATGACCCCGTCCTGTGATCCTATACCAATAATATTCATTTATTATTTGTTTAACATAGGTATTGAAGTGTAATCACTAGCGGCGTACAAATACAGTTGCATGTAAAGAGAAAAAATACAATATTAATCATGCGAGAGGTAAACTCAAGATGGCTCTCGTGACTCTCGTTTGATGTGACAAAATTAATTTAATGATGATAAATAAATAAAATATAAAAATATAAATGTCACAATTTGGAGTCAAAAAATCTACGTTCGTAAATAGATTGTCAATCATAATAAACGATTATATCGGCTTGTCCAAATGTGTGCCAGAAATAAATAGGGTGTAGTGGTGAGGTGGTTACCAATAAGCATCCAAGCTAAGACAAGTGTGACGGCGGCGATGTACATGTATTATCTCCAGTTGATGTTGAGACTGGGGACTTGGGTGTAGCAGCGAGGCGACTTGAGAGTACTCACCACCACGCCGACGATAGCAATGGCAGCGCCGAGAGTTCCAGCGGCGATGTACACGTTGTGCAGGCGGTCGTGGTACAGCCCCAGCGGCGCGTGCATCTCGCGCACGGCGCCGCCTCCGCCGTCCTCATACATGCCGCCCGCGCTGCCCACCACTGATTCTAGGATAAAGTCCTCTGACGAAAACAAATAATTAAAAAGTTATAAAAATCAAGCTATATCGTACTCCTTTCAGTTACTATAAAAATCCATGTAAAATGAGGATGTAAAAAAAAATTAGTCCACCAATCCGCCGTATTAGATTTACAATGGTGTATTTTTATTTAAAATATCAATAATTTGGACATCCCCATGGGCATATGCCCATCATATGGTGATATAAGTGGAGTAAACGATAATGATAATTAAGATTAAAATTAAAAAGATTGTTGTTAAAAATCAGTTAAGAGCTTAATGGATCACGCATTTCATAAACATGTTTCCAAAATGGCAAATCGAGTAGCTGATAGTGACATTTGTTGAATGATCAAGAATATTTCTTTTGCTTTAACAGAAATACGTCTATTTGTTTTTTTTTTTTTATAAAATCTAATTTTTCAAAAACAAAGATATAGAAACATGAGGAGGGTCCTATTTATAACGAACAATGCGACAACATATTTGTCAAAAACTTAAAAAACTGCATCATTTTTTATATGTATGCTGTTTACTAAAGCAGAAAATAAATGATATAATTGTTACATTGTCACTTTTAATAAACAGGCCCTCGAAATTGTATAAGTGAAGTATACCTTCACAAAGTTTGCCGGTGTAGCCCGGCCGGCACGAGCAGTAGAACGAGTCGATGCCGCTCCAGCAAGTACCGCCGTGCGCGCACGGGTTGTTGTCGCATGCCTGCAACGTCAAAACAACTAAGTTTAGAACCAAAGTCAAACTTTGGAACATTTAAATCTATAATAATAATATTTTTAGGGATCAAAAGTGAAACAGATTAAAAAAATAAACAATCTTTAATTTCCTTCAATTTGCAAGTTTACAAAAATATAAAGCGGTACACTGTGAGTATCGATCAAATAAAGTTTATACCAGCAACGTTGATTAATTAGTGCCTATACGAACAAAAAAATAACTACACACGATAATGGTCAAATAGCACGTCCGTCCCGAACGCCGCCCAAGCCAGCAAGAGGGGTTGCCTCGCCGCGCGCCTCTTTTTAGAAACTACCATCGGTCACCGGCTGATGACGTGACTTTAGGATGTCGACTCACCTTCAGTTACTAACAATATTTATTTAAAAGACTACATTGGTCCAATGGTTAGTAACTACTATATAAAAAACTTTTTACAAAAAAAATTTAAACCGACTTCAAAAAGCACAAAATAACTTTAATTTCGGAAGTCGGTGTTTCTATAATAGATACCTAATCTTGTCTCTTCGTAATTTAACACCGACTTCCGAAATTAAAGTTATTTTGTGCTTTTTGAAGTCGGTTTAAATTTTTTTGGTAAAAAGTTTTTTATTTTTCACTTTTTAGTTATGGTAGCACCACTAAAAAGTACCTACCCTTCAGCTAAACATAAATTACCTTATAGCCAGAGTGCATCTCATAACGATTCTTATAATCCAAAATACGGTAAATATTACATGAATTTACCCCCTCCCCTTTCCCCTCCCCGTTTTCTTTGAGTCAGTCATCGACTACACGTATAAACAAAGCAATTTTACTTGTTACGACAATTTTGCTATGATTCTATGAGGAGTTCTGTTCCATATCTTCGAAGTTCATGATCAGATCATAACAATATTTCTATGGGACCAACTTGGAAGCATAACCTTTCAATAAAAAAAAAAAATCGAAATCGGTCCACAATTGACCGAAATATCGGTGAACATACATACAAAAAAAAAAAAAAAGATCTGGGCTCACAACCACTATGAGAGGCTAAAGAATGCGGTAAATATATGTAAAAAAAAAGGAATTTGTGAGAGAATTGTTGCATGTTTGCAGGTCAACAATTTTACTTATATTATATGTTTAAGTTACCGGCAATTTGTATTTTTTTTTAAATTAATAACTAGGTAATGTTGTTGTATAGAATACCTAAAACGGATAGGTAATGTATGAAATATTATTTATAGATGTTCTATACAATACCAAATGCAAAGCTGGTTACATACATATGTAAAAGACGACAGCAGGGAAAGAGGTGATGTATTACCCCGACACAGGTTACGTTAAAAGGCTATAGATGTTACTTATAGCTCGACGAATTTTTAGTATCACGTTAATTATATTATATAACGTATAACGCTAAATGCGCAAAACCTCAGACACCCCAAATGATTTTTAATTCGATTGCCCTAATTACGTGAGAAAAAAAAAACATTAAAAAAGAAAATTTAAGGTTTTAAAAGCAGTTTTAGTTTGTTTAAAATTCATATCTGCATTGGAATAAGAACTTTTATTACTCGTATCCCGTGTATGAGATTTGATTGGATTACAACAATTTGTGTTTGTTTACATATTTCAGCGGGTTTGCGCACGTGATGGCTTGACCTATTCCTAAATAGACAGGTCGAAGTTTTTAATGAAGATTTTTTTGAAAAATGTAACCTATATTAAAAAGTGGTTTAATTGATTCCGCTCGTTATTCTGATCAAAGAAATTTCAGGTGTTGCACATTTAACGTTACACCTTGTATATAAGAAATTAGCCCCCCTAGCCAAGTTACAACCGTTTCGCTTGCATTGAACTATTTGAGTTGACCTTGCCGCCAATTTTTTTGTTCTGAGCACGTGACTGAGCGGTGAGGCGACGTCATTCCCGTACATTTAAAGCTTTCTACTAGCGGTAACTATTGCAGATTAGCAACTTGGCTAGGGGTACAAGTTCTATTACCGTCCGCGGGGTTTAAAGTAAGGCTCGTATTTCCAGGTGGTCATAAAAAAGTTAACACGAAGGCTAAGGTAGGAGCTTGCCATGTACTGCACTTAGGAAAGTAAAAATTTTGCGTAGGTATTTTCTTGATTATTACTTGCGTTAGGTACGTTTATTACGCCTATATGTTATCAAGACTGGCCAATCCTGATAAAAAAAAATTACTAACCAGGCACATTTTAATAAAAGGTGGGAAACCGGTCCTTAAGGCCCTTCAGAAGCTATTTGATTCCGTCATACTCGAGGAAATAATGCCACGAGCTTGGAGCCGAGTCCTCTTTCTAAGAAGTACGTACGAACATACCTCAAAATACATCTTTTTGCAGCGGGGTATGAGGTACCTAATAAAAATAATAATAATAATAAAAAAGCTTCGACGACCATCTGTCCAAGCTGTCGTTGCGCGGTTGGATCAAGGGACTGATACAGAAGGCAGTACTCCTCGATACGGCACGCATTATGAGGAGGTTCCTGTCTCTGGAGCCCTAACCACCGATAGCTTGGACTCTGCTCCCGACACCGGCGGAAACTACAGTTTTATATTTTTAAATGTTTTTTGTTTTTATATAATTTTGTTAAAAATATTTAAAAATGTAATGCAGTATGTATACTAAATAAATAAAGAGAATAATAATAATAATAATATATTTATTTGTGAACATAGGGTATGGTTAAAGATTGTACAAAAAAAATATAATGTCCCATCAATGTTCCACCAGAAGGTATACAAATATTAACAGTATTGTAATAATTAGAATTTGTTTTATTATAAATTGCAAAATGATAAATAAAATACAATAATCATTAAAAATAAAAAATAAAGTGTCAAAAATCAAAATAAAGTCTAACTAGTCACAGTATAATTACAGTAATAATCAGTCAAAAGAGTAAATAAAATCAAATATAAAATGATAACTTCAAGTCAAATATTTTTTTTAAATTTGTCATTCAGAAATTCATTAACGGAATAATATACTTTGTCATTTAATAATTTAAAAAGATTAGTTTTGAATTCATTTAAGTTTTTGACACACTGCTGACAGCTGTCACGCGTAACATCAGCTCAGTTTATTTTAATCCGTAAAAATACTTAAAGGTCATCTAAACCGTAAAAAAGTAGTGAAGTGTAAATACAATAACATAATAACCAAGAAGTAGTGTTATCCGAGTGTAATGTGCAAGTATACCTAGTGCATAAAAATACTACTTTGCTCATCACTGCTCGTATAAATTCATCGTTTAAGTTTAAAATATAAACTTTAATACACTTAGTGAAGTAGAAATAACGTTAAACATAACAGAAACACCTAATTATCATCAAAACAAAGTTATTAATTGTGTTTTGTGTAAACAAAATAATAACTGACGGTGGCGGTAAATAATTCAAAAGAACATCATAACGTCCAATTTTGTTGAAAGCCATAATTTTAGATTGAGTAGGCTTAATTCAACTCACATAATTACAGGCAAGTTGGCTCAGCGGTATCAACGACGACCTGAAGTGAATGGTGACTTGGCTTCGATCCTGGCTGTCATCGTACACTTTTTGTGATTTAATTAATTTCTTTAAACAGTTTTCGTTACGTGGAGTGTTACTTAGTTAATTAATCACGATTAACGATAGACATACATTACTATAATATGGATAATAATGATGAAGAGAATGTAACATTCCGACGTATAAACCGTAAAATATCGATCAACGAATTAACGAATACAACAATATTTGACTCAACGATGCTTAGTTTACCAGACACCTCAATTAACAATAACAATCGTGCGTTCAAAGGTTGACAGTTTAACGAAAGTTCTTGAAATAGCGACGAATGAAATAGACAATTTACATGACGAAATAAGCGACTTAAAAAATGAATTAGCTAAGAATTTAAAAGTAATAGAAGTATATAAAAAACTGGAATACTCAGATTTATCTAAGACACTATCAAATAGGAAAAATAGAAGGCTATCAATTCATGACAAGAACCGAACATCGCTAGTAACTTCTTCTCCGACACAAAACGCTAAAATACCGACATTACCTGCCAAATGTCTTACGAACATTCCTGTTAATACATCGCCTGCTGTAGGAAATAACTTAACAGAAACATTACCGCATAGTAATAGCCCACTTTTGCTCTGTAGAAAAAACTATTTTATCACCATTGACTAGAGGAAACAGGAAACAAGCTGATGACTCGTGTTATTGATTCTCCCTTCATCCAGAAGAACTTGACAACTGGACCGAGATTTAAAGTGAACTCTAGAACTGTTGAGCTACTTAATACAACAGATACGTGCCCTGCACAAAAATGTGCATCCACTATGCAGACGAAAACCACCCCTAAAACCTTACCTCTACAGCGGAAAAGGGTTATTGTACTGGGTGACGACCAAGGACGGAATATTCGACACACCCTACAAGCCCTGCTGGGCAATGACTTTCAAGTATTATGTTTCTGGAAACCTGGCGCTAAATTAATGGATGTATTGTTAAATTCATATAACTTTGACGAACTTACTAAAAATGACTATGTTATTGTATTGACAGGTGTTAATGATACCAATCCGCTAGACTTTCAAGTTGACCTTAGTGTATGGTTTAGAAGTATTAAATATGCCAATATCATTGTATCAGAAGTCCCGTAAAATAATCATTTAAATGAAAAATGTTTAAATAGTACGCTGCGCTACGTATGTAACAAATATAATGGTCAATTTGTGAATATGGGATATAGTCAATTTGTACCGCGAAAGCAATACCATTTTACTGTTAACATCTGTAGATATTTACTTAAAGAAATATTACGTATTGACTTCAAAAATAAATTTGTATCTTATATTGAGCAAAATCGAATATTGACTAAGTTAAAAACTGACAAATCTATGCAGACTTGTAACTTACCTGGCGACTTTATCATTAGTAACTGTGACCAATCCACTCAAACTTATGACAATCCTGCTGATATTGTAAAGTGTGATTTGTCTGTATCTTTGGAAAACGAGACTAAAGCTGGGACCAGCGACTTTTTTCGTGTATAACTCTATTTATATCTTTCACCAAAATATAAATGGCTTGATCAGTAAGTCGGACCTACTTACACTCCATTTAGAAGAATTAAACATTGACTTAATATGTATTACTGAACACAATATGTTGAATGAAGATCAGGTGCACTTATCTATCCCTAATTATAAACTGGCTACCTCTTCAACGAGGAATACAAGGAGTGGGGGTTCTTGTATCCTTATAAATCGGGTGCATAAATACAAAGAAAATTGATTTAAGTAAATTTTATGTTCCTAATGTGATGGAATGCTGCTGTATAGAACTAATAATACACAAATTAATAGTGATTTGCATCTACAGACCACCTAAAATGACCAAAGACTGTTTTGAAACTTTTTTTTATTAATTTACATGGTATTTTACAAATGTGTAGTCTAAATCACTCTAAGAAAGTGGTTATCTGTGGTGATTTCAACATAGACACACTAATCCAGTCTAAAGCATCGAATAAGTTTCAAACTCTTCTTTTAAACTATGACTTAAAAACAGGGATTCATCAGCCTACACGATTTGCTAGTGGTAAATGCATATACCATATTATTCATAATGTCAGAGGCAGTAAATGTGAAGTACTAGATCTAGCGCTATCTGATCACACTGTCCAAATAATAAAATGCCCAGTCAAAAAAACCTATACAATAGTACATGCTAATAAACCATTGGTATGCTCTAAAGCGTGACTATTGCCAGGATAACTTAGCAAAATTCTCTGACTGTCTCAGTAATCTAAGCTTTAGTGAAGTCTATCTACACCACAACCCCGAGGAAGCTTTTAATTGTTTCTATGACACGTTTAAGCTATTTTATGATCTCTGTTTCCCCATAAAAATCACTCTACGTAAGAAGCCAAAGTGGATTTCTAAAGGAATTAGGCTAAGTAGTAAACGTAAAAGAGCCATGCTGTGGCAGTACAGGCGTAACCCTAATAATAAAAATAAACTTCTATTAAAGCAATATAGTGCTCGTTTAAAAAAAGTAATAAATCTGACCCAAAAATCTCAACATGATTATTACATAAGCTCGGCCAAAAATAAATCTAAAGCTTCTTGGAGCATTATTAATAAAGATAAGCTTAATTACCCTAAAGAAAATATACCTGACTATATTAAAGTAAACAATAATATAATATATGACCCTCAATTAATAGCAGAATCTTTTAATAATTATTTTATAGATGAAATTAAACCGACTAACTCTGCTCCCTCTTTTAAATCTATTGACACTAATTGTAACTCAATATTTATTCCTCCTACGGTACCATCTGACATAGTGACAACAATTCACTCATTAAATAACACCAATAGTCCAGGATATGATGGCATCATCACTAAAGTTGTTAAGCATGTGGCACTATTAATTGGGCCCGTTATGAGTTATGTCATTAATCTTTGCATTGAACATGGTCATTTCCCTGATAAACTAAAAATTAGTATTATAAAACCCATTCATAAATAAAATTTTCTCATAAATGACATAAATAATCTCATAAATGACATAAATAATGACCTTATAAATATAATTAATTGGCTAGCTAATAATAATCTAAATGTGAATCTTAGTAAGACAAAAATAATGACATTCAATCAGAGAATCACGAAACCGAAGCTTAACATAAAATATGAGAACATAACCATCACTGAAACCGATACGACTAAGTTTCTGGGTCTATACTTAGATAGACAGCTATCATGGAAACATCATATCGATGCTTTGTCAAAGAAACTTAGCCAGTTCGCGTATGCTCTATATAAACTGTCAAAAACGGTTAACCGGTTTACGGTGCTACTAGCTTACAATGCTTACGTGGCATCTAACATTAGGTACGGCATAATTTTCTGGGGTAATTCGAGTGACAGGGAAACTGCTTTTAAAGCCCAGAAAAAATGTTTGCGATCCTTTACTCATTTGCACTCTACTGACAGTTGTAAACCAATATTTAAACAACTAAACGTGTTAACGTTACCGTCTATGTACATTTATGAAATGGGAGTATTTGTTCGTAGTAATTTCCATTTATTTGAAACTCTACAATCTCGACGTCATCAGAACACTATTCGAGCCGGTTCTCATAAAACAGCATTTTTCGCTAAAAGTTTCTTGGTATGGCCTCCAAAATATATAATAACATACCAATAGCTATTAAAAATAAAGAGTGTCTAGGTTCCTTTAAGAAGTCCTTGTTTAGGTTTCTTCTGGCTAGATGTTACTATTCAGTCGCAGAGTTTGTTGCTGATAAACAGGGATATGAAGATCCGACATGCTAAATAGTTAATAATGGATTGTGATAATAATATTTGTAATAATAATAATTTAATAATCCATTGACATAATTTTAATAATTGTAATTACTTTATTTGACTTTATTTTGGTGAACGACAATTGACATACTCTAATTCTATTTCTTTTTTAATGTTTTTTTATTTGATTGACTTGACATTTAAGTTATTGTATTTGCGTTGCTTTTTGCCTTAACTTTGTACGCCATTCTTTTGGCAAAACATAGTGCACTTTATTTTTATGTAATACCTTAATTCACCTATGTTTTACAAAATAAATGATTGATTGATTGATTTTTACTGCTTATCACTTGCTCGGGTAACTTATTATATAACTTAGGAGCCATTGCAAATATGCTTTTGTGATAAAATTTCGTTTTTGTCTGAAGCAGGTGCAATTTATTTGAACGTCGTTGACTCTTTACAGGTTTAAATAAATACATATTATTTTTAACAAACATACCGGCTTCATAAACATAGAGTGCCGGTACAGTCAATATTTTTAAGTTATTAAAATGGGATTTACAAGAGTCCGTTCGCTTTATTTTACAAATTGCTCTAATGCGATTTTTCTGTGCTATTAATACCTCCTGAACTTTAGCCGCATTGCCCCAGAATAGAATGCCGTATCCGACATAACCACGATACGCCGCTAGGAGTGCGGTTTTATTCGCAAAGGCCACAATGGAGGATGTTTTCAAGTCTGGAATGGAATTGTAATGTGTTTGTTTTAAGTACCATCTGAGGACATGCGCATGAATACACAAGGCACATCTGAGGACCTTTTCAATGCGAGGGCTTTTTCGTACGTCCTCGGATGGCCCGACCCAGTTCATCGTATTCTACGTTCGATTTTGAGCCTTTCTATATACTTAATAAGGTCAACTTGATATCAACCTTGGTGGAACTCGGTTTGGTGGTGAAATTTCATGCTCACACACGATCGTGTGTAACCGCTAGGCGGCGCCACTTAAAATTTTTACACACCACTTTTAACACTTCAGTCATGTTTTTAGTACCTTGTGGAGACTTATGTGTACATCTTCACACAGATGTCCTCGGGTTGAAAGATTTTCCAGACAGTGTGTATATAAGTCCCCACATGGATAGCTTTTCCGGACAAGTGTATTTAGGTCCCCATTTGGATAGGTTTTTCATGTGTATTGATTATTGAAGTTTCAAAAGTATCGAAACTTCTGTCCTGAGAGAGTAAAACTGCGGATGGATGTTTACGTAAAAGTATGACAAAATGTACTGTACGAGACTTAAAATGCACAATATGTATGTTTTAAGAATAGAATTTATAAATAAAATAATTCAAACGCTGAAAGACAAAACACTAAGTTGTAGAAATTCAGTTTATTGTACCAAAGAGTTCTTATACATTGCTAGATGTCCTGAAACATTGTTCTGAGTACAATATAAAAAAAAAAATGTCTCATTAATTCAATCGGTTTTAAAATTAAACTAGCCTTTGCCATGAAGATTACTACGTCATTAATATTTAGACGATCTTAAGAATTAAAAACAAATTGACCAGCATTTATGCCTTTTTATTAACTGCCATACTCGATTATAATACATAAAAATAGTAAACATATCAATGATAACTTTTTGAGTTAAAAGAGACCGATCCGAACAGCCGTTTAAATACAAATCTAAACAATAATAAGAGTGCCTAAACTCTCTCAATTGCTTGAGAAATATAAGAGTGCCTTGAGCAGAATAAACCTTTCTTTTTCTTAGTTAACCAATACATAACCGGTAAGTCCCCTCTTTGAGGCGTGGCTGGAAAGACCTCACGGCGTCCTTACCTTCCGCATGACGCAGGTCCTCACCGGACATGGCAAGTTCGGGAGGTTCCTGCATCGGATTCAAGCGGAAGAGACGCCCGGGTGTCGCCACTGTGCGCAACGCCCGGAGGATACGGTAGAGCACACCGTCGAGGTGTGCCCTGCCTGGGCGGAGCATCGCCGTGAGCTCGTTAGGGCGATCGGCGGCGGAGACCTCTCCCGCCGGGCCCTGGTCGAGGCCATGGTCCGGAGCGAGGAGGAATGGCAGGCGGCCGCCTCCTTCTGCGAAGCAGTAATGCTAGCAAAGGAGGAGGCAGACGGCATCAAGCAATGGCGCCCTCGCCGCCACCGCCGGAATTCTGATCCCAATTTCCGGCTACCGTAGACGCGGGCTCGCGGACGGCGAGCCATGGGTAGCTCGCTGTCCGATCGTCCGGTAATGGACCGAGCCCAAGACGTCGACGGCGCGCACTGTTCCCGCGCGCCTCAAGGAGTTGTCAGCAAGAGCAGAGGCCCGGCTGGGTCAAAGCCTACTGGGGCCAGGGTTATCCGAAAGGACACTCGTGCCTTGGTTTGAAGGCTAGAAGGAACGGGGTGGATTTTTAGCCAGTAAGAGTTCTGACACTATCTCCCGCTCCAAGGTTTGTCATAAGATGATTTTTGCCCACCGTAAAAAAAAAACATAACGAGTATAATTTAAAAAATAAAAAGCTCGTTAATTTGATAAGTGGTAGCACATAAAATACTCGAAAATTAAAATATTAAAAACTTTTACGTTATTGCGTTTTAAAACACCACTATAACTATGTGTCTGTTGCTATGCAATGTCATGAAGTTTGTTAAAGCGTTCTTTCACATGAAGACGATTCCAGCTGCAGTTTCAAAACAGTAATACAATGTATATTATGGTTTAATGTCAACCAATATCATACAAAATTTGAAGACATAACAAGTAACCGTTGAAGAGTTATCTCAAATGGAGACGATTCCAGCTGCAACGTAACTCCACTATGACATTATATTTTTATGTAATGTCAACAAATAGTATACAAATTTTCAAAACCATACAAATAACTGTTAAAGAATTGTCTCAAATAGAAACGATTTCAGCTGCAGCTATAGAACTCCACTATAACTGTGTATTACTATGCAATGTAAACAAACAGTACATGAAGTTTGAAGACGACACATATAACCGTTAAAGAGTTGTATCATAATTATGAAGACGATTCCAGCTGCATCTTAATAACATTAACACAGCTGTTAGTTGCTATGCAATGGCAACCAATACCATATAAAATTTCAAGACAATACAAGTGACAGTTGAAGAGTTGCCTTACTTACCTTTTTCAGTGGATAAAAATCATCCAGATGACATCTCCCGCCCTTGGGCGGAACGGGAGATAGTATCAGTCTTTTACCGACTAAAAAATCTACCCCTTTCCTTCATTGCCTTTAAAACCGGGGCCGACCCTTCCTTTCAGAAACAGAGTCTTGGTCCCAGTAGGCTTCGACCCTGCTGGGCCCTTACAGTTGCTGACGACTCCTTGAGGCGAGCAGGGACAGTACGCGCCGTCGACGACTTTGGTTCGGTCCGGACGGTTACTGAACGGTCGGATAGCCATTACTCGCTGTCCGCAAGTCCGCGCCTACGGTGGCCGGAAATCGGGATCGGAATCCCGGCAGCGGCTGGGGCGTGAGCGCCGTTGCCTGACGCGGTCGGCCTACTCCTTTGCTAGCTGAAGGAGGCGACCGCCTGCCAGTCCTCGTCGCTCCGGACCATGGCCTGTACCAAGGCCCAGTGCGAGAGATCGCCGTCGCCGATCGCCCCCACAAAGACACGGCGATGCTCTGCCCAAGCGGGGCACACCTCTATCGTGTGTTCTACCGTGTCCTCCGGGCGGTTCACACAGTGGCGATAACCGGGCGTCACCTCCGCACGAATCCGGTGTAGATACCTCCCGTACTTACCATGTCCAGTGAGAACCTGCGTCATGTGAAAGGTGAAGACGCCGTGAGGTCTTTCCAGCCACGCTTCAAAGAGGCGACTTAGCGCCATAATTGTAGCGTTCCCAGCACTGCCTTCCGCCGGAGCTGCGTCTACCATGCCGCGACCTATCGTTGCACCGTCGTGAAGGCTCGCACGTGCATCCTGCGAAAGCCAAACTGGCCGTCCGAAATGTGCGACGCTTTGCAAATACTCTTTCAAAGAGCTTGCCCACTCAATGGGCTGGTACGCATACGGAGAGTCCGCAGGATGCCCCGGCTTTGCGATGAGGACCAGTTTCCCCGTCTTCCCACGAAGTGGGAACTGGCCCCTCTCCAAGCACAAGCCGGAACCCTATCCACCATGCCGCGACCTGCCGCTGCAGCGGGCTTTCGCCCCGGCGTTGCATCTCCACACGCAAATCGTGCATGCGTGCAAGGACTGTTACCTCTAGATCCCATGGTGGCAAGCCATCAAGGAGGCTCGAGACGTAGTGCTTAGAATATCTTCTCTTCCATTTAAAACATTATCATATAAATCATATTAAGTCCTCTGATAGTACTTAAATCAAGAAATTGGTGTGTATAACTGGTTAAACATCTAATAATATAGCTCAAATATTGCTATGGAAGTGTGTAAGAAACTACTATTGGAAATTCAGAAAAGGTCCTCGTTTAGTACAAGCCCTACCTGGAAAAACGTCCTCATATCGTTCATGAATAGTCTAGTACTACGTCCTCGCATCATGCAAATAATAAGAAAAAGTGTGTAAAATTAAGTCCTCGTATAGATGTCTCTAGTCGTATGGTTAAGATCCTCGTTTGGCTCACACACAGGTCCTCGGATGGTACTACCCAGGCGGGTTTGCGAGTGTATTTAGGTCCCCGCATCGTTCACAAGAAATCATACCAAAAAATGTTGAGATAGCGCTATACCAATAGTCTCATCACCCCAAATATTGTTTTCTCTTTCTTTATGTCTTGTTAATAAAGTCGTAAGTCGTCGCTAACCTAGTTTTCTAGGAGGTCCTCGGATTGTGACTTATGACTCCTCGTATGGATGCCTGTACAAGTATAGGTGTGTGTGTGTGTGTGTGTAAATTGTAGGTATTAATATATTGATATTAATGCCTAGAATTCCATTCCAGAGGCGAGTACATCACTAGTCTACGGTTTGCCGCCAACATAATAATTTTGGCTGAGACCACGGAGGACCTCAGTACAATACTTGGTGGCCTCAGTAGAGTTTCCGAAAGAGTGGGACTTAAAATGAATATATGTACAAAACCCAAATCATGGTTAACATACATGTGGCACTCACTCTTATCAAGATCGAAGACTTTACACTCTTAGTTGTGGACGACGTTTGCCTGGGACAGAGAGAGAGTCTAGTTGGGTAAGTCGTGGTATCGAAAAAGAGGTCAATCGTAGGCCAGTCTACTGGTTATGGTTGTTGGTCTATTGGTTATTGGCCCTGACTACTATGCCAGATGTCGTGGGTTCGATTCCCATCCAGGACAAATGTTTATGTGATGAGCATGATCATTTTGTTCTTTGTCTGGGTGTAATTTATCTATAATATGTATGTATTTAGAAATATATAAGTATGTTTATCAGTTGTCTAGTACCCATAACACAAGCTCTGCTTTGCTTGGCACTAGACGGCGTTGTGTGATAGTTGTGAAATATTATATTAATATTATATTATCTATAATATAAAAATGAATCGCAAAATATGTTGGTAAGCGCATAACTCAACAACGCTTGGGGGCCTAGACAACGTTACATTTTCATCAACAATAACGAAATTCGATGTCTCCGAAATGAATGGAACTGACATAAGCTTTCGAAATGTCACGTGATTGATTTGACACACACGTGAAGACACTGTCTAGCAATTAGCGTTGCTAGACAATGTCACACTGCGTTACGAAACGACAACGAACTTCGATCAACATAAACGTTATTCTCATACAAAATAATGCTAAGCCAAGTGACACTTTCGATATTCTAATTCGCTGAGATTTCGAAATGTTCGTCCGACAGCTTAGCGAAGTATTGAACCCTGTAGAAAAGCAAATCAACATGGCTGTTTTTAGTCAGCTGGTGGTGTTATTTGTATCAAGTGTGTCTTTTGTTGGTGTTTTTTAATAAAAAATGCATACATTGTATTTACTACGAGCGGCACATAATGAAAGTGTTGTTGTTGAGGCGTAGAAAAGATACAGTTACCGGCAATAAATGGAAAGAGTGGAAAATATGCCAGAGTGGATAATTTTGGATTGAACAAGCCTTTTCAAATGGAAATTTTTGATTTTAGTAATTTTATTTCCCTAATTAATAGGGAAATAAAAAATAAAAAATAAAATTACTAAAATCAAAAAATTTCCATTTGAAAAGAATTCCAATTTGAATTTCCATTCGAAATTAATTTCGAAATAAAAATTAAGAAATAGTCGGAAAGTTACGGAATAATGATGATTAACATACATGGCTGTTTAATTGCTACCTTTATCCATTTATCTGGCGTTTTATTGTTTACATTGAGCATAGTCAAGTGATATAAATTGGATCAAGTTCATGGTCACGGTGTGTTCTTTCGAATCAACACTTCGCTCTGACTTCGACTTAGCGATATGTTGGTCGATGTGACGTTGTCTACCATTTCATAGTTGACATCGCTAAAGCAAAATCGAACTTTGATGCGAGTTCGACACCGAGCGAATGCCTCTTGGCTAGGATCCCTGGACCGATTTCGCTATTTTTTTTTTGTTGTGATTGTTATTGTGAGGAAAAGGTTCTTATGAAAAAAAAATTAGGGCAGAGTAGAGTAGAGTAGTGTAGAGTAGGGTAGAGTAGTGTAGGGTAGGATAGAGTAGGGTAGAGTATGTGTCTTGTATGTGTGTCATGAAGGAACTTGAAACGTTCATTAAGATACGCGGGGGTTTTAGGATTGAACAGAGCACTGTAGAGTAGAGACAAGATGTGTACGTTCCCGCGAAGACGTATTGGAAGCCACTTGAGTTTTGGTATGAAAATCGGATATATATCGGATATAATCGGATATTAGATGATTTTAGTCTGCAGCAGTCATATTTTGGTTTTGTTTGGCCCTGTGCAATAATCTCTTTTTCGTGACCTCGGTGAGGCATAGTTTTTTGGTAGGCCGACAACCTATCAACTCCTCTTCTGCCTACCCTCGATGAATTTTCCTATCAAAAACTTCTAGGCTTTCGTTATTTGTAATCATAGTAAGGTGGGCAACAGTCTTTTTACGACATATACCTGATTTTAAGATTTTTACGAAGAGAGGTGATCCTTTTCCTGCCATATTTTTTAAAACGATGTGATTCCAAAAGTTTGTTTTGATTAGTTTTTCTTTTAATTCTGTTAACTACAAACTGTTAAATACTTTTGATAGCTGCTATATCTCTCTGGGAATGTTTGGAGTGCAAAAATAATGTTTGAATTTGTGTACGTCTTCTTGGAGACATGTCTGAAGCCTTGCCTATACTAAAAAGAAGCAATAAGAATATCACCATTTATCGTTCTTACAATTAAAAAATAACATATAAACTTTAAAAAAGCAATGCAATAAGAAACATTACTTATGAATTGACTATTTTGTACAAGAAAGACTAGTAAAATCAAACTAAAAATATATTTTTTTCACTAACAAAAAAGAACCCAATTTTCAACAAACATTGAAAAAATCAACAAGGCTAGAAGTAATGCCATTTAAAAAAAAATAGCGCGATCTCACAGTGTTGTCACATATCAAATAAAATAATAATGACACCACTAGCAATAACAAATAAAAAACCTTATATAAATATATTGGTTTGCTTAAAAAATGTGTTTCAATCAGAAATTACATATTTATGAGTACTGTCCCTAATAATTTGGCCACCTATAGTAGATTCTTTACATAAAAAAAAACTTTTTACAAAAAAAATATAACCGACTTCAATGTTAAAAAAACACTGAAAAGTACCAAATAACTTTAATTTTGGAAGTCGGTGTTTCTATAATAGTTTAGTCTCTTCGTTATTTAACACCGACTTCCAAAATTAAAGTTATTTAGTACTTTTCAGTGTTTTTTTAACATTGAAATCGGTTATATTTTTTTTTTGTAAAACAGTTTTTTATTTTACACTTTTTAGTTATGGTACCACCACTAAAAAGTACCCTTCACCTTATAGTCAGAACGCATCTCATAACGGTTCTAATAATCCCAAACACGGTTAGATTACATTAATTTACCTTTCGGCTTCATCATCAAATCCATTATCCTCTCCCCCTCTTCTTACAATCAGTCATTAGACTAGATGCTGATAATCCCGACTGTAGCATCAGGCCAGACTTATGGCAACATTGCTTTGAACTTAAAATATAGTCCTGTTTAAAATCAGCCCAAACACGACTACGGTGCTGTAATTTCAAGGTTTGTTCTTTTTCTGATGCTCCTGGTTTCAGCATCAGGTCTCTATGTACTTCGGTGTTCTTTATTAGCAGTACGTTTATCCACACATCGATCCCTTTTCAATGAGCCTTAACTCGATATATCTGCTGTTAGTTGTCGAGGACTGTGCTAACCTAGTGTGACTGAATTTTAGGATAGCATAGTCGGCCTTATAATGTTCCCACTGCTGGGACTCAGGCCTCCTCTCTAGGAGAGGGAATGGGCCGTAATCCACCACGCGGGCCCAGTGCGGGTTGGTGGATGTCACATGTCTTCGAATTTTTGATTCTAGGACATGACATTCTACTCTGCAGACTATCCTGACTGCAGCACCAGGTCATGACTTGATGATCATGAGACCAAATGTAGCAAATCATCCTATCAAACATCAAAACAATTTACTAAAAACAGTCCTTGCCTGTTCGAGTAACGTCTTACTGTTAAGGAGTTGTACCTTCCATCATCAGCTCAGCTACCTGAGTTGGTGACGACCATACGCAAATACACACAATACTTCATAAAATAAGCGAAAAACAATAAGTGAGCCTATAAAATTTGAGGGTTGCTCTCGATTTCTCCAAGATCCCATCATCAGATCCTAATTTGGTGACAATGGGACCACCTCAGAATAGATAGTTCTACACACACACAGAGTTCAGATGTACAGATGTGGTGGTGGTGGTGTAACTTTCGAACAAAAAAAGAATTTTGAAAATCCGTCCACATTTGGCGGAGTATTCGACGACAACATACAAAAAAAAAAACATACAAACAGCCGAACATAGTACCTCCTCCTTTTTGGGAAGTTGGTGAAAATACTAGACACGTGTTTTGAGTTTCACATTGTATACTTTTAGGCGGTTCTCACTCGACATACCGTACCACCGCTGTATCGCGGTGCAACACCCCATAGAGCGACTGAAGAGCGGGCGGCGTCGTATGAAAACCACTTTAAAAAACTTTGCCAACAAAGTAGTACTGCAATAAAGTAGTACTTACAGATCTGGTGGGGATGTGGCACTCGTCGCCCACGAACCCGAGCGGGCAATCGCACGTGTAGCTGTTGCCACGGTCCAGACACACGCGGTGCGACGCGCACGGGCTCGGGGAGCAGAGGTCCACCTTGACACATCGAAACTTTATTTATTTGAATATTTATAATAATAAATCTTGCAAAACTCAAATAATGTTAGTAACAATTATCTTAAACTAAATAAAATTATAGCACGGAACATGTACATTACAGCAGTGAACCATGTATGGACAGTCCACTCACTCCATATTCTTTTCGGATCAAAAACTCGTTAAACTGATACCGCTTTATGACAAAACGCAATCTAAATGTCGTGTAGTTCTTGGATTATTACTAGGTTTAAAACCAAAGGTAGTTTTTGAATTTAGGTATAAAAAAAAACTTTTTACAAAAAAAATTTAAACCGACTTCAAAAAGCACAAAATAACTTTAATTTCAGAAGTCGGTGTTTCTATAATAGATACCTAATCTTGTCTCTTCGTTATTTAACACCGACTTCCGAAATTAAAGTTATTTTGTGCTTTTTGAAGTCGGTTTAAATTTATTTTGTAAAAAGTTTTTTATTTTTCACTTTTTAGTTATGGTAGCACCACTAAAAAGTACCTACCCTTCAGCTAAACATAAATTACCTTATAGCCAGAGTGCATCTTATAACGATTCTTATAATCCCAAATACGGTAAATATTACATGAATTTACCCCCTCCCCCTTTCCCCTCCCCCTTTTCTTTGAGTCAGTCATCGACTACACGAATAAACAAAGCAATTTTACTTGTTACGACAATTCTGCTATGTTTCTATGAGGAGTTCTGTTCCATATCTTCGAAGTTCATGATCAGATCATAACAATATTTCTATGGGACCAACTTGGAAGCATAACATTTCAATCAAAAAAAAAAATTCGAAATCGGTCCACAATTGACCGAAATATCGGTGAACATACATACAAAAAAAAAAAAAAAGAAACGTACATTCAGCCGAACATAGAACCTCCTCCTTTTCGAAGTCGGTTAAAAATTAAAAACTCAGTTTCTGAACTATCTATGGTAGTAAAGTTAGACCGCTGAAACTCCTAGTTTAACTCGTTTAACTATAGTAGGTACCGACTTCGTTACTCATAATATGTATATTATTATTTAAGGTTAGCTTCGATTTTGTGAGTTAATACATCAAAAAAATGTTAAATATGGATATTAGTCTGATTGATTGACGAATCTGGAAGATTTGAATATTTAAATATATTGGGAGGTATGTGGAATAGAGTGTAAAGTCCCGCAAACCTCCATTGAAAAGAGAGGATCCTCCGACCAGACAGGTGTTATAGTCTGGTGTGCGACTGCCTGATAGTTGATTTCGGACTGTCGTATATATTCAAATTGCGCGGAGAAATTTGATTGCGCTATGCAGGATTTCGTATTTTCTTCGTAGTTCTTATGAGACGCCATAGATGTCGCTACATATATTTCAAATACATTGATTTTGGTATTATTATTAGTTAGTTAGACCATCTATGTCCCACTGCTAGGTAAAAGACTCCCTCTCCCTTTTCCACACACGTCTGTCTTCGGCCATTGCGGGCCAGTCCCTCCGGTACTTATCAAGCTCATCTCACCACCTTCGCCTCCGCCTTCACCTTGCTTTCAATCTGGCACCATTCCAGAGACTGCAGTACAGCTCAGGTCTTACTCGAATCAAAGGCTTTCTCACAATCCTGAAACGTGATTTTCGGAATTTGGTTTGTTCAGGAGACTGGAAAACGTCGAACCTGCGCGCGAGACGATTCATGATGACTCAGGAAAGTACACAGCCGTGTACACATCAGAAAACATAATGAAAAACAATAAAAGGATCTGTGAGAGTTGTATAGTATGTTTAAAGAATAAATCAAGAGGAAAAAATAATTACGGATTAATGTCACACTGGGGTCCAGCCACAAAACCTTTCCAGATATGTTCTATTGATACTATTGGAGGTTTTGGTGGTTCCAGATAAACAAAGAGATACTTACACTTGTTATAGGATCATTTACATCGTACTCAAAATGCCAATGATTTCATCAAACTAATTAGAAACTGTGCAGAAACAGATGACATTGAATTGGTACTCTCGGACCAATACCCAGGTATAAATTTTAAAGCGTTCAAGAAGTTTTTGGATGAAATGAATATCCCAATAATTTTCACATCAGCAAACTCTCCTTTCTTGGCTTAAACGAGAGATTAAACCAAACATTGGTAAATAAAATCAGATGTAAGATAAATGAACATGACACAAGAATTGCATGGACAACTATAGCACATGACTGTAAAAAAATACAATGACACAGAGCACACTGTTACTGGGTATGGCCCATCTTACCTACTTTATGGTAAAAATGTTACGATTTTGCCCAGTGAGCTGAAACAGAAGAAGACTGAATATGATTTAATACAGGCCAGGAAAAGAGCATTGGAAAATACAATCAGATCACATAACTAACTACAACAACACAATTTATGATAAGAATCGAAGACATATAGATTTCAAAGTTGGTGATATTGTTTATGTTGAAAATGATTACAATAGATTGAACAGCAAGAAACTTGATGAATTGAGACTGGGACCCTGCAAGATCTTGGAAAAAAATTTCAAACTCAATTTACAAGATAGACACGGGCTATAAGAAATTGGAATCAAACTTTTTCCACATCTCAAAGCTAACGCCAGCTCTGCAGCCCTTGCCTACGCTTGAAGAGTACACGTAAGCAGATGCATTGTATTATCTTCTCCGGGAGGGGAGATGTAAAGAAAAATACCTAATTTTCTTTTATTTAAATTTCCCGCGTTATGATCGTCATAGACACAGCCTTGCAAGCTAGCTCCTATGATATTAGGATAGAAAAATAAGTTTTGTTGTCGATAAAAAGATGGTCTGTGGTCTATGAAAAGGATAACCTAAAAATACGTCACGCCGTAATTAATTTTGAAAAATAATCTCTAAAATAGAAAATACTCCCAAATATTATTTTTCCTAGGTGTCAGATCGATGACGACTTTTTAGATTTCATTTATGATGGTGTTTTGAACAATCCTACCAATTTTCAGCTTGGTGCGAATTAGAGTATCCTCGGACATCTAAATTCACCGGACTAATACTTAGTAGAGCAACTTTCCGAACAACGTGATTTTTGTTTTGTTACCCGTGTCAAATATTACGCTAGATAGGATGTATGCGGGGACTTTGAGCCCTCCTCACAGGGCTCGGGGGGTTCGGTGACAGGCCGAACGCGAATCTTATATACTGCCAAACAAGACTAGAGCCTTAAGAATTCGTGTACTACTTTAATCCCTGCAATTACTCATATAAATTTTTAATCTGTCCATAGACTCTGGGACCTTCCCTGAGGCATTCAAGAGAGCTGTTGTGCATCTTATATATAAAAGCGGGGGCAGAGATAGAGTCTCAAACTATAGACCTATTTCTGTTCTGAGTTCACTTTCAAAAATTCTGGAAAGAATTCTGAACAATTGCTTGGTTGGCTTTCTGGAACAACACCGATTGATAGGTCAAAACCAGTATGGTTTTTGGAACCTCCACAGATGATACCGTAGTTGACTTTAACAGCAGTCTGGTAAGCAAGTTGGATAACAATTTGAACGGCTATGGCGTTTTTTTGGACTTAACTAAAGCTTTTGACACGGTCTCTGTCCCCCGACTTATATCAAAGATGGAGGACTTCGGATTGCGTGGAATAGCTCTAAAATTATTTACAGACTATCTCTGCAATAGAACTCAGTGCGTTGTCATTGATTCTGTCACCAGTTCATTTGAGAAACTCACCTTTGTCATCCCACAAGGTAGTACTACTAGGACTGACACTTTTTCAAATATACATAAACGAACTATGCAAACTCTCCATCCCAAACTGCAAAATATTCTGTGATGCAGACGACACTGCACTCTTAGTGTATGACAAAAACTGGTTTCAAGTCAGAGATAGAGCAGAATACTCACGACGGTTAGTCATGAAATGACTGTCTACTAACCCACTGACACTGAATTTAGAAATAACGAAGTTGATTAGGTTCTGCGGCCCCCGATCAGTAACTCCGCCGTCTTTATCGGATACTACTAAAGCGCATACATGTCCCCCTCATCGATCATTACATTGTAACTGTCTAACTATTAGCACGGTCCCCTATATTAAGTACTTAGGCGTGATTATAGACGAAAATGTGACTTGCTACGCGCATATTGAGGTACTTTGTACTAGAATCAGACGGTTAGTATACATTTTTAAACAACTCCGACACTCCGCCAACTCTAAAACTATGACTCTTGTGTACCTCAGCTTATGTCAATCTATAACTATATACTGTATCCCTGTGTGGGGCGGGACTTATAAAGCCACAACGATGCCTGTTGAACGTGCTCAACGAGCGGTTCTAAAAGTGATGCTTTTTAAGCCAAGAGAATACCCCACTGACCAATTATATTTTTAGGCTGAGGTTCTCACAGTAAGGAAACTATATATCATTCTTTCTATACTGAGGAGACACTCCAGCCTTCCTTTAGATAAAAAAACTTCTGCATAGACGACAAGGTTTTCCTATATGTGACACAATCCCCTGACGGTACGCATTTGCTAGCCGACAATTTTTAGCCCAAAAATTACGTATGTATAATAAAATAAATAAGATAATCCCTTTGTACAGATACAATTCTCATAAAATCAAAATTAGGATCTGATGATGGTATCTTGGAGAAATCGAAGGCAACCCTCAAATTTTATAGGCTCACTATTGTTTTTCGCATATTTTATGAAGTATTTTGTGTATTTGCGTATGATCGTCAACATGTCAGGTAGCTGGGCTGATGATGGAAGGTACAACTCCTTAATAGTAAGAAGTTACTCGAACAGACAAGGACTGTTTTAATAAATTGTTTTGATGTTTGATAGAGCATTTGCCACATTTGGTCTCATGATCATTAAGTCATGACCTGATGCTGCAGTCAGGATAGTCTGCAGAGTACCTAAGTCCGCGACAACTAACAGCAGATATATCGAGTTTAGGCTCATTGAAAAGGGATCGATGTGTGGGTAAACGTACTGCTAATAAAGAACACCGAAGTACATAGAGACCTGATGCTGAAACCAGGAGCATCAGAAAAAGTACAAACCTTGAAATTACAGCACCGTAGTCGTGTTTGGGCTCATTTTAAACAGGAGTAAACTTTAAGTTCAATGCAATGTTGACATAAGTCTGGCCTGATGCTACAGCCTGGATTATCAGCATCTAGTCATTACACTAGACTGATTGAAAGAAGAGGGAGAGAGGATATATCGAACTGATCTGATGATGAAGCCGAAAGGCAAATTAATGTAATCTAACCGTGTTTGGGATTATTAGAACCCTTATGAGATGCGCTCTGACTTTATGGTATTTAAGTTTGACTGAGGGATTCTTTTTAGTGGTGGTACCATAACTAAAAATTGTAAAATAAAAAAGTTTTTACAAAAAAAAATAACCGACTTCAATATTAAAAAAACACTGAAAAGTACCAAATAACTTTAATTTTGAAAGTCGGTGTTAAATTGTTCTTTTAATAATAAAAAAAATAAAAATTTAAAAAAACCCCCGACGCAAAAATCTATAAAAAGTAAAAAAATAAGTTAGTAAATTACTCTTTCAACATTTTAACGTCATTAAAAGAATCTATAAATATTAAAAGATGAGTGTCACTAAGTCGGGGGACCGCAATATGAAATTATTATTCTACTTTAACGAATAGAAAATGACAATTGCGGTCCCCCGACTTAGTGACACTCATCTTTTAAATATTTATAGATTCTTTTAATGACGTTAAAATGTTGAAAGAGTAATTTACTAACTTATTTTTTTACTTTTTATAGATTTTTGCGTCGGGGGTTTTTTTAAATTTTAGTTTTATTTTACATTTTTTAAATTAATCGAGGAATCCATTATTGTGAAGACGAATCTCCTCGTAAATCAAAACTCGACGGGTTTACTAGTAGGCATGCCAAGGTTACATCAGCTACCTCCCAGTTCTAGCATCAGGTCCTCGTCATCATAAAAAATGTTTAGAACTGTTTAAGACAAATCTAATAAGCCCAAACTCGACGGGTTTACCAGTAGGAATTCCAGGGTTCCATCAGCTACCTCCCAGTTCTAGCATCAGTTACTCGTCATCATAAAAAACGGTTTAGAACTTGTTAAGACAAATCTAATAAGCCCAAACTCGACGGGTTTACTAGTAGGAATTCCAGGGTTCCATCAGCTACCTCCCCGTTCTAGCATCATGTCCTCGACATCATGTAAAATGTTTAGAACTGGTTAAGACGAATCTAATGAGCCCAAACTCGATGAGTTTACTAATAGGCATTCCAGGGTTTCATCAGCTACCTCCCAGTTCTAGCATCAAGTTTTCGTAATCATGAAAAATGTTTGAAACTGGTTAAGACAAATTTTAATGAGCCCGAACACGCCGGGTTTTTTAGTAGGTATCCCAAGGTACAATCAGCTACCTCCTAGTTCTAGCAACAGGTCCTCGTCATCATGAATAATGTTTAGAACTGGTTAAGAAAAATCTAAAGAGCCCAAACTCGACGGGTTTACTAGTAAGAATTCCAGGGTTCCATCAGCTACCTCTCAGTTCTAGCATCAGAACCTCGCCATCATGTAAAATATTTAGAACTTGTTAAGACGAATCTAATGAGCCCAAATTCGACGGGTTTACTAGTAGGCATTCCAGGGTTCCATCAGCTACCTCCCAGTTCTAGCATCAGGTCTTCGTCATCATGTAAAATATTTAGAATTTGTTAAGACGAATCTAATGAGCCTAAATTCGACGGGTTTACTAGTAGGAATTCAAGGGTTCCATCAGCTACATCTCAGTTCTAGCATCAGGTCCTCAACAGCATGAAAAATGTATACGAGTATTTCAAACATTAGGTAACATATATTATTATTAGTAAAGTATACATGCGTAAAGCGTTTAAGATCCCAGCCACAGCCAACAAATGTGCTGTTGACCTTGAACGCCTGATCAGATCTTCATAAATTGTGTCTAAGAACCATCTCGGTAACGTCAGCTTTCAAATAAAAAAAACCGCATCCAAATCGGTCCATTCACTTAGGCGCTATGATGCCACAGACAGACACACAGACACACAGATACACAGACACACAGACACACAGACACCCTAAGCTTATAACACCCCTCTTTTTTGTCGGGGGTTAATAACAAAAAATGTATTTGAGTGTGAACTGGCAGGACATTAAAGTGTTTAAAGAGGCCATTTATACTGTCGTAAAATTAATCTCTAATTTTGGGAGAGACTAGGGTATTCGAAAATTGAAGTTAAATTTTGTAAATATTATAAAGATAGGTATTATAAGTACGACCATAGCTACTAAGTGGCCGATCGCCCCCACTAGGGCACGGTGATAATCCGCAAGCAGGGCACACCTCGACTGTGTGCTCCACCATGTCCTTCGGGCGTTCCGCACAGTGGCGACACCCTGGGGCCCCGTATAGCTGGTATGTTTATTGCAGTAACGAAAGCATTGCGCAGGTGGTTGGGCATTTCGGATATACTCGCAGTGTCAAATAATAATTTTCTCATTAGCATGGGTTAGTGCCCTGAAATCGCACGATGGGGTTACGCAGACCAAGAAGGAGATGGTAAGACGACTTAGATGCCTTCCTTGGGCTTTGACAAGAAGTGGCTCAAAACCAGGAACAATGGAATAAATGGAGGGAGGCCTTTACCCAGCATTGGGACGGTGTAGGTTAGATATAATAATAATGATAATAACCCCATCTTCGTATCTCTACGTTTACGTCGTGGAGGGGCTTGCGCGCTCTAATAAACCCCAGGTCTGTTTCGGTAGCGTATGCTTTGCCGTAACATGCCTAGGGTGAGGTTTTGAGTTGATTTCGACTCCTCGTACGCCTTCCAAAGGTCCAAGACCTCAGGTTCTAAGATATACCCCACCCACAGAACCCACCCATATAATAATAATATGTAGCTGGGCTGTCAAACTGACTGATAATATAATATAATATAATATAATATAATATAATATAATATAATATAATATAATATAATATAATATAATATAATATAATATAATATAATATAATATAATATAATATAATATAATATAATATAATATAATATAATATAATATAATATAATATAATATAATATAATATAATATAATATAATATAATATAATATCTCCCGGGGAAAGCCTTTGACCCTAGAGAGCGCGTCCCAAGGATAGGGAACGCCTGCAGAAGCCTTGGCTGTTGAAGGGTAAGAGGGAAATAAAATACCTCTCGCGAACCAAAATAAGGCCGGAAAGAAAACTCCGTTAATCAAACCCAGTTTAGGAGCTTCTTCAATATCTATGGAGCAGAGGTCCTCAGGTGAGATGAGGGCCCAGGTCGGGATACTCATTTTGGGATGGCGGCGGAAGAACCTAGTTAGAAAGGTCAAAGGCGGCGCTTCAAGCCTCTCCAAGAAGATTACGACCTTGGCGTCAGGTGGCAACCGGTCATAAAAACTATAGCCAAGTCACATACCAATCATGAGACAAAAAGTAAAGAAGAGATACAATACTAGGGCGCCCCTTAAGCGACGTGGGTGATGATACTGCAATCTATTCTTGGGCGTACGTACCCCTTAAGCGACGGAAAACCGAAAAGCCGAAACGAGGTGGCAATGTCCCAGGTCTGTATTGCATCCTGGAATATTGGCACCATGACTGGACGCAGTGTCGAGCTCAGCGACATTTTAGAAAGACGCCCTTTAGGCGCATTTGGTCCAATTCGCGATTGGTACAATCCGCAGTTGCCACATGAATATCTGTTGTGTACAGGGACAAGATGGAAGGGGCTAAATCACGCAGCATCGGTAGGGGATACAAACTCGTTTATAACGGAAAAGACAATGCTAAAAATAGGGTTGGGATAATTTTAGATCAAAATTTTAGTCAAAACATAGTTGAGATAAACGGAATTAGTGACCGTATTTAGGCACAAAACTGGCTCTACAGAAGCAGGCATGCTTAAATGTCGTCTCTGTATATGCACCTCAAATCGGATGCTCAGATGCAGATAAACAGTAGTTCTGGGAAGAACTCAGTGTTTACACAAACACAATACCCGGCAATGAACAAAAACTTATCTGCGAAGACTTGAATGGGCATGTAGGCCAAAACAGGGCCGGCTTTGAAGGACATCATGGTGGCTTTGGGTATAGAAAACCAAACAATGAAGGAATTGCATATTAGAATTTGCCGTCTAGCAAAATTTTGCAGTAGTAAATAATAATAATAATATAGCCTTTTATTTCCGAAAACTTAAAACTAATTACAAAATAACTAATTACAAAATAAAACTTATAAGTACTATTTACATGCATGCGGTTTCAGAATGTCTCTGATTTCGGTGTGCCTTATGGCAAAGGCCTCCTCTAATTCTTTTCACTGTTTCCTATCTGCTGCTACTCTAATCCAGTGAGTTTCATATCGTCCTCCCATCGTCTTGCTTTCCGTCCTCTGCTCCTGACTCCATCCCTTAAGTACCAAACTGTCACCTGTTTGCTCCATTTCTCCTTTTTGCATCGAAGCATATGCCTTGCCCACCTCCATTTGAGTTGATTAATACGTGATAGTATATCTGTTAATTTGGTTTTACGCCTTATTTCAGCACTTTTGACTCTATCTTTTAGTTTTAAATTTAGCATGCTTCTTCACATACCTTTTTGGCATCTTTCTAGTTTGTCCCTATGGTGTTTTGCCAGAGCCTAGCAGTAGTAAATACATTTTTCCAAAAAAAGGACGAGCATCTTATAACCTACAAAAATTAAAACTCAAAAACACAAATTGATTATATTCTTCTCTACCCTACTCTACCCTACTCTACCCTACTCTACCCTACTCTACCCTACTCTACCCTACTCTACCCTACTCTACTCTACTCTACCCTACTCTACCCTACTCTACCCTACTCTACCCTACTCTACCCTACTCTACCCTACTCTACCCTACTCTACCCTACTCTACCCTACTCTACCCTGCTCTACCCTACACTACGCTACTCTACACTACTCTACCCTACTCTACCCTGCTCTACTCTACTCTACCCTACTCTACCCTACTATACCCTACTCTACCCTACCAAACTTCACATAAACCATCTACTAAATAGTCCGAACAAAGCCTAATTTTGGTTCGGATAGGTGAGCCCGTTCTTTAGTTATAAAATAACAACGAAAAGTGGCATGGATTTTTATATACTTATATAGATATGTGTTTACGGAAAACAAAAGGAAATAATAATATATACATTTGTTAGGTGGGAAAATCATCCAATAACATCCCTCGCTGTTGAGCGCAGCGGGAGATAGTGTCAGATTTTTACTGACTGTAAACATTCCTGTTCCTTCTTTGCCATTATTCCAGGCCCAGGAATCTCGTTCGCATCACCCATGGCCCCAGTAGGCTACGACCCAATGCTGGGCCCTTACGATTGCTGACCACTCCTTGAGGCGCGCGTAGGAGCCCACGCGCCGCCAACGACTTGGGCTTGCTGATAAGATGATAACGGGTTACTAACCTTGAGCTGGCACGTGTTGCCGGTGTAGCCTCGGCCGCAGGAGCACTCGAACCCGCCGACGCGGTCGGTGCACGTGCCCCCGTTAGCGCACGGCGACGACTCACACTCGTTGTACTCTAGCTCGCAGCGCTCGCCAGTGTATCCTGGATGGAAAAGAGTTATTGAGTGAAATAAATAAGTATACAAAATTAAATAAAAACTGGCTAAGAGCGTGTTGGGCCACGCTCAGTGTAGGGTGCCACAGTTTCTCGTCCGTCACAATAAGTGTTGTTGAGTGTCGAACTCACACATACGCGCGAGGCCTGCACACACTGACTTTCCGTCCCGAGCGCGCTACCGCTAAAAGATAATGCAGGGCCGCAGAGAGGCGTGCCTATTCAGTGGTATTTTGCTTACGACTCTAGAAATTCTAAGATGCATGGCTAATTGAAGTTTAAATAGATACTTATTATGTTTCGAGTAAGTCTTAAACTTAATCATTTGTATGTATGTAGGTGTAAAAAAAGAAACAAGACAACAAAAACAATAACAGGTTATATTAAAAACTAAGTTCATTGAAATACTGCTGTTTTTCGATTATTTTATAACATAGTGTGTAGGTCCGATGGATGCGAAATGCATCGTTCATTGTGACGACACTAGGTCCAATCTAAGTCAAATCTTCTTCTGTATGTTGTGTGTACACAGAACATACAGAAGAAGATAACATAATTATAAAACTTTGTACAAAGGTACTGCTTAATTCACAAAGAAATTTCTTCCAGCAGACCTGCGAAAGGAAAGATTAGAAGAGATGGAGACAATAGTCTGCAGAAATAAGTAAAGAAGAGTTAGTGAAATCTTAAATTAAACTAATAAATACTTATATAACTATAATTATATACCCCATATTAATTCATGAATCCCCAAGCGACCACCGGTGGCCGCGCATCTATTGTCTTACTATTGTGTCTCTAATTGACGGTATCTGAAGGGCTAAAAATAAATACATAATATAAATATTATATATTTATATACAAATATGTTTATCACACAAGAGAGGAAAGATAGTAATATAGTAGTGGAAAGATATCTTTTACCTGAGTTTTAAAGAGAGAAATAGTTTTCAACTCACGAATAGAGTTCCACAACCTTACTGCATGGATAGAGAAAGAGTAGGAATAGTAGCTGGATTTATGAGGAGGGGATTTAAGAAGGTATCTTAGGTGTGATCTCCATGGTGCGTCGCTAGGACGTGCGTAAGAAAAACGGTCACGCAGATAGGAGGGATAAGAAGGGTTGTGTAGGATGATGAAAAGGAGACATAAAATCCGAGTGTTCCTGCGAAGAAGGATGGGGAGCCACTTGAGTTCCTTGTGAAGATGAGAGACATGATCATACTTTCGTAGACCTATAATCGGCTGAATAAGTGTTTGGGCCAGTGAGATTTTCGTTTTCAAAAGCAAGAGACCCTGGAGTCATTTGAGTGAATAGAAGGAGAAATTTACCTTTCGACTAACTTCATTGACCTGCGCACGCCACGAAAGATTGGAGGCGATAATGACACCCAGATCTTTCGCAGTTTCGGTGTAGTCGTAGAAACTACAGCCGTATTGCGGACGAATCTACTGCCTATGATCATGGCCTGTGATTTAGTCTGCAGGCCAAATGATTTAGCCAAAGTACAGTAAAATGTCGGCAAAGCTGCATATCATCTGCGTAAAGATGGAAACTAGAAGAGATTACTTTGGTAACAAAGTTAATGAAGATAGAAAAAAGAAAAGAGAGAACGCTACCCTGAGGAACGCCCACAGCGAGATTACACCAATCAGAGAATAAATCTTCAAGGCGAACACACTGGGAGCGACCCCAAAGATATGAATTGAACCAGGTTAAGGCGCTACTAAAGTCAAGCAAGACAAGGCTGTAAGGGACTTGTTCTCTATAGCCCAGCGGATATCGTCGGTCACTTTTAAAAGCGCAGTTACAGTACTGTGACCCGCGTGAAAAGCTATAACTGTCTATGAACTAAATGCTCAAAAACTTTAGAAAGAAATGTTAGGATAGAAATAGGTCTAAAATGAGTTAATAAAGTAGGATTGTTGATTTTAGGTAAAGGAATAATATAAGCCTGTTGCTACACCGACGGAAAGGAGCATGAGGTAAAAGAGTGATTGAGGATATGCGTGAGAACTGGAAGTAATAATAATAAGGTTTTATTTTTTTTGTATTGAGGTTTTTTAAATGCTAAGACCCTACACAACCGCGAGGTATGCAGTCTCAGGGAATATTTCCTAGCTGCCGACGTGGGTATGCATCGAGATGTAGTGGCGGTGGACAAGGGACTCACCCCGCTCGCCCTGGCTCGCCTCTGTACTTTTGTGTGCATGAAGTATTAAATAAATAAATAAATAAACCGATAGTGCTTGACACTAACGATCGCAGGGAAGTATGGCAGAGCAAAGAGCTTCACGGACGCTTTTTCCGGGCTCTTCATGGGCCCGATGTAGACCAATTGGCGTCCGTAGCCTGGCTGCTTTTCGGTGACCTATTTGAGGAAACTAAAGGTTTTGTCTGTGCAATTATGGACGAAGTTATCATGACGAATAACTACCGGAAATTTATTGTGAAGGACGGCACGTTTGACATCTGTCGGGCATGTCGGTGACATCCGGGAGAATCAATTCGTTACATTATCTCCGGTAGTTCTCGTCTTGCTAACGGAGAGTACTTGCATAGGCACAACCTTGTAGCCAGGATTATCCATCAGCAACTTGCTCTGAATTACTTTCTTGTGGAATCGGAAGAGCCCTGACCACCGGTAGCTTGGACCCCGTTCCCGATGCCAGTGTGCTACTATTTTTACCGACTTCAAAAAAAGGAGGTGGTACTATGTTCGGCTGTTTGTATGTTTTTTTTTTGTATTTTTGTTCATCATTTACCTTCCGGCTTCATCACTAGATCAGTTCGATACATACGGTTGTACTTTTCAGTATTTTCTTACATTGAAGTCGGTTTAATTTTTTTTTTGTAATAAGTTATTTATTACAATTAAATAGTTCCTGGCGATGCAGTATCTGACCGGTTTCTAAACAATATCTGGTAATTATGAATCCCTCCACCGAACCAAACATACCATCTTGTGTTTAATTAACACATTAAAAACTGGAGAGTCCACAAAAAAATTACCTTACCCCACAGTTTCTCAAGCGTAGAGGCCCATTATTATTGACGTAATGTATCTACAGAATATTGCTTCTTATACTGGAACAACACGCATGGATCACATCGGTCAAGCATTCAGTAGCTGAAAAGACCCGTCGTTGAAAGTATCACAGATGAAAGTTGCTGTCGGCGATATGGCCATAGGTAAAAGGTTCTGCTGCGGAAACAATCATAAATTAATCCTCAAGTCGGCAAATAGTCCAATGATGAATCGGTCGTAGGAGAACGGTTGCTGAATCTGACCGAACCTTCAAGCGGACCGACAGCTATGTGACGATCACGAGCGAAGTGACGGAGTTAAGACTAAGCTTCTGAATGCAGCGAGGGATTGAAACTAGCCCTAGGCAAGACATATTTACTCAAGAAAAAAAATAGTCCACTTTTCACACCTACTGAAGAATTAAGCAATATTGAGAACTGAAGGTAGATAGATAATTTTAAGTTTAGATTGATTAACCCTTCAGATACCGTCAATTAGAGACACAATAGTAAGACAATAGATGCGCGGCCACCGGTGGTCGCTTGGGGATTCATGAATTAAGGGTAGATTTTAAAAGTATATTGGTAAAGTAATAAAATAATTCCTATACCTGTTTGATTTTTGCATACTTGTATGCGTTTCCAACATAAATAGCGCAGTGGATTGTACAAAATAATCTGTCATTAGATCCGAATTGTTTCTGACGTATTCACGTACCGCAGTCACAGGATGAGACGTATGAGTATTTAATATGGCGAACACTAATATCCAATTTACCTCACTTGAATACTTGGACCATCGAATTTATTTTCTTAGATTGAATAGAGTATGATTAATACATTCGTGCTATTCTGTTATAAACCTTATCTACGCCTCTATTTATAAACTCACACCCATGTTGAGAAACCTTTAAATTACCGTTAAATGATTACATAGAATGTAACAGAAATCAAAAACTTTTAACAAAAAAAATTAAACCGACTTCAATGTAAAAAAAAACACTGATAAATACAAAATAACTTTAATTTTGAGTCGGTGTTGAATAACGAAGAGGCTAAACTATTATAGAAACACCGACTTCCAAAATTAAAGTTATTTTGTACTTTTCGGTGTTTTTTTAACATTGAAATCGGTTATATTTTTTTCGTAAAAAGTTTTTTTTACGTTGACAAATGATCAAATAACTCCTCGCCATCTAGAAGCGAGTGATAATGACAGACTTTTACTGACTAAAACTAACTCTTTTGAATGATGCCGTAATAGAACCACGGTAACCCTAGAATTTAGTACGATTCTGAAACATTTCAATTAGGTACCTATACTTTATACCCCAGGGGCAGACAAACAGTTGCGTCGGCAAATCGTTCATCGGTGAAAGGTTCGTCACTGAAACGTTCTATCGGTGTAAAAATGAAAAGTGAATTGTTCTGTCGGTGAACCGTTCAATGGTGAATCTAATGTCGGAGAAATGTTTCAGAATCGTACTTACAATGCCGAGTTAGGCATTCAATACAATAACTAAAATAAATGCTTTGCCGTTAACATGTAGGGACATATGTAGTACATACGTATATATTAATAACGTGTAATTATTATTATTATTTTATTCTTGTATGCTTTGTCGCGCATGCGATTATGCCGCCCTGGTTGGTTTAACAAAATCATACAATTATATATTTAACCTAAACTTAGTTTGTATAGAATTCTAGCTGCATCAGAAAGTGGTGCAGCTAGAACACTGTAACAGTAACCTATCTCGCCAATCCTACACTCTAATCTATTTCTATATTCCTCGTTCCAGACACATTCGGTTAATATGTGATAAACATCATCAACGAAATTGATACAAAATTCACAGTTAGGCGTAGTTGATTTTGCCATTAGATATAAGAACTTATTACACGGAATGTGTCCGGATCGAAGTCTTAGCGCAATAACGGTGACACATCTGTTTAACAGCTGATTATCTATCCACGGTAAGCTCAAGGGATTCGGCTGGATTGTTTTGTACCAAATTCATTTATCTTTTGCCCTTTTATTAAAGTATTCTTTCCACAACGAATAACAATCCCGTTTGACTTCAGGTATAAGGTTGGTAAACTAGGAATTCCATCACATATGGCCTGATTGGCTAATAAATCACCAATGTCGTTGCCTCTTATTCCGATATGTAACGGAATCCATTGAAGAACTATTTGTTTTCCAGTGGATTGGAGTTTCAAAATAATTTTCAGTATAGTATAGGCTATCGGTGTTCCTCGAAATGTCGAGGTACACTGACCCAAGTGTTGGAGTGAACTTTTGGAGTCTGTGAGAAATACAATATTTTGTTGATTTATTGATTCTACATATGACAGAGCCTCTGCGATCGCAATCAGTTCTGCTTCCATTATACATACACTATCACTAATTCTAAACTTCGCGGAGTTTCCCTCAGACTCAAAGAAGGCGGCTCCCGAGCCGCCACTATCCTTAGATCCGTCTGTAAATATTTTGAAATATGTTGAGTATTCTGAGGTAATGTAATTGATAAATAGATTTAAGCTAACGGAATTGTATTGCCTTTTTGGTTTGTTCATAAAATTTATATCAAATTTAATAAAATTGTTGCTATCTATACTGCTAACCCATTTATTCAGAGAAAACATATCTTATTTATTACTGCAATGAATTTTAATATTGTGTAATGAGTCATGAACTAATATTAACAGAGGGATTCTTTTGTTTTGCCAGTATGAAGAATTATTACATAATGCGAATAGCTCGGAAAGTAAGTTGATACCTCCAGAATTTGCTTGCAAGGCTTTCGTTTTAAGCCAAAATTTACTAGCTAAGAATCGTCGACGTAGATATAGCGGTTGCAGGCATAACTCGCTCTCCATCACGTGAATGGGTGTAGTTTTAATAAAACTACCCACTATTCTCATGGCTTGATTTTGTACATTATTTAATTTTTCTAAGTGGGTTTTGGCACTGTTTTCATATAAAAAGCTTCCGTAATCAATACGGCTTCAAATTAAAGATATTTAGAGTTTTCTTAAATATTTTGGATGTACTCCCCAAGTTGAACCGGCTAATACTTTAATATTTTTAATGAATTTGAGGACTTTTTGGCAAACACCTCATTAATGTGTTTTCCCCATCTCAGAGAATGGTCCAACCACACACCAAGATATCGAACCGTGTCAACTACCTCCAATCTATCACATTTAATTGATAACTTAATTGAAAGTTTCTTATAGCCTCGGTTAAAAATGCAAATCTTACTCTTAACCCTTCAGATACCGTCAATTAGAAACACAATAGTAAGACAATAGATGCGCGGCCACCGGTGGTCGCTTGGGGATTCATGAATTAATAGGTGATACATTTAGATTTAAATTATCAAATTGACTACATAAAATATTTAACGCTTCCTGTAACTGGGTGGCTGCTTGATCAAGGTTGTGAGAAGTCATGTAAAGAACGAAATCATCGGCGTATTGCGAGATAGATACGGATCTAGGTATTGATTTACAAATACGAATAGTCGCAATATTAAATAGCAGTGGTGATACGGGGTCACCTTGAGCCAAGCCCTTTCTGACAATTTACTAACCTCTAAAAAAAAAAAACTAGTGACGGGTTTCTCTAATCCATTAAGCGTTAAATATATTTCTTTAAGAAACTCTCACAGATATCTACAGTATTGCGCTCTCACTCCAAGTTGGTCCAATGTTAACAGAAGAGTAGTGACGTCAACGTTATTGTATGCGTTATCGATATCGACGAAACATCCGACCGTTACCAGTTTTTTGAGAACCCAATTTGTATTTTAGAGGTTAGTTTTAAGTTGTCATTTAATTATACTATCATCAAGTTACTATAAGAAAAATAAATATTTAAGTATCCTCACCAGGTTGACAGAAACAGCGATAATCTTCTCCTTCAGGATCGGTGTCAGCCTGCTCGATACAGATACCCTTAACGCAAGGGTTGGAGGCGCAGGCGCCCCCGGTGACAGACAGCTCACAGTGCGCGCCCGTCCAGCCCTCCGCGCAGGCACAGTGGAACGTGGTCGAGCCATTCATCGCCATGCTCATGCAGGAGCCACCGTTCAGACACGGTGATGAGTAGCACGGGTCGCGCTCACACTTTCTGCCCGTAAATCCTATGTAGAAAAATGATTAAATTATATACCAAACTAATATACAGATAGAAGATACCTTTCATCTGTATGAAAGGTATCTTTGAATTCGAATTTCGAAAGAAAAACTCGGCCCTGTGGCCGAGTTTTTCTTTCAGAAACAAACCCTTGGCTTCAACTCTGCTGGGCCCCTTTGCTGAAATCTCTTTAAGGTGCGCGTGGAAGTCTATGCGCTGTCGACGACTTAGACTCCGTCCGAACGGTTAACAGCCGGCCGAACATATATATATTTATTAAACACTAGCTTTTGCCCGCAGGTTCGCTCGCGTTAAATTCGAGGTAACACAGTTCCCCTTTCGGCTTATTTTTCCCGACATCCTCAACAAATATCGTTAATGTACACAGAAATAAATACAAAAACTTAACTAATTATATACTAAAACCTTCCTCGAGTATCACGCTATCGAGTGGTGAAAACCGCTTGAAAATCGGTGCAGTATTTTTTGAGTTTATCGCAAACCGACAGACAGACAGACGCGGTGGAGGAACTTTGTTGTATAATATGTATTGATACAATATCGCTCGCCATACAAATTCATCTTATGATACGAAAATATGAAATATTATTTATTATCTTCGTCGTGTGTGATAGTCTATTGACTAGTTAGACTAGAGTAGAATAGGGTATAGTAGGGTAGAAAGTAAAAAAAATCCGTACTCATATTATAAACGCGAAAGTTTGTATGTCTGGATGTACATTTGTAACTTTTTCACGCAAAATTTTTGTTTTTTTGTTTGTAATCTCTGAAATTGCAATTTTACCACCGATAGAAAACAACTTTATTCCTGAGTGACATAGGCTATACGTCATCTTTTCCAAGGTTCACAAACTTTGGGAAAGAAGAGGTCTAACTGAAGAAAAACAGTGTTATTGGGAGATTTGAAAAAGTAAAATATCTCCGCCAAATCAATGCATGTTCAGTGAAACAAGACACGACGACAGTTGAAACTGATCACATCCAGCAACTTCTGGAAAACTCTAAGAGCAATTTATCGGCTTCGGAACTACAACAAGCTAGGGAATTTCTGCTACGGTTTCGAGATATCTTTGCGACGGGAAAAGACTGCGGACGATCCGGGCTCGTCAAACATGAGATAGATACAGGTGACGCTAAACCAATTAAACAGAAACCGCGCCGTATACCCTGGGCTAAGGAAACTGAGGTAGCAGAAATGGTAAAGGACATGGCTGATAGCGAAATAATTGAGCCTTCTACGAGCCCATGGTCTTTTCCAGCCGTTTTGGTGAAGAAAGACAGCAGTACAAGATTCTGTGTGGACTACAGAATGCTGAATAATGTGACGAAGAAGGATAGTTATCCTTGCCACGGATAGACTATACGCTGGATTTGCTCAGTGGTATGAAGTGGTTTTCAACCATTGACTTGAAAAGTGGCTACTGGCAAGTGGAGATCAGCAAGAAAGACAAAAAAAAGACAGCCTTCAGTACGGGGATTGGCAACAGCCTGTGGCAATTTAACGTTATACCTTTTAAGCTGTGAAACGCTCCAGCGACATTTGAACGCCGCATGGAGGGAGTCATGGTGGGCCTTCTTGGTGACGTCTGTCTTGTATATTTGGATGACGTCATTATAATGGGCCGCACTTTTAAGGAAAACCTAAGGAACATGGAGAAAGTGTTCACCAGGATAAGAGGGGCTAACCTAAAACTAAGCCCAAAGAAGTGTGCCCTGTTCAAGAAGGAGGTCAGCTACCTGGGACATGTAATTTCCGCCGATGGATTGAGAATGACTCTGAGAAGATAAAAGCCGTCCAAAAGTGGCCGGTTTCTAAGAACAAAACGGAAGTACGTGCATTTCTAGGGTTGTGCACATACTACAGACGGTTTGTTATGAGTTTTTCGGACATTGCAAACCCATTACATCAGCTGACTGGGGATGCGGTAAGTCCCCTCTTTGAGGCGTGGCTGGAAAGACCACACGGCGTCCTTACCTTCCGCATGACGCAGGTCCTCAGCGGAAATGGCAAGTTCGGGAGGTTTCTACATCGGATTCAAGTGGAAGAGACGCCCGGGTGTCGCCACTGTGCGCAACGCCCGGAGGACACGATGGAGCACACCGTCAAGGTGTGCCCTGCCTGGGCGGAGCATCGCCGTGCCCTCGTGGGAGCGATCGGCGGCGGAGACCTCTCGCGCCGGGCCCTGGTCGAGGCCATGGTCCGGAGCGAGGAGGAATGGCAGGAGGTCGCCTCCTTCTGCGAAGCAGTAATGGAGGAGGCCGACCGCATCAAGCTACGGCGCCCTCGCCGCCGTCGCCGGGATTCCGATCCCGATTTCCGGCCACCGTAGACGCGGGCTCGCGGACGGCGAGCCATGGGTAGCTCGCTATCCGATCGTCCGGTAGTGGACTGAGTCCAAGACGTCGACGGCGCGCACTGTTCCCGTGCGCCTCAAGGAGTTGTCAGCAGCAGGAAGGGCCCAGCTGGGTCAAAGCCTACTGTGGACAGGGTTGTCCGAAAGGGAGCTCGTGCCCCGGTATGAAGGCTAGAAGGAACGGCGCGGGGTTTTTAGTCAGTAAGAGTCTGACACTATCTCCCGCTCCACCCAAGAGCGGGTTTTGTCATAAGATGATTATCCCCGTCGACAAAAAAAAAAGCTGACTGAGGATAAACGAGATTTTATCTGGGACAAGAACTGCGAGTCAGCATTCAAAGAGTTATTATCTTTATTTTATCTTTTTATTATCTACAACTTTGCAATTTAATTTTTTTACATAGGACTTGTAGTTTTATCGGAAATCGAGATAAACTGTTTTTACCCTTAAAAACGCACACCCATCCATTTCCCGACCTCAGATCGCCCGTAAATTATTTTTCTTTTCATTTTTGTTATATTTTCTTTCTTTTCCAGTGGTTTTCATCCTACTATGATTTTATTTCGTTTTAAAAATTATCGACCCTGGTCTACAAATATACTAACCAAATGTATATCTATGCATAAAATTACTTAACCTTTAGAGTAAGTATCCATAACTCAAACAAAAATATGAGTAAGTGTGATGTGAAATTACTTTTAGCACATAGTAAATGTTTATGTGTACCATAAGGGCAGAGACATCGGTAGTTGACGCCGTTCAGAGGTTGTGTGAGGTCGACACATATGCCGTTGTTGAGGCACGGCGAGGGCGCGCACGCGTCGCGCTCCTCGCAGTGCGGGCCGGCGCTCCCACCGCAGCACTGGCACTCGTAGCCTTCCTGCGAGCACACCACATCGGTGACACTGACCCATGGCACCACTCAGCCTTATCACAAACTACATATCTCTCTAGGGATCCCTTCTTTTTGCATAATATTCTTTTTCCTAATATACTTTGACTTAACGATTTTGGCATAATTAGTTTTGCCATAATAATACTTTGCCATATTTTTTTTTTTGGCGTACTGTAAATGTTGGCATAATCATCTTTAATGCTAATTTGTTTTGGCATAAATTTAATTCGCATAGCGTTACTAGGCCTAACGACTATTAGCATAATAATGTTTAGGCATACAATGATGTTTCTGTAACAATTCAATAATATTATTGGTTAAAAATTCAATATGTTGTGCTACAAAAGTTAGTGACAGAACCGAAACGCTGCAAAACCGACTCTACGTAGTCTTGTCTGCCCTACCCCTAGAGTGTAATATAAAATCACGTAGGCGCGTAAGGGCGAGGCGGCCCGTGGGCTGAGGAGCAGACGGCTGCGAGCGAGCCGAAACCGAAACTGCGGTGGTGAGCCAAAGCCGTCAGCGACGATTAGCACGCGTGGGGCCACCGGAGGCTCACAGCGCTGGAGCTGTGACAGAAACCATGCCTGCTGCATTTTGCATGCTCGCTTGAATGCTGCATGCTTGCTTGCATGCCTGGTGTATACTTGTTGGCATGCTTCTTACAGCGAAAAAGCCTACAAAATTGTTCAAAACAAATATGTTATGTATGACTTGTTTCAGAAGATATGGTTTTATCCAATCGTCGAAATAAATTGGTATATCCTAAAGTTACCTATTCTTTAGAATGTTATGCTTTATAAATGTATCCTTTAGAATATTATGCTTAATAAAGGGCATTGCGTGAAAGTGCCCCCACTCACCAACAGATTTGAGACAGGTATCATTCGAAGCGTCTAGTTAAATAGATTATTTATTATTTTGGCGACATATTCTTAAAGTATGGGGCTTAGGTTTTATAAACCATTTTTGTATTGATCTAACCTAGCCTAACCTAACCTGACATAATCTAAGTTGTGCGCATACACACATGGAATGCATGACAGTTTGTTCATTCCTATTCATAAAAGACAAAACAGCTGTTTTAGTTATTAAGTGTATGGAGTTTTTAATAAATAAAAAAAAGACGTCTAGAGACATTTACAATTTGATCAAGCATTGGTGCTGGTGCATTAAAATCAATGTGTTTCAATAACCCTATATACCACACAATGAATATATGCACACAACTTAAGTTAGGTCAGGTTAGGCTAGGTTAGTTTAAAATAAAAATTGTTTAAAAATATATTTTAGTAGAATCGTTTAGAGCTCGCAAAGCCGCATTAAAAAATATATGACATTATATTACGAGTATATTTAAAGTCCAAAACACATTGGGTTAGGTTAGGTTAGGTCAAAATGTATAATGTTTTATAAAACCTAAACCCCATACTTTAGATATGTGTCGTCATAATAAAAAATACTCTATTTAACTTGACGCTTCAAATTACACCTGTCTCATATCTGTTGGAGGGCCTATGCTTTAGAATGTTATGCTTAAACATAATTATGATTAGAGAAATTATGTTTAAAAAATTATGCGTAAATAATAATATAGGACAAGCAAAATACCTATGCCAAGTTATATCGTCGCCCTCCCCGCTAACTGGCGTATATCTCACAAAATGGGTTATCTAGGGGCCAATTCTCGATTTTAGAGATGGTGTCGAACTCGACAAAAAGTTCTAATGACGTCATTTTTTCGTAAAATTTTAAAAATCGCTATTCTGGGGATGTCGAATTCAACATTTGTCGAAGGATAACGTAGAGTTCATGTCGAGTGCTTCTGAGCAGTAGAGATGTCATGTCGATTATAGAGATATGTCATTTCTGAGTGAATTCGTTGAGTTTTGTTAGATTTTTATTTGAGGCTTGGGTCCTCACATTGGAATTTCGATCTGCTTTGTGATTTGTGGATCGTGTATTTTCTTGGAACAACAACCTTCGCATACAATAACGGACTTGTAATTGTATATCCACGATTGGACTTGAAACCACTGAAAAATAGACAAGTTTGTTAACATATTTATCTCGGTGTTGTTGGAAAGTAGTGAGCAACTGGCACTAACACGGCGACAACAGTCCACTTATCACGCCGTCGATGCTTACGACTTGAGCGAAACAGAAGTCAAGTATTTTTTCCCCTCCGTTTTTTTAAGTATAAAACACAATACTTATTCTTATGGTATAAAACGCACAACAATAAACAGCACAGTTCACGAAATCAAAAGTTTTGAACCGCGAACTCTGACAATCAACTGTCAAATTAATTATTTTTACACGAAACTTTTCGTTTTATTCATAAAGAATTAGATCTAGTCAGCGTTTTAAAACCAAATCATTCATTCATTCATAACTACATAAAACGGAACGTCCGATTACACGAACTCTCTATGGTCTATGGTTCTTCCTAATGGTAACATTATCTTCACTCGACTCGACATTTTCGTGAAATTTATTTCTATTTTGACTGAGAATACGGAATTCTGCTCAATTCGACATTTTTTGGTAGAGATAGAGATATTTTTGATAGACATAGAGATAGACTTGCAATCTCGAACTCGAGATAAATGACGAATATCGAGAATTGGCCCCCTGCACTGATATTACCAACGAGTTCACAACATCATTTTGAATAAGTTCTCTCTAATCGTCGTATCTGTGTCGGGTGATGCATCATGACTCACATTTTCACTGTTTTTCATACAACCGCTCATAACTGATTATAACGTTATTACACATTTTTCATTAGATATTTTGGAAACACAGTATCTTGTGGATATTATCTAGGTTTCTATAGAAACCAATTTCTAAATTTGTGAAAAACTAATCCAGTAAAAATCTCTGAAAATCTCCTATTTTGTATGAACTTTGACTCTTCATAATTTGCCTAAAAATTAAAAAAGTCAAAAAAAAGTAAAACTATAGAAACCTTGCAAATATTTTATTAAGATTCTAAATGACGACAACTTTTTCCAAAAACTTTCCTGGAGCAAGTTTTGTGAATTTTTCGAGTAAATCTCGGAATTACCGAATACTAACAGAGTTTCCACGCGTTATCTCTCTTTTCTTGTGTTGCCTTTTTGTCAAACATCGCGTTCGATTGCATTAAATGAAGTAACAAGCTTTTAAACCATTTTCGGACCCTCTTAACCGTTTAGAAGATAACCACGTATTTTGTTTCGCGTAAATGCAAGGCAAGGTTTCCAGGGTAACGAAAAACGGTTGCCCTGGAAAAATATCAATTGCTAGTTGCGACAGTTAGCCAGGAGGGTGACGATATTAGGTCTTAAAATTTTATGCAAATCGATAGGGAATTCTCTAAATACATACCATTGAAATGTCAGTGTAACACACACCCTTTCCTGAACAGTCTTGAAACTCGCCGCAATTGTCCGATTTCACGGTTACTTTTAGTCGCACACATTGGGACTTCCAGTTTTCAGAAACAACTGAAACAGAAGCAATTTACAGAAACTGCATTGTACTTTTATCATGAAACAGTCCCTAGAAATAAAGATTGAAATGATATCAAATTGAACGCGTCAATGAGTATTCCCACGCACCGCTTGCTTCGGCACGCAATGTATCGGAATTTCCGTACATTGTCTATTGTGCGATCGTAAAATAAAACCATTGTTGTTGACGTTTTTGCCTCGCACTTATACCTACTTCTGTTTTTCGGTCTATAATTTTCTGAAACGTTTCATCGCTTCAATTTTGAATACTTAACTTTTTACACAATATTCTGAACAAAGTAAAATGTGTAATTGTTTTTATTTGAGTACCTATAAGTAAATTGACGCCTTCAGTTAGGTCCTTATCATATAACGTGAAGAGTTTGGCGCCGTGCTCGTCCAGCGGCGTGATGTCCAGCAGCGTGCCGTCCGACACATCGCAGTGCTCGTGCCCCTGGCGCGTCACCTGGTACACGGCCGGCTGCAGGAGCGTGCGGTGTTCCCTGGAAAATCAATCGCTATAACGACTCGCCGAGCCGGTACAGTACCCTTACCATGAGTTACTATCGAAAAACTACGACCATCTTACCGTAGTCGATATCGAATAATTCACAATCGTTTCGAATAGTTTACAAATTAAACTCCATCTACCATGAGTCCTACGGACTCGCTAGCGAGAACTTGATAATAGTTTATACGGTATCGATTGCTTACGTCTACAAAAACCGCATCGTAGCTAACTTCACACTTATGTTTGCTCTCTTTCTAGCTACAGAGTAAGACAAATAGACCTAGAACTCTACCAATTCACGAACACAGTCACACATTTTCTCTGCTCTAAAACCCGGCCTATTGAAAAGGTAATAGTGCACTTAAATGTTGTAGTTGTACAAATATTTTGATGGTTAAGTGCCGTTGTGAGTTTGTGAATTCTTGAATAAAAAAAAAAATGGAGAGCTATGCCAGTAATACGCTAATAACTTCTATGTGCGTAAAATAACAGTATGCATATTTAAAAGTGATACTTCTATTATGAAATAGACGTATAAATAGTAGTTTATGTGACTAGGGAATAAAGCAGTGTCTTTAAGTCGCGGGTGGCATGTTGAATTCCGAACGAAACGAAGGTTGTTGATTTTAATCCCGAACGTTAGTGAGGGATTAATATAATTAAGTCCCGAGCATTGCGAGGGAGTCAATAAAAAAAAACCCGAGTGAAGTGAGGAATTCAAGCCGCCCAAGACAAAGACAGCTTTATCCCCATGTTGCATAGTCTACTTTTTGCACCATCTGTGAGATAATTAAAAGACAATTTGGTCGATCATATGATTTGATCGACCAAATTGTCTTTTAATTATCGATAGATTAGATTAGAGATATATGTATAAGTACCTATTATATTTACAAGTTCATCAAACAAACAAAATTCACTGCTCCTAGATTCTATAGTTTAAATTTTCTACAAGGCTCCCAGTTCGCAGACAGTCAGCAGGTTTTATTTTATTTTTTTTTTTTTTTTTTTGTTAGTGGCCAGTTTGAATTTCGAGTCAACTTATTCGATGCACGTACATTTTAATTCACAATGTTGACGATTTTTGATGTTCCAAATTGAAATTTCATTATTCCCTAGGGATCGGCCATACTGCATTATTTCCTTAGAGAACAATGACTTGCTTTAGGTGAGGTTTGTGTGACGTATAAAACGACATTATGGAGCAGGCGGTGTAAAAAGTAAATTTATAACTTTATTTCACATAGTTCTAATTTTTTTAAGATTCAAATGTCAAATGTGTGTGTCAATTGTGTGTGTTTAAATTTCTTTGTGTAGATTTAAAATCTGAATAAACCCTTAGGTATTAATTGAGCCTTTATTCTTTGAAGAAATTATTTTCATTAATATGTTCAAATGCCTTTCGTATAATAGCTTGGAAATTTTGAGGCGTCGTTCGTCTTCATAATTATCCGTACCTAACTTATTCTACGTTAAATAAGTTTTACCGGACATAGGTACATATTTAGGTTTAAGCAAAAATAAATGATATATTGTTTTGCTCGACACTCTCACCCTTCAATATGCTAGTGAGCTACTTTACTACTTTAGTAACGGTTTGTTTCGATAGCGCCTGTCTTTGTTACTCATGGTACCGATTTTCTATAAGAAACTACAAAAAACTTTTGTCGCTAGCGATTTCCTACTCGATATGTTTTGTACTTTTGTAAATCGGTAGTATGCTACCGATTTTAGTTCTTCAAGTGACCGCTAGAGGTGCTGCAAATTTTGCCATCCAAAAATGTTACGGCGTCGATACCGAGTAGCGACGAATACAATTGCTTTAAACTCATGGTAGAGGTACAGGTCACTGCCTTAACCTGCTGGCGACGATATAGGACACAGATTTACAGTTTTATTAATACAGCTGACCTTTCCCCATCGGCGTGTGAAACGTTGGCCTCGGGAGTGCCGTTCTTAACATCGACCTGGCCGAAGGTGTCGAGTAGCAGCGAGTCCGCGATGCGCACGATAAGGATGTCCCCGCTTTGGATGTCAGCAGAGCCCTCCCACGACACGATGACTGGGGGGCACTCCTCCTCGCCCGTCCCTCCACCGCTGCACTCCTCCGCCATCCGCACCGCAAAGTCACACACATTAATTAATTATCAAGTCAACTTCTGTGAATACTAATTAAAGTGGCCATTGTTACGAGTACATACATGTTTACTGTATCATTAAATATGCATCAAAGGCCGTTTGTCCACCACCGCCGTCACCTGGACATCACCGAGAACGAGATGACGGCGCCGATTTAGCGATACATACATTTTTATGGCCATGAGTCCACCGCACGCTCGTCATCCGAGCGCCGTCATTCCGGCCGCCCGGCCCGATGTCTCGAGTAGTTCGGCGTGACCGCTAGAACTCGGCACGGTTTTATAACGGGCCGATGTGCCGGCTATACAAGACACGTTTGTTCTTGTCCACACACTACCGTCGCACCGCGCCATTCACCCGGTTTTTAACCGACTTCGAAAAGGAGGAGGTTCTATATTCGGCTGAATGTATGTTTTTTTTTTGTATGTATGTTCACCGAGAATTCGGTCAATTGTGGACCGATTTTGAATTTTTTTTTTTTTTTATTGAAATGTTATGCTTCCAAGTTGGTCCCATAGAAATATTGTAATGATCTGATCATGAACTTTGAAGATATGGAACAGAACTCCTCATAGAATCATAGCAGAATTGGCGTAACAAGTAAAATTGCTTTGTTTATACGTGTAGTCGATGACTGACTGAAAGAAAAGGGGAACGGGATGTATCGAACTGATCTGGTGATAATGCCGGAAGGTAAATTCATGTAGGTAATACGAGGGATACCTTTAGAAGGCATCCCTCGTATTACATTTTTATTACAGTTTTGTCATTTGAAGAAAAAAACACAACTAGAACCTTAAAGTATTATTTATTGTTTTTCAAAGTATTCATCTCGAAATTTAATACATTTTTCCATTCGATCGAACCAGTTATTAAAACACTTATTCTACTCCAAAGTCGGTATGTCCAAAATGGCCGACTTGAAAGCGATGACTGCTTCTTCACTGGACTGGAACCTTTGCCCACGAAGAGTTTTCTTAATTTTAAGAAATTTAAAGAAATCATTAGAGCTTAGGTCAAGACTGCATGGGAGATAGTCAAGAATTTCTACGTTTTCCTGCTTCAAATAATCAATTGATTTACCAGCGGTATGTGACCTTGCGTTGTCATGGTGTAGGATGATGCGTCGCTTTGAGTTAGATTTCCGAACTTCAGTAGTGAATTGTGGTAAAGAAATTGTAGTATACCACTCTACATTAACCATTCTACGATCTTCAAGCGCAATTCTTGCAACGTGACCGGTTTTCGCCAAGAACGTAGCCAACATCTTCTTCGAAGTGCTTCGAGAGCAAAAAACTTTTGATTAATGAATGCAACATTTTGCTTTACCAAAACTTAGGGGTATAGCTCAAAGATGGTACGAAGGCCTTCCGTCAGTTTTATTTACTTGGGCTGAATGGCAGGAAAAACTCTTGGACACTTTCCCGTCGGAAGGGAATTACGGTCAAATGCTAAGCGATATGTTAGCCAAACGAGCTAGGTTCACAGACTGCTTAGAAGACTATTGTTATCAGAAAATATCCCTAATTAATAGATGTGGTATAAGTGGGATAAGGGCAGTCGAATGCATTTTACACGGCATCGATGACCGTTCGGTTAAATTGGGTGCTGAGGCAGCTCAATTTGTTGATCCTAACAAACTTCTCTCTTATTTACGTAATGCTCGAAATACAAAATACAGCAACGAACGAAAATTTGCAAAGGTCAAACACAAAAACACCAAAATAGCTCTAACCCTAGGTCTATACGTTGCTCCAATTGCAAGAAGGATGGTCATATAACGTCTCAGTGTTCTCAACCCGTTAAAAAGTGTAGTCGATGTAATAGAATAGGTCATGAGGTCGAACAGTGCTATGCGAAACTCCAAACCACTGAAGAAAAAAAGGTCATGCGGGTAGAAGATAGCATTGATAAAGGCGCGATTTTTTCAAAAGTAACCACTCCAGTTTCAGAACCTAACAAAAAATATTTTAAAACTGCTAGTGTGAACGGTTTTGCCATCCCTGCATTTGTAGATTTTGGAAGCGAGTGTTCAATGATTAGGTCGTCAGTATTTCAAAATTTACCAATTATAGTGTCGATAATCTGCCAGTACTGAAAGGTTTCGGAAATTCAGTTGTTCCTTGCATTGGTAAACAACGAGTTCAAATTATTATTGATGAAGTTGAAGCTGATCTCGAGTTGTTGATAGTTTCCGATGATGCCATGCCTGTCCCTCTCTTAGTAGGTCAAACTTTTACAGAGCAACCACATATAGTCATACGGAAAACTAGTGATGACTTAGAAATAACTGAACTTACGAGTAAGCACCAACATATAGTACCTAATAACAAAATAAACTTATTCTGCAAGGATGCTGTTGATGTTTTGGGTTTAACTATAGTAGACGTGTATGCGGATCCACCACATGAGGGCGACATCTTTGTTGATGGTAGCATTCGGTTTTTGAAGGACGTTCGTTATTCAGTAGCTGCAGGGTTATTTCAGATTAATGAATGTGGATTAGGACAGATCGTTGTCAGTAACACCTCACCAACACCGTTGATGCTTCCAAAAGATTTCCTAATCGCTCGTGGACGAATAGCTCAGGAAGAGTCCAGTCTTCAGGTTTTGACAATCACAACTACTGTCAACAATGTCTCTAAATCTATTACCGAAGCTGATTTGAATTTGAATGATGAACTATCTTCTAAGTATAGAATTCAACTGCTCAATTTATTGAATAGATATCGAACCCGTTTTGCTTTCGATCTATCAGAGTTGGGGAACACCACAGCTGGTCATATGACTATAGATCTTCAAGATAACGAACCTGTAGTCTATAGACCCTATCGTTTGTCGATTTGCGAAAAAGAAAAGGTTAGAGAAATGGTTTCCGAACTACTAGAGAATGACATCGTAAGACCATCAACGTCATGTTATGCAAGCCCTATTGTGGTAGTTAGAAAGAAGTCCGGTGAACTTCGCATGTGTATCTATTACCGAGCCTTAAATAAGAAAACGGTACGGGAAAACTACCCCATGCCGCTGATTGATGATCAACTGGATATTCTTTCTGGTAACAAATACTACACAACTTTGGACCTTGCTTCTGGGTACTATCAAATACCAATCCGAGAAGCAGACAAATATAAAACAGGGTTTGTTACGTCCGATGGTCACTACGAATTCAACCGTATGCCATTTGGCCTCGCAAATGCCCCGGCTACGTTCCAACGTATTATGAAACAAGTCCTTGGATCGTTACGACATAAAGAGGCTCTAGCTTATTTGGATGACGTAATTATTCCTTCAAAGGATATAAATGAAGGAATGTCACGGTTAGAGTCAGTCTTACGTCTGTTTACTGATGCTAACCTTACCTTGAAACTCTCCAAATGCTTCTTTTTCTGTAACTCTGTCGATTATTTAGGTTTTGAAATATCTGTTGATGGCATTCGTCCCGGCGAGAGGAAAATCGAGGCCGTAAAACACTTTCCAACTCCCCAGAACCAACATAATGTGCGTCAGTTTCTTGGGCTATCTAGCTTCTTCCGCAGATTTGTACAAAATTTCTCAGTTATTGCAAAACCTCTGACACAACTCTTGAAGAAAGACTCTAAATGGTCTTGGGGTATAGAGCAGGAAACCGCATTCCGTCGTTTACAAAAAGAGCTCATACAACGTCCCACTTTAGCTTTATACAATCCAAAGGCAGAAACACAGCTTCATACAGACGCCTGTAAGATTGGAGTGGCAGGTATCTTGCTGCAAAAACATGGAGACGATGTATTTAGACCAATCGCTTACTTTAGTAGACAGACAACGCCCGAGGAACAAAATTACTCATCATACGACTTAGAGACGTTGGCCGTAGTTTCGTCCTTACAGAAGTTTCGAGTTTATTTAGTGGGTATTCCCTTTAAAATTATTACTGACTGCAACTCTCTCCGTGCAACTTTCCAAAAGAGAGATATGATTCCTCGAGTTGCCAGGTGGTGGGAACAGATGCAGGAATATAATTTTTGCATTGAGTATAGGGCCGGTCACCGCATGGCTCATGTTGATGCTCTTAGTCGAAACCCTATACAGCAAGTTCACGACGTTATGATCATTGATGAAAGTGATTGGCTAGCTACAGTCTAAGGAGCAGATAGTGAGATTCAAAGAATAGTTGGCATCTTAAAAGACCCTCAGTTTGATGACGTGGTAGACATCAAATCAAATTATAAGGTGAAGAATGATAGGCTCTTTAGAATAACAAGTGACGGCGATAGGTGGGTTGTGCCGAAGGGAGTAAGATGGCAAATCGTAAAACAGAATCACGACGACATAGGCCACTTTGCCCTTGACAAAACTTTGGAGCGTATCAAAGCAACATATTGGTTCACAAAGATGCGCAGTTTTGTTAAAAAGTACATCGAATCTTGCCTAGAATGCGCTTATTCAAAGGGCTCTGGAGGTAAAAAGCCTGGAACACTACATCCCATATCAAAAGTTGATATCCCCTTTGACACTATTCATGCTGATCATGTTGGCCCCTTTGTATGCAGTACGAGAGTAAACATGTACATCTTTGTTTTAGTGGATGCATTCACGCGTTATATTTATTTAAAACCGGTAAAGGACACAAAAACTTGTAATCTATTAAGGTTTTCCGTGAGTATTTTGGTTTATTTGGTGTTCCAAGAAGGGTCATAACGGATCGTGGCACCTCTTTTACTAGTACAAACTTTAAAAAATTTGTAATAGAAAAAACATTAAACATGTCTTGAACGCTGTTTCTACCCCAAGAGCTAATGGTCAGGTAGAACGTTATAATAGGACTCTTGTTGATGCTTTAACTGCGAAATGTGTTGGTTCTCCTGAAAATAAATGGGATGAGCATCTACCTGATATACAGTGGGGTATGAACAATACATTCAACAAGGGCATAAATCGAACTCCGTCAGAGGCTCTTTTCGGTATAAGACCAACGGGTCCAACTGATTGTAGAATTGTATCCGAACTGACAGATGATTTATTAACCCCTTCTTACTGTCAACAAGACTTGTCACAAATCAGGGAGGAGATCAATTCTCATGTCAACTCGTACCAAGACGCTCAAAAGAAGATCTATGACGCGAAACACTGCCCAGCTCCTAAATATAAAATAGGTGATCTGATAAGGGTGGAACGTCAAATTCCAGCTATAGGAACTGGTAAAAAACTTGTTGCTAAATTCCAAGGCCCCTATAGAATTACAAAAGTCTACGATTTCGATCGTTATCAAATTGAGGACACTCCTCTCACACGAAAATCTAACCGCCCTTATTCAACAGTTGTTGCAAGTGACAAAATTAAGGCTTGGTTGAACTTTGACAGACCGCATGACGAGTCGTCTGGTAATGACAGTGATTAAACTGATTATTAAACCTAATTTCCGTTTTGCTTACAGGTTTATCATTTTTGTACTTTCTGTGTAAGGGCCATGAAATACTGCCCATTAAATTACACAATTCTGTCAGACCCTTAGACCATGAAATAATGTCTACTGAGGTCACCCCTGGCCATGAAATAATGCCAGGTACTTAAAAGGGCCATGAAATAATGCCCGTACAAGTTTACATTGAGCCATGAAATAATGCTCGTTATTAAATAATTATAGTGGGTCACAAAAATTATGCCCAAAAATTATATTAGATTTATGATTTAATTTAACTAACAATCTATGTACCTACATTAAATAATGATTGCTAACATCAATTTATTTCCCTAACAATGGTTAAAACGTTGCACATTGATGTTGTTTTGTGTTAGTCCGTTTTATTGTTAGTAAGTAATTAATCTATATCTATATACTTAAAATAAATCTGTAGAGAGGTCAATTCTGTACATGAAATATATTTCCAAAATAACTATCAGAGGGTGATTAGTGATCGATACTGATGCCAAAAATGCAAAAAGTAAAATTTTTGTCTGTCTGTCTGTCTGTCTGTCTGTCTGTCTGTCTGTCTGTATGTATGTTCTTTAAAGAAACAAAAAATACTCGATGGATTTTAACAAAACTTGGTACAATCATTTTTCATACTCCTGGGCAGGTTATAGTATACTTTTGATCACGCTACGATCAATAGGAGCAGAGCAGTGAAAGGAAATGTTGGGGAAACGGGAGAAATTACACCATTTTTTAAGTTTCCGTCGCGTTTGCAGCCCTAATGGTTCAAGCTACACAGAAATCATGTATAACGGAAATGTTCTCTTTGAAATTATATAAAAAAATATCCCACAACAGCATATGTCTATCTTTTATGGTTGACACACAATAACACGTGTAACTCCCGATAGCTTAGCAGTTCGGAGCTTTCTGTTTATTTTTGTCTACTCTTACGTTTATAACACTCTCACTCATCCCTAATTAAAAAAAGTTAATATTATTATCTATTCAATAAAAAAATAATCATAGAAATCGGTATAGAAGCACCAAAGTTATACATGAAATACGCTAATAAGCCATCGCGCGTGAATACTGAATCATGCTATAAGGATTATTTTTGTGTAACGGTCGCTGCGCTCGACGCGGCTCGCGGCCGCAATATTTGGCTGTTGATGCAAATAGACGTTCAGAGTGTTCGACCTTATTGACAGACAATAATTGATTTTAACAAACCGTGCTTAACAACGCGACTTTTAGTCTACTCCACGTCTACTCTTACGTTTAATAATTTATTTTTAGATTTCTTTGGTTGTTATTTTATAAAATAGGTATTAGTTATTTTGGTAGTGTTTAAATATTTCTTAGTATTAGCTTAATTATAAATTAAACTTTTTTTTTAATTTATTTAGCTGTAGTTTTGAATAGGTAAGTACCTAGGTAAGTACCTAGGTATCAAATAGGTTATTTCATTCTATTAGACATAGTTTAGGTACCTAGGTACTTATACTTATAATAAATCTGTAGAAGTGAAAATTCTGTAGGTACATTGAAAATATAAAAAAATAAACGGCAGAGGGTGTTACTAGACCGACACCGAACCCAAAAATGCGATTAAATATATTTTTTTGTCTGTCTGTCTGTTTGTTCAGGCATCACGCAAAAATTACTGGTCCGATTACGATGAATCTTGGTATCATTATTCTTTAATATCCTGGGCACCACACTGGGTACTTTTTATCCCGGAAAAATATAAACAATAAAAAGAATCTTAATTTTGCGGTTCGATCCCTAGACCCGATTACTGTACCAACCGCAAATAATAAGTTGGTCGCAGGTTACGTCACCCGCTGTGGAGTTCACTAAGGGGCGCTGCACGTGGCTAAGATACTATAATATTTGCTTACGGTAGGAGGAGTTCGCATCGGCGTCGGGTCGACGATGAAGTATCTGGGACTCGTCCTCGACAGCCGGTGGAATTTCGTAGAACATTTCCGACGTCTGGCTCCCAAGCTTCTCCGGGCTGGGGCTGCTCTCAAGCGGCTCCTGCCCAATCTTGGGGGTCCAGACGCCTCCTGCCGGAGGCTCTACGCGGGGATCGTTCGGTCCATGGCCCTCTACGGGGCGCCGGTGTGGGCGCCGTCGCTGGCAAAGCGACCGGCGTCCATACTGAACGCCTGCCAGAGGGTCATGGCAATACGGATGGTGCGGGGTTACCGCACGATCTCCCCAGAGCGGCGAGCCTTCTGGCTGGCCTACCACCGTGCGATCTGGAGGCAACAGTCCTTGCACACATGCACGACATGCGCGTGGAGATGCAACGCCGGGGTGAAAGTCCACTGCCGCAACATGTCAAGGCATGGCGGACAGAGCTCCGGCGGGATCTCATGGTGAAATGGCGCCAACGGCTATCGCAACCCAGTGCTGGGCACGCCACGATTATGGCGGTAAGTCCCCTCTTTGAGGCGTGGCTGGAAAGACCTCACGGCGTCCTTACCTTCCGCATGACGCAGGTCCTCACCGGACATGGCAAGTTCGGGAGGTTCCTGCATCGGATTCAGGCGGAAGAGACGCCCGGGTGTCGCCACTGTGCGCAACGCCCGGAGGACACGGTGGAGCACACCGTCGAGGTGTGCCCTGCCTGGGCGGAGCATCGCCGTGCCCTCGTGGGGGCGATCGGCGGCGGAGACCTCTCGCGCCGGGCCCTGGTCGAGGCCATGGTCCGGAGCGAGGAGGAATGGCAGGCGGTCGCCTCCTTCTGCGAAGCAGTAATGCTTGCAAAGGAGGAGGCCGACCGCATCAGGCAACGGCGCCCTGGCTCCGTCGCCGGGATTCCGATCCCGATTTCCGGCCACCGTAGACGCAGGCTCGCGGACGGCGAGCTATGGGTAGCTCGCTGTCCGATGGTCCGGTAATGGACCGAGTCTAAGACGTCGACGGCGCGCACTGTTCCCGCGCGCCTCAAGGAGTTGTCAGCAGCAGGAGGGGCCCAGCTGGGTCGAAGCCTACTGGGGACAGGGTTGTCCGAAAGGGAGCTCGTGCCCCGGTATGAAGGCTAGAAGGAACGGCGCGGGGTTTTTAGTCAGTAAGAGTCTGACACTGTCTCCCGCTCCACCCAAGAGCGGGTTTCGTCAAAGATGATTTTCCCCGTCGAGAAAAAAAAAAAAAAGATACTATAATATTTGAGTAAATAATAGTTATGTAGGTAGTTTCCGTTTTCTAAACGTTTCGTAAATGGCGTTGGCGTCGAGTTAATTCACGCTATGGGAACACTTTTTGGGAATAAAGACAGGAGCGCGTTTTCCTATAACCCATTTATTAATTACATCGAACACAGATACATTGGCACCATGTCTGAGGTGTGTGCACACTGTTACGCGCGTAAGTGGAAGGGAGAGATCTGGAACGTCTCGAATCGTCTCGCGCATCACGTTGTTTTCCAGTCCCCGGGCTCTTAGAATTCGTCAAACTCAAAGATCTGAAACGTCTGTTCAGATCTTTGAGTTTGACGAACCTGTTGTCGCTGGCATAAGCAACAGGATCCGCGTACGAAGTCGCTGGCAGAAGCTAGTTTGTTATTATTGTTGATAACATTTGGGCTATTAAATTTTTCTTTTGTTTTACTCTTGTTATCTCCACGAGGGCGTGGTAATGTACCTTGGATGGCCGACTGTTATCAATAGTAAATTATCTAGTTCATTTACATAATTTATTATTTAATTTAAACCTTATTGTCTATCTAAAAAGTATTGTGTTGTCTATGGTAGTATCCACTGTGGCCGCGAATGGTTCGACAACCAATCAGAGCGCAAGGATTTGAATATTGACAGAAAGGAAAAAGCGCGGGATTTTTTAAGCGTCGCGCCATTCTGGCGGGCTTGCAGTCGTGCATCTTTTGTTCTTTTTAGTCATTGAAAAACTAGACATTTATGTACCAATTATATTTGTTTTCTGTGTTGAAGAAATACAATAAGTAAGTACATACACAACTGTCTATTATTCTCACTCTTTATTCCAATCTTAAAAGCCATAAACTCAATTAGCTGTGTGATACATGATTCGGATGATATCAACCCATGAAAGAGTTTACAATACGTAATCTCGTGTCTTTAATATACGGTTTCTATTAATAATAATGTCTGAGACAATTTTTTTTAGAAAATTTATCTGTATACTTACTTTTGTATATGATCTAAGATCCAATAGAAGAAATCTCTTCCCTCATCTGTTATTTGATTATGATAAATATTATATGCTAGATAATGCATCGTGCATAGGTTGCCTAGCTAAAGGTGCCGATGATGTTGTGATGTTAGACTGACTCAATTTGCCTGCTGCGGTCTGTATCTTCAAGGCTAGAGTTAATAGGAATTTTAAAAACTATTTCGCTTCACCATCAACGATGGTATTGCTGCTTACCATTAGTTGAAATTGCAGCCAAGGACTAGTTTATGGCAAATTACACAAATACTTATAAGGTTTGATAGGCCAGAATTATTTTCAAATTGTATGTGCTTTTCGTAATCATTTACAATGAGCTCACACTGAGTAAAATCGTATATATAAATCTAACCTTGTAGAATTGATCGATATGCAACACACTAGCCGAGGTGGCTCTAGCCTTCGGAGCGCCCGTGTCCAACCAATTGTTGGCGCCCCTTAGTAAACATGCGGACAACATGGAATACCTACTAATAGTTTATTTACCAACTGAATTAAGGTTTTTTTTTAAAGTGGGAAAACGTCTGGACGTTTACAGTTATAGGCTGGAGTGAGAGGGTGAGTGTGTCAGATTTTTACTGACTAAAACCACACTTCTGTTCTTTCAGTTGCTTTTTGCGTTCTAGGATGTCCACAAGTAAGTATAGAAATACTTTTCCCCATGGTCCTAGCAGGCATCGGTCCTACTGGGCCACTACGGTTTCTGACATAAGTATCCTTGAGGCGCGCGTGGAACACTACGACCCTTCGACGAAGTCGATCCTTCTCTAACTTAACAAAATATTTTTGTAACTACATTCATAACAAATAAATTATTTAATTCATTCATTCATTTAACTTTTAGCATTTTGTAATACGAAGATAGCCTATATAATATATTATGTTGCTGAAATAAAAACAACAGTTAAGAAGCATATATACAGTATACTCTATTACTCTGATCAAGCTGTGAACTCCTTCCGTCTCGGTAAATTACACAGCACAGAGTGACTATCGGCCACCCGAAATCTATAATAATATGTCATATCATATTGTGTCCTCTGCAAGCGAGCTAGCCTATAAACTCGCGCTAATACAAAATCTTCGTAAACATTCGCACGCACACATACGTAGCGCGCTGTCGCACCGTGTCTGAATGCTAACGCATGACCGCCGTTTTTTTTAAAACTACTTAAAAACTAAGCGACTACGCTAAGGGCACCCCCTGTGGGGTGAGGCTTAGGACGTCGCCGGGGGAGGGCAGCAAAGGGACGGGCTGGATCGAACAAAGTGACTGGCCGCCTGCGCCCGCACAGAGTTTTATATATTATATTCAGTCGCAATCATCGATATATATGTACTACGTACTAGATTACGCATTCCGAACACTCACTTCAGTCAACTCATTTGCATGATCATTTACAACTTGATATTGATTCCATTAGTGCAATTTTGACGTTCATGAAGTGTGAGAGCATCGCACAATAAAAAACTTTTTACAAAAAAAATTAAACCGACTTCAAAAAGTACAAAATAACTTTAATTTCGGAAGTCGGTGTTTCTATAATAGATACCTAATCTTGTCTCTTCGTTATTTAACACCGACTTCACTTTTTAGTTATGGTAGCACCACTAAAAAGTACCTACCCTTCAGCTAAACATAAATTACCTTATAGCCAGAGTGCATCTCATAACGATTCTTATAATCCCAAATACGGTTATATTACATGAATTTACCCCCTCCCCTTTTCCCCTCCCCCTGTCCCCTCCCCCTTTTCTTTCAGTCAGTCATCGACTACACGTATAAACATAGCAATTTTACTTGTTACGACAATTCTGCTATGATTCTATGAGGAGTTCTGTTCCATATCTTCGAAGTTCATGATCAGATCATAACAATATTTCTATGGGACCAACTTGGAAGCATAACCTTTCAATCAAAAAAAAATATTTCCAAATCGGTCCACAATTGACCGAAATATCGGTGAACATACATACAAAAAAAAAAAACATACATTCAGCCGAACATAGAACCTCCTCCTTTTCGAAGTCGGTTAAAAAGTCAAATCAAAGTGAATTTGGGCGGTGCCTGCCATTTTGCCAAAACGATTTTGACAAAATTTCATTACCCAAACCAATTTTAGCAACCTTTTTTATCCCATAGCAATATTTCGCATGATATTAGTATAGTAGTATATTTTTATTTGGTCAAATTTTTACTTGGCAATAATTACCAAGTATAATGTGTTATGGCATTTGGTCTTTAATCAAATGATTTATTACAGCAAACAATCTTCCAACCTTTGATTATATAGGTACTTGTCTAGATGCCACATTGACCCTACTAAACGGCCCAAATAAAGTCTACTAAAATTGGTAGACTCGCTTCTCCCTTACGTCAGTGTCATTTGAAAACCTAAGGATAACGTGCTCACGAAAAGTAATTAATTATGCCGGTTTTTGTTGTCAGACTGTGCCGCAATTATGTGGGAAAACCGTATAATAATCATATCTATAATAATCATGTATCTCTAATTATCAATGATGATAAGTAATAACACAATAGCCAGCTATTATCATGATCCTTACTCACAAACAAAAAAAAAAAGCCAGTTTTATTAATCATGAGTCGACCTTAAAAATCGCTTAATTACAATTTAATATTCAATGAAAATTATTTTTAAATGAATTCAATAAAAAGGAGGAGGTTCTCAATTCGGTTGTATTTTTTATACTCATTTGTTTTTTTTTTATTTTTTTTTTTTATGTTGTTACCTCGGAACTCAGTCGTTTATAGACTGTTTTGCAATTTTGTTTTTTCTCCTAAAAGGATATATGCAGTGCAATAATTCTAGTTCAGACACAGATGTTGAGATGTTTTTCACTAACACATAAATCATGTAGAATGTCAACAAGGTCCATAATAATTTTATGTTTTGTATTTTTTGGAGACAATAAAGTTATTATCACTACATATTAATAAGAGTCACTTTATGAGCAAGTGTATTGATAAAACAAAAAGGCTATGGTTTTATTTAGGATTCTTAAATGGACTGGCTACCAGGAACTATGTTAAGAGTATGGCCCCTGCCTGAACAATGTTTTTAATTTTCATCGATTGGCAGGAGGTGACTTGCACACTCAACAAATGGGCCCCCGAAAACGGTCGCTAGCACGAATGACTTGTTCTCCTCTCTTGTTCTTGTTCTACAACAACAACAACAACATATTCTGAAGTGCTTGAGGAGTGGAGAGGTATAACAAGGCTATCGCGGAAGTGCGGTCAAGATCCCTACCAGCTCCATACTAAATTATACATCCTTCTCCCGAGCACGTTTGCTCTTGCGAATCTCCACTTATTATTATCATTTATGCTAGCTTGTGCCCGCGGCTTCACTCGTGTGAAGGTAAATTTGGGGTAACTAGGTTCCCCTTTCGGCTTATTTTTTCCGACATCTTCAACAAATATCGTTAATGTACACAAAAATAAATACTAAAACTTAACAAATTATATACTAAAACCTTTCTCGAAAATCACGCTATCGAGTGGTGAAAACCGCATGAAAATCAGTGCAGTAATTTTTTAGTTTATCGCGAACAGACAGACGCGGCTGGGTCTTTGTTTTATTATATGTAATGATACAATATCGCTCGCCATACAAATTCATCGTAAGATACGAAAATATAAAATATTATTTATTATCTTCGCCGTGTGTGATAGTCCATTGAATTGTATGGCGAATGATATTGTATGTTAAGATAAAGTATCTTAACTGTGTGCAGCGCCCCTTAGTGAACTCCACTGCGGGTGACGTAACCTACAACAAACTTATTATTTTCGGTTGGTACAGTAATGGGTCTAGGGATCGAACCGCAAAATTAGGTTTGTTTTTTATTGTATATACTTTTCCGGGATAAAAAGTACCCAGTGTAGTGCCCAGGATATTAAAGAATAATTATACCAATAATTTCATCGTAATCGAAACGGTAGTTTTTGCGTGATGCCTGAACAAACAGACAGACAGACAGACAATTTTTTTAATTACATTTTTGGGTTCGGTGTCAGTCTAGTAACACCCCATGCTATTTATTTTTTTGATATTTTCAATGTACAGAATTTTCACTTCTACAGATTTATTATAACTATAGATATAGATATTAACGAAAATAAATTAAAATTTTTAAAAGGATGAGTATCAACTTAATCTTAATCAGAGGACGAGTTTTTTCAATCGAATGATGTTATCATTAAATGGTGTGATTAACTGAAAAGAATTTAAAACCTAAAGTGAAATCATAGTGAAAATTCCTTTAGATATTCATGAGAAGGTATACTTACAGTGACGGGCAGATTGAGTTCATGCGTCTCGTTGCCACGCCAGAGACGCGACTCGCGCGGCAGTACGGGCAGCTCGCAGTCCACGGCCGCCAGGCGCTCCTGCAGGCGCGCGGGGGAGTGCGCCCCCGCCAGTGTCGCCGCGCCTACGCCACTACTACGGTTTAACTTTTGCCTTCTTGCACTTTTCAGCTCCCCCTTTGTGCTAGTGTACACTTTGGTAGTTGAATGGCGCGCGCTAGCCGGGCTCTCCGTCGCCGCATACGCTTTTGTTGTTTTTAAGCTATTCTTTGTCGTTGAAGATGCAGTCGTTGAGGCCACGGTAGTTTCTAATGGCTTTGAGTAAAGCTTTTTAAGTGATACAGTCGGTGGGGCTTGAGAACTAGATACTGTTTTAATCTCGTCTTCAGAAGATAAAGTCGGCTCACAGTAGCAGGCGCCGGCTAATGACAGGATTAGCGCGGTGCCCATTAACAAGGAGTGTGGCGCTCGGCGGCCGCCCATGCTGCTCTGATTCATGCTTCTTACTATTTATTGTTTATAGTTTATCTAAAGTTCTTATTTTTTTATATTTATTTAAAAGGTTTCTACCCCTACCACCGAATATGTAGCTTGCGACAAGTCCTGGGAGACCTGGTAAAATAAAAAAAGACAATAAATGTGTATTGGATTCCGACAAACGTGGACGGTAAGTTTCAAGTGTACAATATCTACTTAATATTAAACAAATATATTATAAGTTTATAACGTAAATATTGTTCATTTCCAATGATTGTGGACGTGATAATTTTATAAACGTAGTCTATATCACATGGATATTGTATAACATCGGATGGTACCTGGCCTGCCCATAAATTTACAAAGCTAAATCTATAAAGACGCGCTTGATCTCTATTTTTAATATATTATTATGTAGTGTAATCTAAGGTTAGCTCTAATTTTATATGCAATATATTTTTTTTATGTTAGGAAAATCATTTAATGACATCTCTTGGGCGGAGCAGGAGATAGTGACAGACTTTTACTAACTAAAAACCACTCCTGTTCCTTCTTTGCCATCGTTCCAAGGCCCCGGTAAACTATTTCGCATCACTCATGGCCCCAGTAGGCTTCGACTCTGCTAGGCCTCTACGGTTGCTGACAACTCCTTGAAGCGCGCGTGGAATATTACGACTATTTCAACTCGATCCGGACTCAAGGTGCAGATCAGGTCCATTTTATTACATTTTTATGTTTAATTTCAGTTAATAATAACTTTAGATCATTAATCATGGTGAGCCAAATAAAATATCTTTGGAGGTTAACAATAGCTTAATATCGAGCAGAAAACAATTAACTACAAAAGCAACTCAATGCTGACCTCGTCCATTATATGAATCCCAATAAGCTAAACTATAGCGACGGTCATAAATATTGCTATTCTGAAACAACCCTCGATAAAATCTTCCAGTGGCCATAAACAATTCATATTTACGTAAGAACGTAGGAATAATAATATCATGATATGAGGGATGAAAATAAACGCTTTTACCACTCATTCACTAAAGATAAACAGTTTAATCTCCTGTAACGTTATACACCACTAAATTATAATAATATTTTCGACTTAACTTATGCCTCGGTTAATTGAGTAACAGTTTTTCAATGAGTTGAATCCTAAACTTGATAAATTCACACGTATTTTGTTGAGCAAATATCAAAACAAATCAAGCTCTGATTAATTTATATAAAGCAACGTTTTGGCAGGGCGGCTCGTAGCACAGGGCGGGCGGCGCAACCGGCCACAGCCTCCGCGGAACTGAGGGTGCCTCGGCCCCCCCGCGCTCTTCCCCCCACACCCTGCGCCCCGCACTTTGTACGCGCACCCTGTCTTGCTTGTATCTCTGCTTCATTCTACTCGGCGCCTGTATTGCCAACGATTTCCTTAACATTATGTATAAGACTCCAAACTGCGAACCGTTTGGTTTTCTCCGAATTAGCATTTTACTTTTGGGGCTCTGACTCCGAAGGTTACGAGATGATTGTTCAATCATTAAATTGTATTGTATGTTCGCCCCCAAACGATGTTGACATAGTGCGACGGAGATCGGTGGCGGCGGCAGCCAGCGAGCCCGCTGTGGACATAAGTTAGAAACCGCCTTTCGGTCTTCTCTCAATATTTATTGTGTTATATTTATTGGAATGGTCAATAACGCGATCCAATATCATAGAGCGTATTGAAAATATTTTGCCATCATAATAAAGCCTAAAGATGTAAAATAAAAAGGTTTGCATAAAATCCTACGGCCTTATTTCTTAAAAGAAAAGATAATTCCTACCATAATTCACAAGGAACATAAACTCATAAAATTGCCATGGTTATTTAGTGGTCGATAAGTTTTAAAACAAGAAATTCGCTGAACAAGCCGTGGGCAGGCATCCGTTTTCTTCTACAACTGCGCATTTGCAATCGATTGGTTACTGCATGAAACTACTTATGCGTACTTATCATAACGATAGTCTCAGAAATGTAAATGTCTATATCCTAGAGCCCGTTCATATTGTAGAAGTTAATTAGTCATTAGATTGTAGCAGGGGAGGCCGGGATGCTAAAGGATCACGGCGAAGTCCCGAACAAAATTTCGCTGGCAATATGTTTTAGCGTCTAGTGATGAAAAATATACAAAAGTGTATAGATTAAATGAAAATACTTTATTGTTGTTGCTGTTGTGTCATTTTTGGTACTTAGGTAACAGTTTTACGCAATGCCTTTTATGAAATATATTTGCAGAATTGTACAGAGCTCTCAAAGCCGCATTCAATAATATATGACGCTACTATATTATGATTCAATTCAATTCAATTCAATTTATTCGCAAGTAAGTGTTGGTACAATGTCGGTCTTAGTAGAAATTTGATTACAGATCCATAACACTTACATCGAGTTTCCGAGACGCTGATCAAAATCAAAATCAACTAATCAGCTGTCAAAGCTCTTGTCAAGTATCAGTTGAGTTGATTAAAGCATGATCAGCTACTTTGATTTGATCATCTGATTAGTTGATCGCGCTGTCAGATTTTAGTACAAAATTTCATGTTAAATGCTATTTTGGGTTTCTGGTACGCCGATCATTTTAATCATTGATTAAACTACTGTCTAACTGAATGTATGTTTTTTTTTTGTATGTATGTTTACCTATATTTCGGTCAATTGTGGACCGATTTTGAATTTTTTTTTTTTTTTATTGAAATGTTATGCTTCGAAATATTGTTATGATCTGATCATGAACTTCGAAGATATGGAACTACTTCGAAGATATGGAATTACTCTTTATAGAATCATAGCAGAATTGTCGTAACAAGTAAAATTGCTTTGTTTATACGTGTAGGTAGTCGATGACTGACTGAAAGAAAAGGGGGAGGGGATGTATCGAACTGATCTGGTGATAATGCCGGAAGATAAATTCATGTAATATAACCACGGAGCAAGTATAGAAGAGGAGATGTTGTAATAAGATTTCCCTAAGTAAAAAAGCGTGACATTTTGCGGGGTGAGGGGTGTTAGACTCCGCCCATTTTTTATTTGCCATCTGCCGGTCAATAGCAAAACTACTTGCTCGTTCTGTTGTTTTTATTTTGTAGTTACGTAACTATCTCACACTAGATGTCATTAAGTGCAGGATGCAACAGGGTCGCACTCAGAATTACCTGGGATATTTGTTTTTTAAATTAATTGTGTAAGTGTAAACCATCCGATACGTATATTTTTCATTGAAATAGTTATACTATTATTTGATGAATGACGAATGAAGATCATTCGAAATTCATCAAAAACCTTTTTATTGTAACATTTTTTTTTATTCTATTTTTATTAGGTTTTACTTTTTTAAAGGCTTACTTTGTTATAAAGAATGGTCAAGATTGATTAAAAAGCTAGTTTAAAAAAAAAACACGTGTTTACGTCCGAAACCATTCAATAATAGTAAATTATGTGACTAGGGGATAAAGCAGTGTCTTAAAGTCGCGGATGGCATGTTGAATTCCGAACGAAACGAAGGTTGCTGATTTTAATCCCGAACGTTAGTGAGGGATTTATATAGTTAACTCCCGAGCATTGAGAGGGAGATTACAAAGAAACCAGAGTGAAGTGAGGAATTCAAGCCGCCCAAGACAAAGACAGCGTTATCCCAGTGTTGCATACTCTACTTTTTACACCAAATGTGAGGTAGTTAAAAAACAATTTGGTCGACCAAATCATATATTAAAGAAATATAAGTATTATACTCGTATTTACAAGTTCATAAGCCGTGGGACATTCGGTAAAATAATTGGCTTCTAAATACTGCCCTGTATTTTTGCTATTTGACGATAGATAATAGCGACCTGTTTACAAAATTATATAAAAACTACAAAAATAATATTTTGGCGATTAAAGGACCTCTAGGAATGAATGTTGATCAAATTTCAGACCGTATGATTATTAAAATATATTAATACTGAGCTCTACGTGCCTAAATATATTTAGTTCCCATGACACAAAGTGTCGCCATCTAATGTCGAGTAGAATTATATTTGGAAATGCTGACTTTAAGAGATTGTTCTAGAAGTATTTTAATAAATTATGCCTAAAATTACTTACAAATGAAATGTGATGGCATCCATAGCATCAGAACGTCTATCCAAGTAGTTTTTACAAGATAAAATACAACACTTAATTTTTTTGATTTTCTATCGCGAATATGATGCCAAATAAGTAGGTTTACGAAGTTGTGCACAGGACGAAAGCCAACAATACACTGATTTAAGCCACGCCCACCGTGATGACGTCAGGACTCAGTTGAGAGTCACAGTGCACAGTTGTTTAGGCCGCCTCCTCTTCTATACTTGCTCCGTGAATATAACCGTATTTGGGATTATTAGAATCGTTTTGAGGATGCACTCTGGCTATAAGGTAATTTATGTAGGTACTTTTTAATGGTGCTACAATAATTAAAAAGTGAAAAATAAAATACTTTTTACAAAAAAAAAAAATTAAACCGACTTCAAGAAGTACAAAATAATTTTAATTTCGGAAGTCAGTGTTTCTATAATAGATACCTAATTTTGTCTCTTCGTTATTTAACCGAAACTAAAAAAAAATTGTACCTTTTGAAGTCGGTTTAATTTTTTTTTGTAAAAAGTTTTTTATTTAATAGGTGATTGTAGGTTAACTATTTGAAATCAGGGACCATTTTGGTTACCCATTGAAAGGGTTTTTAATAGGGTTTTGACAAAGGGTTGTTTTAAAACCCATTCCGTATTGGTTACACTTTTTTACGAAAACCCTCATCAATGGATAACCTCTTCAAAACCCTTTCGATTTGCTTACCTGTTTATTCAAAAACCCATTCTGAAGGGGTTATATTTTTTAATGGCTACTCGTTTTGAACGGGTTACCCCTTCAACGACTGAGGGTTACCCATTCAGACTACAAATATTATAAATATTATCGCTCGTACCTTAATTTAAAGCAGTGATGGGCAAAAAGTAACAGTTACATTGTAATTGGTAATTGAATTACTTTGTAACAGATTACTTAAGTAATTAATTACAATGAGTACTCACTGTAATTAAATACAAAGTAATTAAATTACAAGTTAATCTAATTACATTATAACAGATTACACAAGTAATCTGATAAAATGTAATTACACATTTTTTTCCGTTTTTTATTTACATGTTGCATTGAAATTTTGCGGAAAAAATCACTTGGGAAAAAAAATAAGAATCTTTCGAATATTTCGGTTTTATTTGGTGGATGGGCATAAGTCTGCCCTTCGCTATATTGACCGATGTCCACTGTTGGACACAGGACTCCACCTCATTGTAATGACCTGTGCCCACAGTTGGACATAAGCCTCCCCGAGTGTCACCATTTAGGCACTATAATGACTGATGCCCATTGTTGGACAAAAGTCTGCCCCTCGCCATAATAACCTGTGTCTACTGTTGGACATAAGCCTCCTCCAAAGTGTCACCATTTAGGCGCTTTAATGACTGATGCCCACTGCTGGGCATAAGTTTGCCCTCCGCTATAATGGCCGATGTTCACTGTTGGACATAGGCCTCCACCTCGCTATAATGACTGATGCCCACTGGTGGACAAAAGTCTGCTCCTCGCCATAATGACCTGTGTCCACAGTTGAACATAAAGCTCTCCCAGTGTCGCCATTTAGGCGCTATAATGACTGATGCCCACTGATGGGCATAAGTTTACCCCTCGCTATAATGGCCGATGTCCACTGTTAGACATAGGCCTCCACCTCGCTATAATGACCTGTACCCACTTTTGGACATAAGCTTCCCTAAGTGTCGCGGTTTAGGCACTATAATGACTGATGCCCACTGGTGGACAAAAGTCTGCTCCTCGCCATAATGACCTGTGTCTACTGTTGGACATAAGCCTCCTCCAAAGTGTCACCATTTAGGCGCTTTAATGACTGATGCCCACTGCTGGGCATAAGTTTGCCCCTCGCTTTAATGGCCGATGTTCACTGTTGGACATAGGCCTCCACCTCGCTATAATGACTGATGCCCACTGTTGGACATAAGTCTGCCCCTCGCAATAATGACTTGTGTCCACTGTTGGACATAGAACTTCTTTTCGCTATTATGACTGATGTCCACTGTTGGACATAAGTCTCCCCCAAGTATCGCCATTTAGGCGCTATAATTACTGCTGTCCACTGTTGGACATAGGCCTCCCTCTCGCTATAGTGTCCGACGTCTTCTGTTGGACATAGGCTCATAAACTAGTGGGCCTTACTATCAGATTGCATCACTACTTACCACCAGAGATTCTGTGATGTCCCAGCCTTATTTCTATGTCCTTACAGGTACCAATATCGTAACCAAGCGGTGCAAGTATGCGACCTTTCATATTCAAAGCAATAATTACAATATAATTAAATACTATGTAATTAGGTTACATTGTAATTAAATTACTTTGTATTTAAATACATTGTAATTAATTTCATAGCACATCCAAATTAATCTAATTACAATGTAACTCAATTACTATGTAATTCAATTATTAATTAGATTACAAAAGTAATTAATTACGCCCATCACTGCTTTAAAGTACTAAACTGCATGCATTCGGTAAGTATGCGTCAAGTCGCAACACGCAGTCAAGGACCTAGTGACTCCACAGTCCATACACATACGATCACGGAACACAGAAAAATAGTGGAAGTTGTGCTGGTTGCCGAGAGTGGCCTAGAGGTCCAGAATAGATCGGAGGTGTGGTGGCACAGACTGGAAAGTGTTGACCTGAAATTGAGTAGAACCAAAACGGAGTACTTGTGCTGCGATTTCGGCGGTCTCTCCACTCCAGTGCCTTTAGCTCTCGCCGGAACGCCCATACCGAACTGTTCCGACTTTCGGTACCTCGGGTCGCTTGTCCAAGGGGATGGTGAGGTAGACCGGGACGTAACTCATCGAATCAACGCAGGATGGATGAAATGGCGACAGGTCACGGGAACAACTTGTGACCCACGGATGCCCCTCCAAGTTGAAGGGTAAAATCTACAAATCCGTGATAAGGCCTGTTGTACGTATATGTATGGATCAGAATGTTGGGCTGTGAAAAGGACGGATGAAAAAGATTGCATGTAGCGGAGATGAGAATCTTAAGATGGATGTGTGGTGCGACGAGAATGGATAAAGTGAGAAATGAGTAAATTAGGGAAAGTTTGTAAGTGGCGCTAGTGACTGAAAAGTTGAAAGGGAATCGTTTTTCTTGGTATGGTCATGTAAGGAGGAGAGATGAATCGCATGTTGCCAAAAGAGTTATGAATTTACATGTGTGGACGGATGGAGAGGGAGAGGGAGGTCAAAGAAAAGATGGATGGATTGTGTGAGAAGTGATATTGTTACGCCGTTAAACTTTAACACGTCATATTTCCGACAAAATAAAGAGTGGCAACGAATAATTAAAACGCATTGCTGTTCGAAAGCTCTAGAACCAAAGTACCTACCTAGCCTGGCAAGATCTGGAACATTCCTTCATAAGTACTCGTTGTACCTACTATTTAGTAGGTATGTAATCTGTAGGTATCTATAGGTGGATAAGGGAAATGGTACTTTCCGCCATTAACAATAGAGTCGAAATTCGCGTGAAAGTGACTCGCGAAGGACAAAGTAATAAAATTGATTTATGGCCCCGCGACGCGACTCTATTGTTCTGGATCTATCCTAAGACGTCAGTATCTAGAATTTTCTTTGCTCCGCGTATAAATACGAGCCCCCGAACGGTAGTGAGTCTGTTTTGATTTCGACTGCGATTAAGAGCGATCAACCTAAGTGTGCAAAGTGATTTTATCTAACGACCGAGGCGATAGTGTAACGGAACTCTAGTGCTAATTGTGATTTTGGATTATTGTTGACTGGACTAATTACTTATTGTTTGTGGTAAATAAAGTTCTTTATTGATAAATCGGCATTTTGTTACCCACGTACCTAACAATATGAATGAAAAGGGAGTTAATGATAGCGTGACGAGCGACAGGACAGAATGGAAGAAAAAAACGTGTTGCGCCGTCCCCAAATAAAACGGGATAGTGGCAGGAAGACGATGATTGCAGAGACCTGAAATTTAGGAAAATAGCAGATAGAATTTATAAAAAAAAAATACAAAAATATATTTAAAATAATCCTGTATTTATATTTTAGGAGCACTAAGGCTAAAACACCAGGGTCGCGCCATAGAAACTGTGAAAAATTAGTTTTTCGCCAATATTTTGCTGAAAAAGCATTGCAGACGTCTAAAGTTTTTTGTAAAACACAGATTTAAAGATCATTGGGCACCTAAGTATGGAAACCATACCCACGGCAGACACAAACGAAATAAAGCAGTATATAATGATATAAGGCTCTGATTTCCTATGGCAGTAGCCACATTAATGTGAGCCACGGGGATCTAGATAAATTGAAGTGTCATAAACTGATTTGGGAAATATGAATAAAATGCTAATCCATTTATAATTTTTATTAAATTTGATCCAAATCAAGCATAAGATCGATAAAAAGGCAGCGGGCGCGTCTGTTGCTTCCTGATGTCTGGCCCAAGACAGATAGATATTATGCTAGCGATATGGGCGCAGCTCCCTACAGTGCGGCGGCCGAGTATACATGAGCAGTAGTACTCTTCTATACTTTGTCGTCCTTGTTGTGTTGGATTTAACAAAATATATGTATAGTACTGTCGTAAAAGCGTACGTGAGTGGGCGATGGTTTGTGATGACCACGAAGTTTCGTGCCTCTACCATGTGACGAAAATACCTTAAAGCCTCGTACACTGCCAACAACTCACGGTCGTACGAACTATATTTTTTCTGTGCTGAGTTCAGCTTCTTGGAAAAGAAACCCAGTGATTCCCATTGCAGAAAACTGAGATGGAGGAGTCACCGTTGGAGGCACCAAGATCTCTAACCTCCAGTACGCAGACGGCACCACGCTTCCGGCCGCCAATGAAGCAGAAATGGTGGAGATACTGAATAGAATTGAGCGCAATAGCCTGGAAATGGGTCTCAAGATCAATCACAGCAAAACCAAGATGATGGTAGTAGACCGAAGCAGAAAGCTGCAACTCACGGGAACTCTTGGGCTTGAGGTGGTTGATAACTTTATCTATCTCGGTGCAAACATCAGCAATACAGGTTCTTGTGAAAAAGAAATCCGGAGGCGCATACAAATGGCCAAAAGTGCAATGTCGCAGTTGCAAGGCATATGGAGGGATCGTAACATTTCACGCAAAACCAAAACCATACTGGTCAAAAGTGTAGTCTTCTCCATATTTAGCTACGGGGCTGAGACTTGGACTTTAAAAAAGGCTGACCGCGACCGCATTGATGCCTTCGAGATGTGGTGCTGGAGGAAAATGCTTCAAATTCCCTGGACTGCCTCCCGTACAAACAGCTCTATCTTACGCGAACTGAACATCAAGATCAGACTGTCGACTACCTGCATGCGCAGAGTACTAGAGTTCTTTGGCCACATTGCCAGGAAAAATGGCCACAACCTTCAACTGCTCATCGTAACTGGCATGGTTGATGGCAAACGACCAAGGGGCCGCGGCCCAATAAGATGGGCAGATCAGGTCCGCTCCACACTGGGCACCCAATTGCACGTCGCACTTCATGACGCTAAGAACCGTCACAGATGGCGAGATACCATTACTAAGAAGCTAATCCAGCGGTAACTTCACGACCCTCAGTAATGAGGAATACGACTCAAAGAGGAGGAGGATTCCCATTGCTTAACATCTTGTTGCTGCAGCAAGGCCCCTATTGACATGTCAGATGCATTTGTTATTTATTTATTTATTTGGATCTCCAACAAAGGTTACACAGACATAGTATAAATCACTAGGCATGGGGTCCTTTAACGTGTGCTCCTTCAGTTACAGGAGACCACAGCATGCACATATAACTAGGTGAATATAAAAAATAAAAAAGTTGAAATTCACATTAAATACCATACAGATTACACAAAATTTGAAATTCAGAAAGAAAAATCAAACAGATCTCAAAGAAAGAATTATCAAAGAAAGCTCAGCATTAGAACGCGGATGGACTAAAATCGTAGCGTTGGAAAGCGTATCGGGCCGTATGTGTTGATGGCTGACCCAATCGCAGCTGTTAAGCCGTGGGCACGCCAATTATAGCGGTAAGTCCCCTCTTTGAGGCGTGGCTGGAAAGACCTCACGGCGTGCTTACCTTCCGCATGACGCAGGTCCTTACCGGACATGGCACGTTCGGGAGGTCCCTGCACCGGATTCAGGCGGAAGAGACGCCCGGGTGTCGCCACTGTGTGGAACGCCCGGAGGACACGGTGGAGCACACAGTCAAGGTGTGCCTTGCTTGGGCGGATTGCCGTGCCATCGGCGATCGGCGGAGGAGACCTCACGCGCTGGGCCTTAGTTCAGGCCATGGTCCAGAGCGAAGAGGAGTGACAGGCGGTCGGCTCCTTCTGCGAAGCAGTAATGCTAGCAAAGAAAGAGGCCGACCGCCGTAGACGCGGGCTTGCGAACAGTGAGCCATGGATAGCTCACTGACCGACCACCCGGTAACTGTCCGGACCGAGCCCAAGACGTCGAAATCGCGCACTGTTTCCCCACGCCTCAAGGAGTTGTCAGCAACAGCAGGCGCCCAGCTGGGTCAAAGCCAACTGGGTCCAGGGTTATCCGAAAGGGAGCTCAATCCCTGTATGAAGACTAGAAAGAACGGGGTGGCTTTTAGTCAGAGTCCGACACTATCTCCTGCTCCGCCCAAGAGCGCGGGTTGTCATTGGATAATTTTTGACCACCATAAAAAAAGCTGTTAAGCCGTGTTTTGTGCTCGTGAATGGTGTTCTAACGCGAAAACGCATAAATCGGAACCGGTGTCTATTAAAATAACATTTTCGAATGGTGGTCCGTTACAAAAATACGGCCTTCAGACATTTATATTTATTTTCCTTCATTGATATTTAATTAAATAATTATATAAAATTATTAAAGGTTATAACTTTCCCCTTAGTTTAAAACTATTTTGATTAATTCATGAATCCCCAAGCGACACCCGGTGGCCGCGCATCTATTGTCTTACTATTGTGTCTCTAATTGACGGTATCTGAAGGGTTAATATCTGCATGAAGAGTGCTTCACAAAGCGGGTCAGATATGCCCAATGATCTTTATCAAAACTAGTACAAATACAACAAAAATCCTAGCAAAAATATTCAGACGTTATTAAAATTTAAAAAGAAAGCACTGTCCTATCAAACGGAGTAAAAAACACTTATGGACAATTCTATACGATTCCAAACTTTCAAGGTCAAAATCTATTCCTGCTCTCCAAAACCCTTTAAAACCCTATGGTTATCAAAGGGTTTTAAAGGGTTTTGGACGACGAACCCTTTCAAAGGGTTATTGTTTCAATTGGGTATCATACAAGAACCGGTAACCTCTTGAACGAGTTAACTTATTGAAAGGGTTACCCTAACGTTAGGGTTATGAAGGGGCTAGCACTATCAAGAGGTAACCCTTTCCGTTGCTATAGGCGTTCAACCTGTAACCCTTTCGAAAGAGTTAACTTATATTCGGGGTTGTACGGTCCCTGTTTGAAATAGAGACATAGATTATGTTTACTTTAGGAAATAGATAACGACCCTAGGGGGAGGGACGAGAGATGTAGTACTATAGATAAGTCACTGCACAAGATTTAAGTAAAATTGTTTCAATTGTCCCCAGTCTACCCTACCTCCTCCTTTTTGTGAAGTCTGTAAAAACTAAAACTTTTTTTAAATCTATTTTAATCTTAATTTTTCGGGGCAAATCAAAAATTGATACGGAGTCAGAAATTTGCACTTACTTTAAAGATGTAGGGGAAAACAATAAATGTTTGAAGGCACATTCTGAAGGAATAGGATTACTGCAAGGAGTAGCCGACTCATTAGAAAACGTTTTCCAGCTTTAGGCCCATAAGTATCATCAGTTTGAAAGTGTGCAGAGCAGATAAACGGATATTTTGTAGGAAGCCACGTGTTTTCACTTCTATCCTCTTGAAGATATTTTATCAGTATTTCTCTTTTCGACAGACCAGAGTGAACCAACTTGAAATATAATTATAATATATGAGGGACGAATTTATATTTGAATACTAATCTTATATGTGGGTACGGAATACCTCAGTAAATCCCGATTTCCGGCCACCGTAGACACTGGCTCGCGGAAGGCGAGCCATGGGTAGCTCGCTGTTCGACCGTCCGGTAACTGTCCGGACCGAGCCCAAGACTTCGACGGCACACACTGTTCCGGCGCGCCTCAAGTTGTCAGCAACAGGACCCAGCTGGGTCAAAGCCTACTGGGGCCAGGGTTATCCGAAAGGAACCCTCGGGGTGGGTTTTTAGTCAGTAAGAGTCTGACACTATCTCCCGCTCCACCCAGGAGCGGGCGTTGTTATTGGATGATTTTTGCCACCGTAAAAAAAAGGTACTGTAACTTTTTATGGGTAGGTATATAATCACCACCCACCTCCGCTCGACTTCGTTCAACTCTAAGAACATTTTTTTAGGATGGAAAATGACATCCCCCGCTCTTGGGCGCGAGATAGTGCCAGACTTTTACTGACAAAAAACCCCACTCCTGTTCTTTCGTTGCCTTTCTTACCGGGGCCGAATCTTCCTCTCACAAGCAAAACCTTGGCTCCAGTTGGCTTGGACCCTGCTGGGCCCCTACGGTTTGCTGACAACTCCTTGAAGCGCGCGTGAAACGATACGCGCCGTCGACGTCTTAGCTTGGTGAACCCATTGCTCATCGTCCGCAAGCCCGCGCCTACGGCCGGAAGTCGGAATCGGAATCCCGGCGGCGGCTGGGGCGTGAGCGCCGTTGCCTCATGCTGGCGGCCTCCTCCTTTGCTAGCATTACTGCTTTGCAGAAGGAGGCGACCGCCCAAGAACATCTGCCACTCGTCCGCGATATGCAATGGCCTTTATGGAAAGCGATCAATAGGCCAAGTGGGGGATTATAGGCCCCTCCGACTAGTGCTGGGAAATTCCCGAGAACATTCTCCTAGCGAGAACTTTGCGGAAATGTTCTCGAGAATGTTCTCCGAGCCGAGAATTTACGAGAACTTAAAAACTGAGTAACAAAACCAAAACTTCATTTGATCCCTTTTTTAAATTTGAATGATAAATGAAATGTGTGTTATTTTATGAATGCACTTCGACCGCTCATTCAGTACTAACCACAGCGAAGTGCAACAGGGCAGGTAGCGGGCTGGGTGGAGCAGTAACCGCGCTCGCATGCAATGTATTTTTTGGTTTTTATTTTGTAATAGACTGTTGTAATAAAGATGGATATTAATTTTCTTCATCATCATCATTTTAGCCGAAAGACGTTCACTATTGGACATAGGCCTCCCCCAAGTGTCGTAATAATTACTCACGTGCTGTGCGTCACGCATCCATCGGATTTTCGCGACCCTCACTAGGTCATCGGTCCACATAGTGGGAGATTATTGCGCAAAGCAAAAATGTTTTAGTTAAGTTGTTTAAAGTTATTTAACTTTAAACTTAACTAAAACATTTTTGCTTTTTAAGAAAGGGAGTGGTCTTTTCGTAACCGTAAGTAAAAATTTTAATATTTGCTAAGGAATATATTTGTGTAATTCTCTAAACACTATTATAAGTATGTGTATATGTATAATACATAGTTATTTACCTTAATTTTATACACATCACGATCACTTTTGAATTTATTTCCAACTTTTCATAGTTTATATTTCTGAGTTTAAGATAATAATATACAAACCAAAATTATTAAGTATTTATATACATACTCATATCTAACAATAACTTAAGCACTAAAGTTGATTATGAGGACCTTATGTAAACCAAATAACGTATAAGCGATTTAAATTAAACATAAACACTATGTAGTGATGAATAATTTATTTCTAGACACTCATAAAAACACATTTGAAATGACAAGTATATGCAGATAAATTTTAGAGATTTTGTTGTAGCCTGTTTTTTATACAAGTGTTGATAACCCCATAAATCTATATCAATGGTTGATGATACAGTCAATTTAGCTAATTTTATTACACGTCACAGATGAGTGTCGTAAATAACCTACTTTATTTATGACCAGTTGATTAAAAAAAACACGTTAATTTCATTATACAACCTTATTTTTAGTAACTATATGCGAAACCTAAAACACTTGTCTAGTATTTTACCTGCTTTTATTTAGTTTTACCTGTCCCGATGTTTGTCTGTAATCAAATCTTGTAAATTACACTTGACCCACTTCCCACTTCCGATACAGATTGAGATGAAATTTTGCATGCATGTGTAAATCAGATGAGAATGCAAAATTATTATGACAAGTTGCTGATCTGATGATAGAACCGGAAGGTGACTATAGAAACTTGGTAGATAAACGACACAACAAAACAAACGACAAACAAGTTTGGGTACGTTTGATTCGTCTTGACGAGTAAATCGTATAGGTATGCAGAGTTATAAAAGCTTGCTATGAAAAAATGATTTTCATTAAAAGCTGTTTGTGTAAAGAATCTATGTACAAAATTTCAAAACTGTATTATGAAAAATCACAAAGTTATAAGCCCGTTATGGTACCTGGTTGGCGATATACACATTCTCCGGGCCACCCGGGGTTGAGACTGAGGGGTTGTTTGGTATTTGGGCGAGTTTGCGCACGTGATGGCTTGACTATTATAAATAGGCAGGTCGACGTTTTCAATGAAGATTTTTTTGAAAAATATAACCTTTATTAAAAAGTGGCTTAATTGATTCTGCTCGTTATTCTGATTAAACTAATTTCAGGTTTTGCGCATTTCACGTTTCACGTTGTATATTTGGGGAAAAAATAACATAGTTTTTTTTTTGGTGGGTAAAAATCATCCAAATGACATCCCCGCCCTTGGGCGGAGCGGCAGATAGTGTCAGACTCTTACTGTCTTTAAAACTCACCCCGTTCCTTCTTGCCTTTCGTACCGGGGCCCGAGCTTCCCTTTCGGAGCTAACCCTAGCCCCGGTAGGCTTCGCCCGGCTGGGTCCCTGCTGTTGCTGACAACTCCTTGCGCGCCGTCGACGACTTGGGTTCGGTCCGGACAGTTACCGGACGGTCGGACAGCGAGCTACCCATTGCTCACCGTCCGCAAGCCCCCGCCTACGGTGGCTCGAAAATCGTGATCGGAATCCCAGCGCACGGTAGGCTGAAAATCGTCTTTCAAAGACTTAGAGACGTGAACTTTAAAAGTCCTTTTTTGGCTGGAAATGGATTCTGCTGATCATTCTACACTAGAAATTTTCATATGAGGCAATTGTGTGCACAAATGAAGAATTTATGATTTTTTAAAGAAAAAATTGTATGGCGCAAACATGAAAAGTGAGGTTTTCTCTAGAATCGCAAGGTTGGCCGTTATATCATTGATTCCTTGCTCACGGATGTAGTCTTTTTAACTATACTTCAAAATAACCTCTGGCATTTATGAAATCTTTTATTACTGTTCGTTTGAGCGATTTTGACTTTTATTACGGTAGTGGCATGACAAATGGCGGTTGCAGTAAATAATTGGTGTTGTAACCACTTTTTTGCTAGATTTTTTAATAAAGTTAAAATCGGTTGAACAGACAGTAAATAAGGTTACCTACCTTAAATGTCTAATCTTGACGCTAATAAGGGTATAGTTAATTCACTAGGTACATATTAAGTATTTAGTCAGATGAAGTGACCACTTCAATAAAGCCATTGACTAATGAGGACTTGACCAATAAAGGACATAAATATTAAAAAGTTATTTATAATTACCATGTCATTTCAATTTAGTAACATGAACTTTCGTAATTTCTTAGACTGTCTTGATATACTCGTATTTAAAACATTTAAGGAAGGCGGCTGCTCGGGCGTGAGGGCCGTTGCCTAATGCGGTCGGCCTTCTCCTTTGCTAACATTAATGCTTCGCAGAAGGAGGCGTCCGCCTGCCACTCCTTCTCGCTTCGGACCATGGCCTGTACCAAGGCTAGCGCGAGAGATCGCCGCGGCCGATCGCCCTCTCACGGACACGGCGATAATCTGCCCAAGCAGGGCACTCTTGTACCGTGTCCTCTGGGCAGTTCACACAGTGGCAACTGGCAACACCCGGTCGTCGCCACCGCAATATAACATGGTGTAAAAATTATTGGAATCGATTCAGTTATTGATTCTGAACAAACTATAACAGGTTTCGCATATACTAAAAATTATTTTGTATATTACTAAAATTTTATAAATATAATAACACAAACCAGCAAAAACTTACGCGTGCGTTTCAACCGTGCGGCCATGGCGATATTTAACAAAAAAATAAAGTTAAGATTTTGTAAAAAAATTTAAAATTCGATTCCCAAAACCATAAATTTTTCAAAGATATGGTATAAATGTTATATAGGTTTGGACTTGGCCGCGCTATTGAAACGCGGAGAACCGCGAGGCCACGGAGATCTTAAACTAAATGTTAGAGAGACCAGCCCCCCTAGCCAAGTTAGAAACGTTTCGCTTGCGGCGAACGCTTCGAGTTGACCTTGCAGCTAATTCTTTTGTTCTGACCACGTGACTGAGCGTTGAGAGCGCGTCGTTCCCGTACATTTGAAGCTTTCTACTAGCGTTAACTATTGCAGATTAGCAACTTGGCTAGGGGTACTGAAATTTAGATAAATAACAGATCGAATCTGTTTTTTTTTTAATATAGATTTAGTCTATGTTTATATTTTAGATTTCGTAAAACTAAAACCCATTAAACGACATCGAAACGGCGAAGAACATAATAGCACCGATATGTTGCTGAAAAAGTGTCACAGAAAATAAACTGTTAAATAAGAATACACAAAAAATAACTTAATAAAAATATATTAGGAGCTAGATATTGTACTATCGCTTGCTTCGCATAGACTTCGTAATATTTAAATATTTATATTTTTGTATAAAAATCTGATGAACTAAAATATGGTTATAAGTCCTTGAACAAAAGTTGTTGTTTATGATGTTAGTAACATAGTCCTGAGAGGTTGCTAGTGTTTTACAAATAACCCTGCATAATTCAGTCTTCTGCGACACTTTTTCAGCTAGAAATCGGCAGTGATGTTTTTTCACCGTTTGAATGGCGCGGCGGTTTAGTCTTCCAGTTCTTGAAATATAAACCTAGAATTTTTGTTGTATTTTTACAAGTTTTTCACAAATTCGAATCTAGGTTTTACCAAAAACTTCAAGACACCTGCGATGCTTTTCAGCGAAATATCAGCGATAATATGTTCTTCATCGTTTGGATGACGCGGCCATGGGGTTTAAGTCTTACAGCTGCTAAAATATAAACCTAGGATTTGTTATGTGTATTTTTACAAGTTTTGAAACAATCAAATCTACGTTTTACAAAAACAAAAAACAAGACTTATGCGACGCTTTTTCAGTGAGAAATCGGCGATGATGTTTGTTTCACCGTTTCATCGCCGACCTGCGGATCTCCTTATTGATTATAAGTAGTATATATTTCGGTTCGGATTTTTTTTTATGAACGTATCATGCAATCTTATTATTTATTTTTTTAGCAATTAACTTGTATATTTTATAAAACAACTCAAAATTGTGCATAATGATTAAGAAAAAGAATTTTCGGATTCGAGTTTTTTTTATTTTTGGCATTTTCTGAGAAATTTTACCATAGTAATGATATTTTTTTACAGCAGTTGTTTTTAAAACTTGTGCACTTGAATTGTCTCCAATCTTGACCCGCCTATTTCGCCTCTCATATGAGACTGAAAAAGTGTCGATGGCTTGGAAGCAAGGTAACGTTCAGCCTGTGCCCAAGAAGGGCAGTCGAGCTGACCTGACCTACCGATCCATCTCCGTTAAGTAAATTTTGTATATGGAACTGGGGCTTAACTTTTTTTTATATGTTTGCGCTTGACCGCTTTCTCACCTGATGGAAAGCGACGATGCGTTCGACGACGGAACGCGCTTACCTAGAAGAAACCTATTCATTCTCGGCTTAAAGATTCCCGGATTGTAGCTACCAGGAAACACAGACTCCGGCAAGGAATTCCACTCCTTAGCTGCACGCACAATGAATGTGTTTCCAAAACGTTTTGTGCGTGTAGATGGGATGTCCACCATGTACCGGTGGCGCATCGCCGTACGTCTGGTAGTCCGATGATGGAACGGGCTAGGTGGAATCAGGTTATGCAATTCCGACGCACACTCTCCGAAATGCAACCGGTAGAAAACCGACAGGCTAGCAACTCGGCGTCGATGCTCAAGACTTTGAAGCTTCGAATCGACGAGTGTATCATCGCCAATAATTATCCTTCTGGCTCGCCTCGCAATTACCTCAAATGCATCAAGCTGGTATCGGGCAGATCCGTCCCAAAGATGAGAGCAATACTCCATACACGATCGAACTTGCACTTGATAAAGTTTGAGCAGCTGTTCCGGCGTGAAGTACTGTCTGACCTGTGCGAGGATTCCCAGCTTTTTTGCAGCCAGTTGAGCTTTTGCTTCGATGTATGGCCCAAAGTTGAGTGTTGAAGTCAGCGTGACACTAAGTCAAGATGGTCAGTTATCGGCACGGTAACACCCCGGAAAGTTGGAGCGGGGCTGAATTGGCTCTTTTTAGCGGAAAATAGACACGCCTGGGTTTTTGCAGCATTGAACCTGACCATATTGGCATCGCCCCATTCGGAGACTGCCTCCAGGGATAAGTCCAAGCGCTCAACCAGAGCCTCTCGGAGAGACTAGATCTAGATCTAGACCTACTAGCTCGCGCACTGGATATGTAACTCTCAGCAACAGTGCTGTCGTCTGCATACCCAAAGGTACCAAGCTTAAGCAAATCGTTTATGTGCAGCAAGAATAATGTTGGCAAGAGTACTGACCCCTGACGGACCCCGGCATTAATGGCCATTTGACTGGACGAGCAGCCATCGAACAGAAAGCTTTTGTCATTCCTAGAAGCTAACGACGTCCTCAGTGACCTGAAATACGGTTTTTAGCAAAATCGGTCTACTGGGGACCTTCTAGCGTATGCCACACATCTGTAGCGAGACCATCGAGAAGCATGGGGAAGCGCTTCCCGTCTTTCTTGATATCTCAAAGGCTTTCGATAGGGTCTAAGTTGCCAAGAAAGCCTAATTGCTAAGCTTTCTTCTTTCGGTCTAATCACTGGTCTGTGTGATTGGATCGTAAACTTTTCGGGGGACAAATGGTTATAAATGCCGGGGTCCCTCAGGGTTCAATACTCTCGGAAACACTGTTCTTACTTCACATAAATTACCCGGCCACCTTTAGGTATGCAGACGATAGCACTGATGTTGAGAGTTACATGCCCAGCGCGCGTGCTAGTGGGTGTCAATTCCAGTCTCTTCTAGATCTTTCTCAGACACAGTCAGACAGTGTCAGAATGGATGCCATTCTGGTCAAGTTCAATAGTACTTCTTTTCGCTAAACGGAGCCAATTCTACTCGTCTCTATCTTTCTGGAGTGTGACTGTACCGATAACCGACCAAGAAGCAAGAAGCTCAAGGGAGCTTCTTGGGTTGCCGTTGACGTCTACCCTCAATTTCGGCTTCTACATCGAGGCAAAAGCTCAACTACCTGCCAAATAATTGGGGATCTTAGCAAGGGTGAGACGGTATTTCAAGAAGGAAGCTGCTCAACCTCTATCAAGCGCAAGTCCGATCATATATGGAGTAATGCTCTCATCTTTGGGATGAGTCTGCCAAATACCAGCTTGATGCACTAGAGCCGATTAAGAAGCGAGCCAAGATCATCGGCAATGATGCAAAACTCCAAAGTCTTGACTTTGCAGTTTTGACTTGACAAGTGCATCGACATGCAGTTGCTAGCCTGTCGAATTTTTATGGTTTACATTTCGGGAAGTGTTCATTGGAATCGCAGAAATTAATTCCGTCAAGTCCGTTCCATCATCGGAGTACAAGACGAAACGGTGTTGCGACACCAGTAGTTGACAGACTGGAATGTCCACCATAAAAAACGCTTTGAAACCCTTACGTACAAAGCATTTTGGGAACACACTCATTATGCGTACAGTTAAGGAGTGGCATTCCCTGCTGGAATCTGTTTTTTTTTTTTAACTTTTTGTGTTAAGCTTCATTCAATGTTACGGCTCTGTTATGTTCAGTTTTAACTTGGCTGACACGAAATGTGAAACCTGCATGACATCTTGCGCGCACTTTGTTTGAAAGTCAAAATTCGCATTCTCGAATATTGAATATTCGCGAATGTGAGAAGTCAGACATTCGTTCATGTAATTTTTTTAAATTTAATTTGAACTGAATTGACGCAGAAATAATACACCGAACCATATTTTAGAAAAAAGCAGCGAATAATAATTAAATAAACATGTTTTTTAAATTTTGATTTAAAAACATGTTTATTATATAAAACGCCTCAAATATAAAATTAGTAATTTTTACAAAATAGTAAGGATGACGATCATAACCGGCTACTATTTTATTACTTATTAATATCGATATAATTTGAGATAAATCTCGTTTCCGCCGCAGCTAGGTTTTTTTCCTATGGAGCCAGAGCATTCTCCTTTATATACATAATAAACCATAAACCAATTTACTATTGGAAAACAGATGAAAATACCAACATATAAAAAAACTACTTTCTTGAAGAAACATCTTCAAAATAATACAAAAAATGTGTTAACTAGTATAGTTAGTGTCAATAACAATAAAAACATAATAATTGCCTTACACAGCGCACAAAGTATACACGGTGTAATGGACAGCCCTCCGCAAACTTTAAAGGCTAGCTCTGTAGACTAAACTGAACAATCTTCCACATTTTTTTTGAGAATGATAAATTTGATTGGACAATTTGTATAGGCCGATTTTTTTCTTTTCGTTTACAGTAAAAAAGAAAAAGAAAGAGAGAGAATAAAGTTTGCGGAGGGCTGTCCCTTATACCTTGTATATGTATGGGACAGTTATTTCAAGATCAATACAATGGATTGCACCTGTATGTCACTATGAGCTCCACAATGCTGCACTTGTAAATATTCATTTAAAAAAAATATTAACAATGCGAGACAAAGCAATAGCTCTCAGTCGTAAATGTAATTCTGGTTCCCGCGATGCTTAATAAAGACAGGCAAAATTAAAAGTGTTTAAAAATGTATTCAGACAGCAAGTGTCGCATGTTTTTGCTCATCCCAGCTGTAGAAGCTTTACAAATATTGTATTAAACACCGAATAAGTTTTTCTGCTATGATAAAAAGACAAAATAAATTTAGAAACTACACCTATATGAAAGTAAAAGCATAAGTATATGACAATGTTTATGACTATAAATGTTATTTAGTAGTAATTATAAAATGTTTTTTAAATACAATTTTCATATATCTGTTAAATTTCTGATCATGAATTGAATGAATTTAATACTGGTAAAATAAAATGATATGGTTAACAACGATGTATAATGACAGTTTTTGTACAAGTTCATATTATCTGTAACACACAAGATACACCTACAAACCTTTATTTTTAAATTATATTGGCATTGCATCAAAATTACTTCTATGTTTGTTGTAATTTAAAGATGATATTTATTTATATTCGTTTTAGATTTTTACAAAATGGGCTAAAAAGTGTCATTTTAACCCAACAAAAATTTACCATTTCCTAGTAAGTTGCCAACAGTGATGACGACACGCGTTACCGCTATTTAGTGAATGCTGCAAACACCGCCCACATGATTTCGCAAGCATCTGGCCGCATGGCTTCAGCCTCGAAATCTAGATCTAGAAGCGCGCGTACGCGTCTCGTTGCTAATTCATAATCTTCGTCAGAGAGCGGCGCGAACGCGTTTTCTAGCACATCAGCCGAGTGGGCAAGCATCAAGAGCGCCAGGGATCGCTTGTCGGCGTGAGCAACATCGGTGATCGAGCGTCTCAGAGCCGCTTCTTGAACCTGCAATTTTATTGTAATATTAATATCAATTATAATATTAGGTTGGGGAAAAAGCCTTTACGCATTATACTATGTATGAACTTGTAATAAAATCTCTTTGGCTATATACTATTTGTATCTGGCTGGTTTTGGTATCATTGAAAGTTTAAATTTTAAAGAACATAATTCCAAATTCAAATTAGGAAAATGTGTGTTTTTCATTTGTTTTTCGTACCGTCAAGATGAGTAATCTAATGAAAAAATTCGTAGACCGGGCGCTAGAGGTAAGTGAGTATGCATAATGTGAGTACCGAATTTCGCCAACGGATTTAAGTGAAGAATAGGTCAAAGAATAATAATGTGAATCTTGCCGGTCGATTTTTTGGTCCATTTTTTCTTCTCTTATTTGTAAAGGGAAAGTATTGAGTACATGATATGAAATCATTTTAATGATTATTTTTGTAATAATTTATAGTTTTTTGTAATGGTAAAAGTCAGGATTGATTCTTGAATAAAAAAAAAAAAAATGAAAGTAAAAAAAAAAAATTATTAATAAAAAATTGAAAGTTACATGAAAAACCAGCGAATCCAAGCATAAATGTATTTAAAGTAAGTAAAAAATTAGTCATTTTTATTTTTACATTTGTTATTGGTGCATTTACGTAATGAAATACAAAACAATTTCGATTTTTTACAATTACAAGACATTGTGCGACAATCCGCAGTACATTTACATGGTGGAATTAATGACTCTGGTAAAGACGGCTTCGTCATTTGTCGTGGAAGTAAGTCACCGTTGTGTTTTCGTAACCAAATGAACAATACTATATCACTTTCATCATGATGAAAGTGATATGCACTTCAGATGCTTTGCATTTGCATTTATTAAGGGCTACTATACAAACATTTATATGGAAAAATGCTCATCAAACACAATTACCACCCATTGAGTATTGTTCATTTGGTTCATTACAAAAAACTATAAATTATTACAAAAATAAAATTTAAACTTTCCAATTTAAAATTTTAATTTTGTATATGTGTGTTAGTTTTTCAAATAAAATACAGGCGTAAAATATTAAAAAAATACGGACGTGCACTTTTTCCATGATTTGTAGAGTAGAAAACTATTCTTAGCCGACACCATGTACATTTCATGCGTAAAAAATATTTGATAAACATTTTTTTATTGCTAAAAATGTATAAAAAACAAAAAATGTCCAAAAAGTAAATACCCACCATTTGGGTATTTACCCGGGTAAAATCCCTGCATTTGGGTATTTTGGGTATTTACCCGGTATTTACCGGGTAGAAACCCATCTCTAGTCAGAAGTGGGATGCCAGTACCACAGAGGGACGATGAACAACGACCACGAACAAGGAGGCAAGCAGAGAAGGATGCTGCGCGTCATCGTATGGAGGAGGAAGATCAGGCTGGTATGGGAGCAACGGCAGCTGCTGAGGTGCCAACAGGACCATCCTCGGAATTGAACCTCGCTGCGGTGTTGGCCGCCATGCAAGCTAGTATGGAGGCTAACCAGCGTAAGCTTCATGACTTTATTGCGGCTAACCAGGAAGAAGCTCGCCGCGAACAGGAAGCCGCTCGCCGCGAACAGGAAGCCGCTCGCCGCGATCAAGAGGTTAAGCAGAACCAGATCCTCGATAAAATCGATCACGGCGTCGTCACGTTGGGCGAGAAAGTAAAGAACCTCACCGCAGAGGTCAAGGAGGTTTCTGCCCGAGCTGATAGCCTCAAAACAAATTGATGGCCATGAAGATCGCCTGCTGGACATCAACAAAAAACTCGTGAAACTCGAAGCACGCGAACCCGTTGCTGTTGGCTCACCATCGCACACTCACTGTGCATCGGCTGCAAAGTTTGATGCCGCGTTTTGATGGCACATCTTCTTGGACGGCATTCAAATACCCATGATTTTGGGTATTTACCGGGTAAAAACCCTGTTTATACCCAAATTGGATATTTACCCGGTAAATACCTGATGGGTTTTTACCCACCGCCCATCTCTACTTCTGACACCAGTTGTTACGTACGTGGGTAACCAAATGCCAATTTTCCAATAAAGAACTTTATTTACCACAAACAATAAGTAATTAGTCCAGTCAACAATAATCCAAATCACAATTAGCACTAGAGTTTCGTTACACTATCGCCTCGGTCGTTAGATAAAATCACTTCGCACTCTTAGGTAGATCGATCTAGTTCGCAGTCGAAATCAGAACTGACTCACTTCCGTTCGGGGTCTCGTAATTATATGCGGAGCAAAGAAAATTCTAGATACGGACGTCTCGGGGTAAATCCAGAACAATAGAGTCGCGTCGCGGGGCCATAAATCAGTTTTATTACTTTATCCTTCGCGAGTCACTTTCACGCGAATTTCGACTCTATTGTTAATGGCAGAAAGTACCATTTCCCTTATCCACCTACTAATACCTACTAAATAATGGTAGTAGTAGGTACCTACTTGTGATGGGATTGTTCCAGATCTTGCCATGCTAGGTAGGTACTTGTGTTCTAGAGCTTTCGAACAGCAATGCGCTTTAATTATTTATTGCTACTCTTTATTTTGTCGGAGATATGACGTGTTGAAGTTTAACGGCGTAACATATGATGCTTTTGTAGATTATTGTAAAGCTTTTGACAGTATCACACACTCTGCAATATTCGATTCGAAGCAACAAATAGAATCCACGTATATTCAGCTTCTGCAAAATATATACACCCACAGCACAGCTGCCATCAACTTAGAGAGAGTAGGTCCTATGTTTGAAATTCTTAAAAGAATCAAACAGGGCGACAGGGAATAAGTCTTTCAGACATTGTTAGTCAAATGGGAAGAGAAAAGCATTGTCATCGGTGAAGCGAGGTTAACTAACTTACGTTTCGCTGATGATATTGTCCTTTTCTCTCCCACAGCCACAGGTCTAGAACAAATGATGCAGGATCTGAGCGATGCGAGCTTTGAGGTTGGATTGAAGATGAACATGTCGAAGACCAAAGTTATGACCAACAGCTTTAAAAGGAATATACTCGTGGGTGGGGAAAATATACAATACGTCCAAGAATATCTCTACTTGAGCCAAGTAGTCTCTTTCCAGGCAAGACAAAACAAAGAAATAACACGCCGCACAAAAAAAATGCTTGGAAGAGCTACTGGTCCATGATGGAACTATTTAAGGGCACTTTGCCCTTGACAATGAAGCGTAAGCTGATGGACATGTGTATTCTCCCCACTCTGACCTATGGTGCACAGACTTTGACTAACATCCAAAAGTCTAAACTCAAGATTTGCCAGCGTGCAATGGAGCGCAGCATACTATGTGTTAAAACACAACAACAGATCATGTTCGAAACACAACACTGCGCTCCAAAACGCAAATCGTTGATGTGGCTCAAAAGGATGCCCAACTTAAATGAGACTGGGCAGGACATGTCCAACGAGCTGTGGGCGCGTAAAACGCAGGATTGGTGTCCGGACACAGTACCGCGGGGCCGGGCAGACCACGAAGGAGATGGCGGGACGACCTGGATGGCTTCCTTAAGAATTAGAATGAGAAAGCGAGGAACCGTGATAGTTGGAAAGAATGGAGGGAGGCCTTTGCCCAGCAGTGGGACAATTTAGGCTAATTTAAAGAAAAACTCTCTAGGGATGAAAAGTATCACTTTCAACCCGCTCCTCAGGCAACTTTAGACCTACCTTTAGAGTATGAGTACTCATACTCTGAAAGTAGGTCTGAAGTTGCCTGAGGAGCGGGCTGAAAAGTATCACACTTTTCATCCCTAGGGAGTTTTACTTTCAACTAACAGCTGTCAAATTATTTTAAAAAAAAACTTGGTCTATATTCTTGTATTCGTAATAAAAAGCACAGTGCTTACCTCGGGGTTAAAGTTACTTATTTAGTCTCTCGAATTAGTGACCTCGCTACGCTCGGCCGCCAACTCCTTCTTGGGACGAAATAAGTAACTTTCACCCCTAGTGTAACAATGTACTATTACAAAACCAAAACGCCATACTTTTGAGGAATGTCGCTATAATAAACTTTTTTTTTGTTTGCAAATAAGGATCACGATATTAGCTGGTTATTGTTTTATTACTTACTATTATTGATCATTTGAAAGACATCTCGTTTCTGCCGCAGCTGGATTTTATTTGAGCATTCACTTTTGAGCGACTATTGTTTTATTTTTTGTTTATTAGTAGTAGTAGTAGTATAGTTTGAATGAAAAAAACAAACGAACTCTAAACTTAAGAATAATCGAAGATAAAGACCTAAAGAAGTTATTTTTCAAAGTCACGACCCTCGGCATTGAGAATAAACGACGAGGAGGAATCAATCAAACAATCAATCATTTTATTTGCATAATATAGGTTTACAAAGATGTTAGCACAGGTACTGTTTCACCATATTCAGCTTGTTTTTGCATGCAAATGTACAATAACTTCTTAATTTGTATAAGAATTCTATAATTGCTTAAATTTTTGCTGAATCTACACTTATTATTAATATTATAAAGATTTAAAGATTGTTTTTTTCACCGATGGAAAGCTATTTTATTCCTGAGTGATATAGGCTATATCTTACATACACGAGTGAAGCCGCGGGTAAAAGTTAGTAATTAAATATAATTGTTCTGCCGTGCAGCCTCGTAAACTTGTAAAAAAGAGGTTTCGAGAAAAACATGAAAACCACTTTGACGCCGTATTTTTTATAGTAATAATGTTATAAGGTAGATTATTTTTTGCCACGAGGATTGAGAATGAATTCTGAAGAAACTAAAATGATTGAATTCATTTAATTCTAAACAAAACGGATTTTCCCAACATCGTGTCCGTTACTCCATGCGAAACGGTACACATATGCAGATTAAAATGCGGTAAAAATACTTGATAATGCAAAAACCTATAATTAATATTAGGTCTTTACCTATGAAATTGCCGTTTTGTATGAAAAAATTTAAACGAATTTTTTTCATGTATTTTTTATTTGTATTAAGTAATCGAAGTAATCACCCATGTAATCAATGCATCTTTGCCAACAGAGTGGCAGTTTATTGATGCCCTTCTTAAAGAAATCAGCTGGACTGGCAACAAATTCTTCAAAGGCATTTTGTACTGACTGGGTATTGAATTTTTTTCCCGCCAAGAAGTTATCCAACGTTTGGAACGAGTAGTAGTCTGTAGGCGCAAGGTCTGGTGAGTAGGGATGACGGAGAGCTTCCAACCCCAGTTCTTGCAACTTGGAGACCGTCTGCTGTGCAGTATGAGGTCACGCGTTGTCGTGCAGGAGCAGCGGAGACGAGCGATTGACCAATGCTGGTTGGAAATGTGCCAGTTTCTCCATTATTGAGTTCAGTTCTTCACAGTACACATCTGCAGTAATGCTCACCCCGTTTGGTAAGAAGCTGTGATGAATCACACCGGCGCTAGACCACCAAACAGTGACCATCACTTTTCTAGGGGTAAGTTTTCGTTTAGGGCATTGTTTAGGTGCTGAACCAGGATCCAACCAACTTGCTGAGCGCTTGCGGTTATCAAACAGAATCCATTTTTCATCGCAAAGTTCCTTCATTTGTGTGTCTGTTGAGCAGTGCAAGGGCACGTCTCGACGCGTACTTCGCGCTGGCGATCATTGAGTTCGTGGGGCACCTATTTGTCAAGCTTTTTTACCTTGCCAATTTGACGCAAATGGACCAATATTGTTTTGACGCTAACGTCGAAAGCTGCTGCTAATTCAGCCGCAGATTGTGTATCATCAGCTTCCACAATCGCCTTAATTCATCATTGACCGACCAAAGTCTTCGGACGACCGCGAGGTTCATTTTTCAGGTCAAAATTTCCAGAACGGAAGCGAGCAAACCAATAAAAGGTGGTGCGTTGGTTTGTAGTGTTAGCTCCGTAAACGTCGTTGATGTTGCGTGCCGCTTGTGCCGCGTTGCTGCCACGACGGTACTCATATTCCATAATTACTCGAATTTTTAACGTATCCATGATGACGAAAAAGATTGAAATGCGATGAAAATGTAACACTGATCAATAAACAAATAACTACTTTTGGAAAAAAAAATTTTTCCAAAAGTAGTTATTTGTTTATTTGTGTTTTAAAATAAAATTAATTTGCAATTAGAATTCTTAGCCAAACAAAAATTATTTTGATTTGAAATGGCCAGTACTGCAGAGCGGCAATATCATAGGTAAAGACCATTGATATACAAAAAACCCAAGATACACACTCAGCGTCGTAAAAACGTCCACATAAAAATAGCGCAACTTTCGACAACGTTCGCTCTTTTCAAATAGTCTCGCGTCGCCCGCGTCACTGCACGCTCGTTAAAAATGGCAAAGTGCTCGTTAAGAAATTGTAAAAATATTACGTCAAAAACGTTAAAAAAGGATGGAATATCGTATTTTCTGTAAATAAAAGTGTTTATTGAATTGTTTTTGTTGTTTTTATGAATATGTGATTCTGATTTAATTTGTCCCAAAATTTCACTCATAGGTCCAATTATAACACGGCAAATTTCAATGGCCGCATTGTCAGTGTACGAACCATACTTATCAGCCTACTATTATTTTATTCGCATAATACAAATCACTCCTGTTCTTAGTTGTGGAGTCGATTTTTTTTATTGTGTTTTTTTTTTATTAATAATTTTGAACTTATTTCTAATCAAGTTTTAAACAACTATTTATATATATATACTATCTTCTAATATATAAAATTCTCATGTCACAGAGTTTTTTGCCAAACTCCTCCTAAACGGCTTGACCGATTCTCATGAAATTTTGTGTGTATATTCAACAGATGTGAGAAAAAAACTATATTTTACCCTCTTACCCCTACCCCCCTATTTTTTCAGAAACGGCTCGACCGATTTTTACGAAATTTTGTGTGTATATTCCGTAGGTCCGAAAATAGGACGAGGACTATTTTTAGGTTACTTGTTGGACTTGTTTAACATAAATGAGCATGGCAGTTGAGAGTTTGTAATGCTTACTCAAATTTCTCACTGATGGAGGCGCGTGTGTCAACACAACAACACTTAAGTTTAAGATATTGTTACTAACACAATATAAGTTTTACTCGAATTAAAGATTTATTATTATTACATTTAACATCTACATTACCATGTTTCTGACCAACAAACTACTTTGACTTTGCACAACCTATTACATAAAAAAAAAAAAATATTTGCAAATCGGATCATAAATGACGGAGTTCTCAGGTAACAAACAAAAAATACAAACAAATCCTTTTCCTTTTTATGAAGTCGGTTCAAAGTAATTGTATTTTTTAAGTTTTAATTAAGAGGAATCCCTAGTAGATTATACCCTGACAATTTTGCTACCTAATCACCTTCAACTAAATATCTAGTCAGTTTCACCTTTGAACCAAATATTTAAATAAATAATGTTACCAATAAATATTGGTTTCATTGTTTTATACGCTCAGATAAATGTGTTTAGAACACAAACTAACAATCTAATTAAATCTAATTCCGTATCGTTTAAAAATAAAAACTATAAGTATTCGTCTCCACTCCATTTGTTCTACTGGCAAATTTCGGTCGTAAAATTTTATTGCTTTTTGTATAATGCTTTTTAAAAAGAACTTAAGTAATTCTAGTAAGGTTGAATTTGCAAGAATTATGTTTATGTTATGATAACTACTTATGTCGAATTGTTGAGTGTTTGGTGACAGCTGTTTCGAGTCTTACTTTTGTTCGAGACTGTGCTTCTTGGGTTTTTATAATTCAATGGTAAAGACCTATTGTGATATTTTGCAGATTAATTTGCAATTTAAGACATTCTTTACTACATCTTCAACCGATTGCATGTACAATCGGTTTAAGATAGTTAAAAAGATACTACAGTAATTGTAGTGAGTAACAAATTTTGAAATCGAATATCTTGTGTAGGGATTTATAACACAAATACGACATTTTTGTATGTATTTTGTTGTGTACCTTTATGTGATATTGTGTGAATGTTGTGGAATATTATTCTGCCCCTGATAGTTAAAAAGACGTATCTAACAAAAACGAAAGCGGATAAAAAAAGTTTTAATGAATGAAACGGGAAATAGGGCCTTTTTTCCTTGTTTTAATACCGCACCGGAGAAAGTTAGCAAAATATAAAAAATACAGGCAGATGCGCCATTATGTCCTGATTCCGGCAATGTATTTAACTCAACTCTGGAAAAAATTTTAGATGCGTCATTTTTACTAATGGTTAAAAAATAAATAATAATAATACTGCCTGTATTATTATTATTTATTTTTTAACCATTTCAGCTAATTCAAACTTTTTATTATTGAAACACCGACTTCCGAAATTAAAGTTATTTTGTACTTTCAGTGTTTTTTTAACATTGAAGTCGGTTATATATTTTTTGTAACAAGTATTTTATATCTAATATCTACACAAAAATCCTATTGTTTTAAAAGGATCCTTATCATATTATGTTACATTATTATAATAGGAAGGACATAAGTATTATCATAAATTGATAACAGTTTTCAATTGAACAATGTAGAATCCATTTTTTCATACAAATATAACAAAAAGCAAAACTTTGTTCGTCTGTTACATTTTCACATCTCAAACCATTTTCATCATAAAATATTGAACCCATTTGGGTTCAGAACTATTTTAGAGTTTTTACTTTTGAGTTGGCTAATAATTCAAAGTAATTATTCCTAATAATTTTACAGTTCTATTCTTTTAAAACTCCCTCTCCTAGAGACAACCTCCGGCATAGCACTCAGAGCTACTAACCACTAGACCAATAGGCCAAGCAAGATTTGCATTCCAGGGCCACGGCTAGCATGCCACCGATATCCAGATAATTTTCGTTTTACAGAAAAGGGCTATTCATTCAATTTATAAATTAAGTTCCAGATACTCCCTCAGAGATAAATTTAAAGAAATTAATGTAATGACTGTGCCTTCACAGTACATTTATGAGAATATTTTGTATGCCCATAAAAATGACATGTTTAAAAAATACAGTGATATTCATAATTTTCTCTTTCATGTAGTATAGGTGGTAGGAACTACAGATTTAAAATTTGTAGTTCCTGCAACTAGGCTCAAAAAAATAGGGGATTCATTTCGATGCTAAAGTATACACTTCTATTATAAACTGCATAGTCATATTCAACAACTCAGCCTTAATAAATTCAAATCATTTGTAAAACGAAAACGTTGCCAAAAGGCTTTTTATTTTTACACTGTAAAGGACTATCTTCAGGACGAAAGGCTTGGGATTGACTTGCTTCAGTACCCACAACAACTTTTGTCATTTTTATTTTTCTTATTTAGTGGTTTTTTATTTTCAAATGTGCTTTTTTTATTTTGATTGTTTTTTTACAATTTGACATTGGAGATTATTTTTATTTTACATTTTGACATGCATACATTTTTTTGACATATTTACTTTACTAAATATTTTGTAAACTTTAAATTTCCTTCTATTATTGTAAATGTGAGGACTATGTTGATTGCTTCTTTTTTACTCTTTTTAGTAATTTTAATGTAAGTGTGACTGGCAATTTGAGTATTTTCTGCGGCCTACCCAAATGTCCTTTCTTTGGTATTGTTTGTCAAGTTGTTGAGCTCCTTAGTAGTCCTAAGTTGAGCTTTGCAAATACTGACAATTGCTTACACTGACTGGACAGGTCCACTCAAATTGGCATGGTTCTTTCTTCAAAAGTTCATTTCAGACAAATCTGCATGGTTCTCATGTGATTTGACCAATACATATTTACTGTATCAACCTAAAAAAAGAGACTTTGACCTTCTTAGGGTAGTCAGATAAGAAACACCGGCCTCATCCTGTTTCAACTGACAAAAAAAAATCCATGTAAAAGTGTTTTTTTAAACCTACTTACAAAATAAATATCATTTATGCTCACCTTTTTGACCAAGCGACATTTTACAACATTGTCAGTCAGTGGATGAGTAGTCATATCGAACAGCAAGAAGTTCTGCTTTTCTGTTGTCAAAACTCCCTTCTCTACAAGATTCTTTGCCAGCCTTTCACGAACATTTTTCAATTGATATTTTAGTTTCATTGGATTCCATGTTTCACCTGGAATGATTCAATAACATTTTATATGACCCATGCTTTTCACAAATTAAACCAAACTGTGGAGCAATTAGTAAAGAATACTGGCTTTTTAAATTCACTAATCTAAGAAAAGCCAGCAGCAGTAATGCATAAACAAAAATACATTTTATTTAAACAACTGCAAGTTATACTGCTCACACCTATTGTGTCCAATGATTATAAACACTTTATTGTAGCTTGTGTAGGTCGTTTTAGACATTTGTGTAACAATATTGCACTAATGATACAAACCACTTAGGTATTCTATCCAGCTTTGCACAGTTTCTGGAGGTTCAGTGTCTTTCATGTGTTTCAAAGCCTCATCTAGCAAAACATCACCAGTTGGAGTGTCTGAAAACAAGTGTTTTTAAATGTAGATACTTACGTTAATAAAAAATTTATAGGATCAACCTATAAATTTTTTATTAACATAAGTACATTACACATTGTTAGTTTTTACAGCAACATATGAATCAACATAGTACATTAGAGAAAAACACCCTTTGAAGTAACTAGTTATAAGAGGTTAGGTAAGGTTAAGTTTTGGCACCAACTGTGTTGCTGGTGCCAAAACTAAGATTAAAGATGTTGTTACCCTGCCACTCTGAAGTGAGATTGAGCTGGACATGTGTGCCACATTTCAGATGAGCTGTTTGCTAAAAGTGCGATTTATTCGGTCCAATTAAACGCAATGCAACATCATGGCAGATCAAGGCGAAGGTGGAGAGATGAGCTTGATATCTACCACAGCCGAAGGGTACTGGCCTGCAATGGCTGAAGACAGACGTGTGTGGAAAAGGGAGAGGGAGGCCTTCGTCCAGCAGTGGGACATAAATGGGCTAACTAATTTGATTGCCACAAAATAAAGTACCCTTTGTGCAATAGAAAGACATAAAAAATCACATTGTTTTATGTTGTAACACAGGTAGAGACATTAATCCATTAAACCCTGTGTGATCGCCGGCATTCACTCTCTCTTTGTCTTTCTATTATGTCTCTAATAATATGGTATTCAAAAGTTTAACTTAAATTAACACAAAATTCATATGTAATGGAGCCAGATTATATTTACCATTACTAATATAGAGGATCTTAATAGACAGACTAAATAGCCAATAGCAATTCATGAACTTTCATTGCCTTCTAATATCATTTAATAATAAGTACAAAAAGAAAACAGGCAATGACTTTATTCAAATTGGATGAAAAGTTCTTAAAACTCATAGCAAAAATGAAACTTGAAATAATAACTAAAAGCATAAAGTATGTACCAAAACACATTAAAAAGATTAATTTAACCATTCTCTCACCTGATTTAACTATAACTTTTCTAGATAACAATCCCTTTCTACGCATACCAGCTCTTTCTAACTCTACGCGACCTCTTAGGCCAAGTTCGATTAAAATACATCCTCTTAAGCCACTGGATATGCAATCATTCCAAAATGATGTGTAGCCCTGAAATAATCGTCAATATGAGATGGAGTTGTAACTACATTCTTAATGTTGTAACTGTTTATTCTGGCGTGCATTCGCTTACCTCTTTGTCCTTAAGTCCTAAAAGTAAAACTTCTTCCATTAGTGTCAATCGTGTTTCCTTTGAATCTCCGTCATCATAACTTTTATCATTTTTCTTATCATCGATGTCGTGGTTTTCCTTTATTTCTGCGTCCTTATTTACGTTAACGTTTCTTCGTTGCACCAAACCCTCAGCTCGATTCATTTTAACATTTAATAGAATTTCGAAATTACAACAAATTGATTTAATGGAAGCGAATATTTGGATAGTTTTCCGAAATTCGTAAACGGGTAAACGCGAATCGTAAACGTTTAGCGACGTGATGTGACGTGATATTGTTTTTTTTTTTCTTTTCTTCTTCCAAATTTGACAGGGAAAAGCTAAGGCAAAGCCATGCAGCCATAGACTTATTTGGTCTTTGTTTTCAATTCTAGGCTGCAGCCACGTCTTCAATTTTTGAATCCATTATTTAATTATATAAAGGTAAGGCTGAAGCCATGTCTACATTATCGTTATTTCTTGATTTATTCCATGTAAGGCCGAAACCACGTCTTCAATTTTCAAATCCATTGTTTCATTATGTATTTTAAGGCACAAGCCAAGCCATGTCTTTTCTATGTAGTCATAGACTCTGGCCAACGAAAGATGAGAGTGAATTATTTATTGAAGTCCATTTATGGCAGCATTTAAAAAAAAAAGACACCGTCAAAAATGTGTCGTTGACGTTTCTTCAATTCAGTGCTGCCAGACCGTACCAAAAAGTACGGTTTTCCGTACTATTCATCACACAACCGTTCCTCAGTGTAGACCGTACCTTTTTTATATAGTGTAAAGTGATTTGTTAAAACGGTAAAAAACACAAAAAAAATCGCCTTCTTCTGAAACATTTTAGATGTAATTTGATGTTCTTTGATCTAAAAAGACTTTGTAAATGGAATGTTTTTTTTTTCAGAAAAATCTACATTTGTTGAAATAAATCTCAATCTATTCAGATAAACTGAGATCTACAATTGACTACAATTTACTTAGAATTCTGAGTCATCATCATCATCATCAGCCTTTTTAATGTTCCCACTGCTGGGACTCAGGCCTCCTCTCTAGAAGAGGGAATGGACCGTAATCCACCACGCGGGCCCAGAGCGTGTTGGTGGATGTCACATGTCTTCGAATTTTTTGTTCTAGGACATGCTGGTTTCCTCACGATGTTTTCCTTCACCGTTTTGAGAGCAGTAATTCTGAGTAAATTTAGTAAAATTGAAAAACTATCTAAAAGGAATCATTCTGATTGAAACACATTTTTTAAGCAAACCAATATATTTATGAAAGGTTTTTTTATTTGGTATTGCTAGTGGTGTCATTATTATTATATTTGATATGTGACAACACTGTGAGATAGCGCTATTTTTTTTAAAGTGGCATTACTTCTAACTCTGTTGATTTTTTTCAATGTTTGTTGAAAATCGGATTCTTTTTTGTTAGCGAAAAATAATATTTTTAGTTTTTCCTGTACAAAATAGTGAATACGTAAGAAATGTTTCTTATTGTATTACTTTTTTAAAGTTTTATACGTTATTTTCCGTTCCCAAACATTCCCAAAGAGATATAGCAGCTATTAAAAGTGTTTCAAAGTCTGTAGTTTACTGAATTAAAAGAAAAACTAATCAAAACAAACTTTTGAAATCACAACGTTTTAAAAAATGTGGCAGGAAAAGGATCACAACTCTTCGTAAAAATCTTAAAATCAGGTATATGTCGTAAAAAGACTGTTGCCCCCCTTACTATGATTACAAACAACGAAAACCTAGAAGTTTTTGATAGGAAAATTCATCGAGGGAAGGCAAAAAAGGAGTGGATAGGTCGTCGGTCTACCAAAAAACTACGCCTTACAGAGGTCATGAAGAAGAGATTATTGCACAGGGTCAAACAAAACGAAAATATGACTGTTGCAGACTGAAGTCAGCTAAAAATAAATCTTTATACAGTACATTGTTAATAAACTATTGTCATTATGTGATGGAGTAATATAATTTTTCAGACATGTTTCTCCGATGAATCGACGTTTCGGACTTTGTTTGACAAAAACTCCTTTGCTCCTTCACAAAACGCTCCTTTTCGACGACTCCCTGGAGAATAATTTTATGCAAAATGCTGTTTAGAGAGAGCTAAACATCCAATTAGTATTATGGTGTGGTTTTTAAGCTCAGCCTAGGATATGGGGCGCCTGTATACCGTGGAAAGGACCGTGAGGCAAGACCAGTACAAGGGTGAACTAAAAACTAAACTGCTGCCGCAGCTCGAAAAATGGTTCCCTACTGACAAAGATACCATTTTTATGCACGAATCTGCATTGTACTACAAAACAAGGGGTGTTACTGTATACCTAGTTACTGTATACCAAGTAATTCGCCAGACATGAAAACGATTGAAAACATGTGGGAGCTCACCAAGCAGTGCATTGCTTAGCAAGTAATCACCACCAAGCTAATAAATGATTTATTATTATTCTTATATAAGCACTAGCTGATTACAGCTCTCATTAAAAAGCGGTATAATAATAAAAAACCTACAACAGAATGCCAGAATTTGAATAGAGAGCATATCACGATGAATGGAAACTATCACAAAATTCTGGTAATATTCGTCTAACTTACTACGTATCTTTTTTTTTTCAAAAATATATAAATGATTTTGCTTTTAAATTTGTTGTTTTTATTATCTTAATCAGTATAGTTTACAAATAAAATCGTTTTATAAGTGCCCATGTAGGCCTATGTGAAATAAAATATTTTGACTTTGACTGAAAAAATACCAGCCGGACCTAGAACCAACCATTTGCCTGCAATATTCAAAATTTTCGTACTATCCCTAATAATTTGGCCACCTATAGTAATTAGATGTAAAAAAAATCCTATTATTGAGATCTAATTAGATCCAAAGTTTCAGAGCGAATTTGATCTATTTTTTTTTACCATGAGCAAAAATCATCTTATAATAACCCCCGCTCTTGGGTAGAGCGGGAGATAGTGTCAGACTCTTACTGACTAATAACCCACCCCGTTCCTTCTAGCCTCTTCATACCGGGGCTCGAGTGTCCTTTCGGATAACCTTAGCCCCAGTAGGCTTCGACCCAGCTGGGCCCCTCCTGTTGCTGACAACTCCTCGAGGCACGCGGAAACAGTGCGCGCCGTCGACGTTTTGTACTCGGTTCGGACAGTTACCGGATGGTTGGACAGCGAGCTACCCATGGCTCGCCGTCCGCGAGCCCGCGCCCATGGCTCACCGTCCGTGAGCCCGCGAAGTTATTCTCTAAGCTCAGTTTGTATTTAAATTTTGAAACTTTTTAATTCAAGCCTCACTCGATCCAATAATTAATTGTCGAAAAAATGAGTTCAAAAATTTAAATCATAATGTTATTAATGATTACTAATTGGAACATATTCAAACAGATTATCAATCTTCATAAATAATTTTAGTAAATTCATACAATTTTCGTTGCTAATTTATATATTTACTTGAGTTACATAAAACGATTTGTACCTTCTTCAAACATTTACAATTTTTCTGTTTTTGTAAAAATGTTTAAATATTTTTTTGATATTAAAAATATTTTCAAATTCAAAATGATTCCAAAAGACAACTCTAGCGCCTGTCGGGAACTTTGAATACTGAAATGAGGTATATTTATGTACGATTTCTTATCGCTTTATCTCCAACCTATAGTCGCAGACAGCCAACTCGAAGGAAAAAAAAACTGATCTAGTTCTTGCAGAAGTATCCCGACTAGAGATGAGAGGTATATACTATATACTGGTAGAGGTATAATACCAAGTATGTGCTTCCCAGTACACAGACCGGGTACGGACCAAAATACTAGGTAAATACCTTGAAGGTATGACGTCAGACGCATAGTACGATACGAACCGCTACCACAAGGTAGCGCCCAGTTTGTGCGGTATCGGTAGTTCGGTACGCCGAAGCCACCCGAAGCTACCCGACACCTTACGAAGGGACCCGAAACGTCATTCGTGCTTTATGAACATTCGGATGATTTAATTTAGTTAGAAAAAATGGGTACCTACTTATTTTTACGTGCTTAAGAAACATAATTGCATAATTACATTTTTGTCACGACGTGAAAGAGCTCCTTAGTTTGTTTATGTTAGGGAATATCTAGTGTAGGTACTGGTAATCTCTATCTAGTGTGGTACGCACCTAACATACTTAGGTCGACAATGTTTTGATTTTTTGCGTCAGTTGTATCTCATAATGCATAATTACGTATACTTGAAACGTCGTACCTACATTATATTGGAGGCATACCATACTTATCGTATACGTTTACTTATCGAAATCTTACCACACCCAAATACTTAGAAGTATTTTAATACCTGGTATTTGTACCAGGTATTTAGTGATACCCATACCTTAAAGGCCGGGTATGGAGAATGGCAGGTATATCTCATCTCTAAATTCCCGACCCAACCGTACCTTGAAGTTAAAAACCGTACCTTTTCAGAAAGCCAACCGTCCTTTTTTGGGAAATCATACTGGCAACACTGCTTCAATTGAATCTAACAGTGTTTACGTGCATCTTATTTTCTTTTATTTTGTTATAATAATGTGGTAAACAATAAATAATTCGACGAGGAGACTTCTCTTCAAGATGATTCATAAAGTTAAAACCAAAAAAGTAAGATTAATCGGAACATTCATTTATAGGTTAGTGTTTTGAAAATCTTGTAAAATTGCAATAACTAATGTCGTGTTACACTTTTTAGGAGAGAATGAGTAGGTGAAACTTCAAATTACCAGAACGGTAAAGGCATAGAAAACTCTTCAAGAAATTGAAATGTCGACTTCTGAATCACAACATAAAAAAAAAATCTTCAATGTCAGGTATTACTCTCCTTTTAGATTTAACAGTCATTTACTATTGTTTATATGAGACGTGTGAGGATTGCTAAATTAAATAATAGGCACATTGTTTTATTCTATAACGGCATATGATTGTTTTGTGTCTTATTTTTAGTGCTATTACTTGTAAAAAAACTGTTTCGAAATAATTGTGATTTTTGTTTTCAGACTTAAGTGTGAGGACACTGAAAAGAATAAAAAAGAAGCGTCTATTAATCATGGAAAGTGGAACACTCGCGGAAAAAAAGCGCCCTCATTGTGCAACAGTTTCTGATTTGGATAATTTTGATGTTCTGTTTGTGAATGTTATCTTCTTCTTCTTCTTTCTTCTGTATATATAAAAATGAAACCTGTTTTTCGTTGTCACGACATAGCATGAAAACGGCTTGACTGATTTGGCTGTTTTTTTTTTGTTGTGATTGTTATTGTGAGGATAAGGTTCTTATGGAAAAAAAATAAAATTAGTGTAGTATAGGGTAGAGTAAAGTAGGGTAGATTAGGGTAGAGTACAGTAGAGTAGGGTATAGTAGGGTGGAGTAGAGAAGAGCGGGAGCGCAGCCGCGCGGTCAGAAGCTAGTAGGGTAAATACGCCAAATGTCGGCCCCCCTTAGCGATTTTCTGACTGCGGATCGCTCTAGCACCTTCAGTTTCTAACGAAAGAGAGCTTCTGATGCGGTTTTGGATAGTTTGACTAATCTATTTTATGTTTATAGGCATAAGATCGACATTTCTACTAAAAGAAAAAAGTAATAAGGTTTAGATGCGTCGAGAACAGAAAAACCCTAAAGTCGGCCATTCACGGCCCATGGTCGGTCGCGTTTTTTCCAAATGTCGGCCGGGTATAGGGTGTTTTAAATTAAAACAGTGACCAATATTATTAATATGATTTTAATAGTTAAATATCTTTAGTATGTGTTAAAAATCAGTATTTAAACCAAAAATAGAATAGAATGTTAAATAAGTCTAAAAAATTAAAATAATACTTAAAACGTAATTGTTTGTTAAAATTTTAACGTTTTTGTAACAATATTTATTTATTATTTTTATGTTTCAAACAAGTCGGTAAACATTTAAAAAATCCATAACCGCATAATTTTCTTTGATTCCGTGAAGGCTTTAGATCTCCCTGCTTTGTCATTGTAGTACCTACCTTAAATTAAAAGCACCAAGTGAAAACAAACTTAGTATTTTGTCTAAGGGCCGCTTTTTGGTACAACAAAGATTCACGACCAACCATTTATATGTTTTAAGCTAATAAGAAGTGTTTAATAGATAGCAAGTTCCAAAGAGAAATTCATATTATTTATATCTCAAATTATAAAACCATAAAGCTACCATAAAATAATATGTCTTCAATGCTGTCAATCCTACATTTAAACTTAACTTCTTTAAATAAGTTTGATAAACAAATAAAAAATCACTACCCAATCAATGAAAAAATACAAAACTATTTTTTCATCAGCCTGTATAGTGGCGCTCGAATTCGAGGCTGGTCGACATTACGATCTTTAATATTTCTAATGTCGGCCCCTATTCCTTGTACCTTATTTCTCGTGATTCGATTAATATCACCCCGGCCGTTATTTGGCGATTAAACGTAAAATAGATTTATTTATCTAGAAGCTTTGCAAATTCTCTTGTTTAGCCAATGGAATTGGTACAATTGGAATTTATAAAACAGACTGCATTTACTTTACGTCGGCCACGGCCGAGAACCCGGTTTTAAGTCAAAACTGTTACCCTAATGGCGGCCTCCTATTTTGCCCTAAAAAATATACGCAAAACGCTGAAAAAACTATCTCAAAATATAGTAAAAATAACCCTTTAGTGATAATAAAGCTTAAAACAAAAATAAAGAAATGTCTTATCGTTGTAATATCAATCCCCGAAGTGTGAGTATTCACATCAAGTAAGCTACTTTTAATGCAAACTTGACGCTTCAACGACGCAATCCCTGCTGATGCTCAGTGTGCGAAAAGCAAGTGACTTAATCGGATAATAACGGTTTGTACATATAGAGTATGAACTAAAGTTGCAATTTGAGAGGTAAAATTGTCACTCAATTACCTTTTGAATTAATGCAAGCTGAAAATGTGCTGACGGCCGACTATTGGGGGGAGGCCGACATTTGGCGTATTTACCCTAGTAAATAAATTATATAAACGAAAATCTTGCGTTGATTCATTAATTCATGAATCCCCAAGCGACCACCGGTGGCCGCGCATCTATTGTCTTACTATTGTGTCTCTAATTGACGGTATCTGAGGGTTAAACCCCAAGCGAACGACAGCTTTCTTTCTTATGTGTTTCTACAGTATTCGAAAGGTTAAATGCACATTATGCAGGCAAGCAACATACAAGTTCAGTTCAGTTGACATATAAGTTGGGGCATTATATTGAAGACTAGCTTTAGTCCGCGTGGAATAATGACTTCTGGCAGAATTTGGGTATTTTGCTTAGTTATCGTGTTTTCCATGGTCTATCGATTATGTGTGTAAACAAACATTAAAAAAATCAAATTGTCTCTCTTTGTAATATTAGTACACATACCTACAGATTTAGAAAAGCTAGGTCAGACAATTTCTGCGTCAGATTTCTATCCTGGCAAGTACGTCCACCACGTATTATATATATGTATTTTCTAAGAGTATTTAGACACCACTGACAGGCGGTGAAGGAACACATCGTGAGGAAACCTTTTCCGCACGCGTACCCCCGCCTTGGTGACGCTCACTTCGCAACGGGCCGTGCAGCAGAAATCGTAATATTTTAATTTCGCACATAACTTCAAAACCAAACGTCCAATTTTAATCATTCTAAGACTAAATATTATCTACATAAACTGTACTTAGTGATGAAATAATTTATTTTGATAAGGATTAATAGCATGAGTAAAATAAAAGCGTTTAAATGTAGTCCAAAAAAATTCAAAATTTTTAGATAAAAAAATGGTTGTGCCTTACTTGACATAGATAGTGTGTTGTCCAGGGTTGCTGCTAGGTTGATAAATTAAAAGCCACTCACAATGGGTTCACCAAGCTGCCGTAAACACGTGCGCACCCGCTGACGGTTGAGCAAGTAATGTATGACGGTAGAGGTTCAGATGGGAAGAAAAAGACTTTGATTGAACAGTTATACGCCACTTGCACATATTATATTTCTTAGAAAAATACAGACATCAAATCTCCAGAAACCCGCCAAACGTCAACGTGCGTCCCGCGCAAGAGAGCCTCTCCTAGCCGGAAGTCCCCGCTTTATTAATAACAAATATCTAATAAGTCATAAAAAATTGACAGATTTATTATAGTTGCTTACAAAAGCTAAAGTTACTAGATAGACTAGATTTTAATTTGTACACCAAACTAAAATCTTATAATTAAATATAATTATCAGTAATATTTCCAAAGTAAGGAATTAATACAAAAACAAGAATTTAAATAATTAATATCAATGTACAATTGTCGTATTAGAGTCTCAATTAATTGATAGGTGGCGCTAGTGTTAATTTTATAAGGATTGTATCGGATTGTACAACTATGACGGGTTACTATTACACTAGTTGTCTTGATTAGCTGGTAGATGGCGTTTATACTGATTTACGCTGCAACGGTGACAGTGGTGAGTTGGGGTCTGGAGCTCCCTGGTCCTACAGCAACACAGCAGGCGTATGGTAGCCGTAACAAAATGCCCCTTCTGTACCGTCCACGTGTATACATCACTTACCCTTTATTAGTACGTCACACCTCTCCTTTTCTATAATAGTTTAAATAGTCAAATATAATAAGTGATTAATAATTTTAATAGCACTTAATTTCTAGTTAACCCTTCAGATACCGTCAATTAGAGACACAATAGTAAGACAATAGATGCGCGGCCACCGGTGGTCGCTTGGGGATTCATGAATTAAATAGGTAATTAATTCTTCAGGTCTATATCTATAATTTCTAACAATACTACTTTTTTTAAATGCATCAGGTTTTTCCTACATGCAGTCTCTTCGTTATTGACTTTACTTCATTTCTACAGAAGCTTATTACAGTAGGTATGTAGTTTCGGATTAAAATCTCATTTCCTTTTGTTTTTCTTTATTTCGTAATCTTGCTTTTGTGGTCCTAATATGTTTTCCGTTCTTCTTTTGTTAATGTGTCTCTATCCCTCGTTTTATGACCAACTCCATTCTTACTTTCCACTACAGATCGAGAATCTTGTCCTTTTTCCTGTAAAAGAAAAGTTTACCCCGGGTTTTGCCCGTAGTACTATGCAGAGTACTGTCATACGTTATGAATTAGTCTTAATTCATGAATCCCCAAGCGACCACCGGTGGCCGCGCATCTATTGTCTTACTGTGTCTCTAATTGACGGTATCTGAAGGGTTAAAGATGCAGCGATCACTCAGATGTCATAACTTGATTGAAAAGTACCTATTATTTTGAGGATATTGTTGAAGTTCAACTTCCCCATTTTCTAAACAATTATAAACTACCTAGCAAATTAATTGTTTACGAATGCAAACTACATTTAGATGTATACACAATCTTACTAGTAAGATATGATAGTGACTAATTTTCGAGGCATTTGTTACGCCTTTACTTACTAAGAAAGAAGCATCTAATCTAGTTCTATTCCAATAGTGTTGTAGTGTACGAAACAGTTTGCGAAGAAAGTGAGGTTAAAAAAGTAATGTGCAATAAACAATTAACATTGTGTCTATCATTATTCAGTAGTGCTATGTTTATTTTAAGAGGTGAGTAGTAAATAATGTACGTAAATATTATAATAGTGTGAGTAGGTAGTGATAGTGGTCAGTGAATAGGAGTTTATGTGTAATGTGTGTTTACGTTTAATGGTGTCTCATAACTTTTTCTGATTGCAATTTCGAACAGATATTCCCATTAATTAAGACCATAGGCATGCATTATTATTGTAAAATAGTAAAAACCAAATCATAGATGCAAGACAATACAAGTAAAAATCCAAAGTTAACTTCAGGACTAGTCAACTGGTTGTATTTTTTGACTGCGTCCAGGAAAGACGATTTGGTCAGCGTGTTGGTAAACTCAATTGCAATCGATGAGCTGCTGGTATTCTTTTTAGACGGCATTCGGGTGACATCTCGTATGTCATTGTTACATAGGTCAGCATAATTTACGATCCTAGACAAGCTTAAAACGTAGGTACCTACCCAAAAAGATCGCGCTTCTTTTAATTTTGTACTTTTAGTACATTTTCTAACCTCAGTAAAAGTTTTCAAGCTATTAGTTTCTAGTTGATCTAATTTATCTTCTAACGCCGATAAATGTAAATGTATAATTGATTCTGTTTCAGTTGATCTATTTTATCTTCAACTGCTATTCACATTGAACGAAAGGTGTGTGACGGAGTTCTCGATAGCCAAATTTAACTTTTGGATGTCTTTGTTTTGCTCTTGTATGGAAATCATTGTATTCCTCCAATTTATCCAGGCGATTATTTTGAGATACACGGAACTGATTCATCATCGACGTTATTTCATCTTTAAAGGATGAAAAGTTGTGTTCTTTTGCTATTACGCTTAGAGATACTTGGCGAATTTATAACACCAGAAGCCACTTTATTTAAGTCTGGTTCACAGGTTGACTGAACCAGATTCTGTGATTTCGGTGGCGTTCTTTGCGCAGCCATTATATTCTCGAAGCCGATTCACTTAGTGTTTGTTGTTCGTATGCCGAGACTAATGGACAATATTATATTTATTGTTGGATGGCTCACGAAAAATTTGGCATCCAGTAGTCAGCAGTGATAAACGCGGAGGTAGGTACTCGATGACCAAATTGCGCTACAGCGCTGCGTTGTCACAAAGTGAAGCGTAAATCAGCAGTGGGGTGGCAGTCTGATTGCGGGGGGCTTAGACTGACGTAGGTACCTACTACGATGATGGCCGTTTGATGAGAAAAATTTTTGAAAGTTTTTCACTAGGTATAACTTTTTAACCAGTTGTCACAGCGTAGTCCAATTTACTTTATTCGGCAGCACTGTTAATTGTTCAATTAGAATTATCGACAACACTCACAATAATGTTACTTTACGTGACTTTTATTTTTATTTTACTTTGAGCACAGTTTAAAACGAAACACTGCTGTTAGGAGCGTTCCAGGTTGGTTGAAATCTCCCTTGAATTATCACAAATTAATACAAAAAATAGCATTTGGCGGTCCAGCAGTTCTCGAGTCTAACTAGTCAGCGAGACTAAAGCCACTCATTTTATATTGGTGCAATTGGATTTATCTGCTTAATCGTTACTAGTGGCATATGAATCACTTTAAAATTACATTCATTTAAGAACAATGTGATAATTAAAAAGGTGCAAATCATGCTTATTACGTAAATAGGTAAATAAATAATATCGCGGGGTAAATCACACTTGATTCCTATTACTTACGTTAAATCTACGTTTCAAGTTATAAAAATGTCACTATACCTACTAAGCTTACTCGATGAGCAAAACCGACGATAACTGTCAGGTAGGTAAAAAATGCGGGTAGGCACGTATTCTAGAATTAAAAAAAAAAGTGTCATCATAATCATTTCAGCCGATACACGTCCACAGCTGGACATAGGCCTCCCCCAAGCGTCGCCACAACGAACGTTCCTGTGCGTCTCGCATCCATCGGCTTTCCGCAACCTTCACCAGGTCATCAGCCCACCCTGTTGGAGGCCTTCCAACGTTGCGTCTTCCGGTACGCGGTTGCCACTCCAGAACCTTTCGGACCCAACGGCTATTTGTTCTGCGAGCAATGACTGCGAGAGTGAATGTTCCTCGGACAGACAGTCCAGTTAGGTAGGTCGAACTTCGAGAAAGAGGTCAACCGTCGAATCCAACTCGGCTGGACAGCGTTCGGGAAACTACGCGGTGTCTTCTCTTCCAACATACCACAGTGTCTCAAGACGAGAGTCTATGATCAGTGCGTGTTGCCAGTGATGACATATGGCTCCGAAACGTGGTCGCTCACAATGGGCCTCATCAGAAGGCTTAAAGTCACCCAAAGGGCAATGGAAAGGGCTATGCGCGGGGTTACCTTGCGTAATCGAATCAAAAAAAGTGTATCTCCATATAATTAAGTTATGTAGCAATAATTTATTAGACATTATTTTAAACTTCCAGATACAGTAATTAGAGACACCACAGAAAGACAATGAGAGGGCGAACGCGGTGCGTACGCTCGGGGTTTATTGAATTAATATTATTTAAGGAAAGATGATAATCATAATTATCATCTTATCTTAAATAATATATTATTATCTATGTAATGAAATGACATTTCATTAATTTAAATTTGCCGCGCTTCGCGCGTTGAAGTTGTCAATGGAATTTATGTTCTGTGGAACGGGGTGACGTGTGATGATGATGTCAGATGATGTTTAGATTATTTTGCATATTTTATTGTTAAAAATTCTATTGTAAAGAGATGAAATAAAGGGATATAATTGAGGAGGCGATATTAGTAAACTTTAAATGTCGTTTCTTTGATTTTCAGAGAAACAATTTGTGGTTTATTTGGAAAATCCTCAATAACATATCTTATAAAACGACATTTTCGTCAAGTAGAAAAAGATGGACCGGTTACAATTTGAGTTCACGATGATAACCTCAAATGATGGCAAATCTAACATATTGGCCATAACCTCAATAACTACAGAGGAAGGAAAATGTTATATTTTACCTGATGAACAGAAGCCAGTGATTCATCATACATATATTGTCAAAATGAACAGTTTCACAAAAATAAAAAATAGCATAAAGAAAAGGCATCAATGCAGAAAAATATGGATAAAAATGGATGAAGATCTTAAGAAAACATATATAGATGAGGAAGGTAATATGCAATTTTTAGATCAATATTTAGAAGAAATGAACACAAAACAACCAATAGACAAAAACGACAATTTGCAAAATATCTTGGAAAAATTAATAGAAACAACTACAAAGAAAGAAAAACAACATAACTTAAAACATATTTCAGAGAAATTTATTATTGAAAAATTCACAAGTAAGAACCCTAACGCAATGCAGTGGATTGAGAATTTTGAAAAAGAGTGTGAGCGCTTTAATATATCAAAAGATGAAACAAAAATAGATATATTGAGGCTATTTTTAGAAAAATCTTGTTTGGATTGGTATAGCTCGATGGCCATAAAACTTACAATAAAGGCTGAATGGAAAGAATGGAAACACAAATTTCTAGAAACTTTTAAAAACAGAGGATGGGACATAGTCACATATGCTCTAGCATTCAGGTATAAAGAAGGACTACTAATTGATTATGCTATAAAAAAAGAGAGGCTTATACTAGATATAAACAAATTGATAGACTCCAAAACAATGATAGATCTTATTGCAACGGGTTTACCAGGTTTTACCTTAAATAAGTTAAATAGGGATGAACTCAATGATACTACTGATTTGTTTTATTTTATTTGTTCAATGAGATAAGAAAATATGAAGGTATGATGTACAAGAAAAACTCAACCACAATAAAGAGTGGTACATCCCTTAATAAAAATAAATATAAGGAGAAGAAGCCATGTAAGACTTGTGAATCTTTGGAAAAAGGAATTCGATATCATCCGTAGGAGACATGCTGGTTCAAGAAAAATAAGAATGAATCTGAAAAGGTTTTTAAACCCAAAAATGTAAACAACAACTCCATTATTGAAGTAGATATAAATACTGAGAAAAAAAACGAGTAAGTACACCATTAATCAAAATCAAGCTCTTATTAGAAAATAAACTAGAAGTGAGCGGCATTTATGATTCAGGTTCACAGATATCTTTAATAAATTCAAAGCTGATTGAAGTGAAAGAAAAAAAGGACAATGTGAATATAGCATATATGAAAACGGTTAATGGTGTGAAAAAAAACAGATAGCTGTATTACAATAAAAATAAAAATATTCGATTTAGAAGAAGAGATGGAAGTATATATAGTGGATAATGAAGATTTCGAAGATTTTATAATCGGATTAGATATGACAAAGAAATTCAAACTAACCCAAAATGAGAATTTGCAGATAGAACAAAAGAAAACAACAAATAAAATAGATGAAATGTCTAAAGATAACAGATATGAAGAAAAGAATAAAAAAACAATTGCAATAAATTTTAATGAACACATAGAAACAGAAGAATTTGTAAGTATCACAGACCATTTAGATAATAAAAAAAGAATTGAGATAGAGAAAATTATAAAGCAATATAAAACAATTTTTGCTAAAGACAAGTATGATATAGGATCAATTAGACATTATGAAGCCCACATAGATTTACAAGTAAATAGATACTGTAGTAAAAGACCATACAGATGTACAATAGAGGATAAATTAGAAATTGAAGAGCAAATATCCAAGCTACTAAAGAATAATTTAATAGAAGAATCCTACAGTCCTTTCGCTGCTCCAGTGACATTGGCATTTAAAAAAGGTGAAAATAAAAAGTCCCGCTTATGTGTAGATTTCAGGGAACTAAACAAAATTGTTGTTCCACAAGCTCAACCTTTCCCATTAATAGATGATTTGATTATTAAAACTAGAAACTGTAAGTATTTTACTACATTGGATATAAACTCAGCATTTTGGGCAATACCCCTACGGGTGGAAGATAGAAATAAAACAGGATTCGTCACACAAGATGGCCATTACCAGTGGACCTGCCTTCCATTTGGCTTGAAAACATCACCAGCAATTTTCCAGAGAATTTTAAGCAATATTCTAAGAAAGCACAAGCTCACAGGATACTCCGTTAACTATATTGATGATATTTTGATATATTCGACCACCTTTGAAGAACATATAAGACACATAAGAAATGTATTAGAGGCAATAATACAAGAAGGCTTTAGATTGAAGCTTCAAAAATGTACTTTTGCTTCAGACTCAGTAAAGTACCTCGGCAATGTAATTCAGAACAATTCAGTAAGACCACTTAACCCTTCAGATACCGTCAATTAGAGACACAATAGTAAGACAGTAGATGCGCGGCCACCGGTGGTCGCTTGGAGATTCATGAATTAAAGACAATTTGATCTCGATAAGACATTTTCCAACTCCTAAGACACAAAAAAACATTAGACAATTTTTGGGAAAAATCAACTTTTACCATGAATATATACATACCAAGAATCGCAATTATTTTAGGCCCATTACATAATTTATTAAGAAAACATGAAAAGTTTGTGTGGTCAGAGAAGTGTGAAGAATCATTTAATCAAATAAAAAAATATTTATGTTCCCAACCCGTGTTGGAAATATTCGACAAAGACTTACCAATAAAAATCTTTACAGATGCATCTTTAGAAGGTATCGGGGCAATATTAAAACAAACACAACTAGACGGTAAAGACAAACCGGTGGCATATTTTTCAAAAAAACTAAATGAAACTCAAAAACGAAAAAAGGCTATATATTTGGAATGTTTTGCTATGAAAGAAGCAGTTAAATATTGGCAACACTGGCTAATTGGAAAAAAAATCACTATTTACTCAGACCACAAACCTCTAGAGAACATGAATATTAAATGCAGAACAGATGAAGAATTGGGTGACCTCACATATTACCTATCTCAATATGACTTTACTGTAAAATATATACCTGGTAAAGAAAATGTAGAAGCAGACTGTTTGAGCAGAAACCCTGTATTAGAATCAGTAGATAACCAAGAGGAACTATTGAAAATAGTTAATTTAATACAAATAAAAGATATAGTTGAAGACCAAGAAAAAAATGAAATTATAAAAGAAAAGAAACAAAATCTACTACACAAAAATAATATCTATTATAAAAAAATAAAGAAACAGGAAAATATTATACTTTCAGAAGAGTTTAGTAAAAAATTAATAAAAATGGTGCATGAAGATTTATGCCATGTTGGAATCAGACAATTACAGAAAAAAATAAGTCCAATATATACAGCTAAAAACCTAACAAAAAATATCATAAATATTTGTAAAACATGCGAAACATGCATAAAAAATAAATCCACACATAGACACAGACCAGCAACAAAACCATTTGAGATAATGTCAATGGATACTATAGGTGGCTTTGGAGGATCTAGGTCAACAAAAAAATACTTACACCTTTTAGTAGACCACTACACAAGATATGCGTTTATTGCGACTTCCAAAACACAGAATGCGAGTGACTTTATAAAACTAACTAAGAAAGTACTAGAGACAGATGAGATTGGAATAATTCTAACAGACCAATATCCTGGCATCAATTCAAAAGAATTTAAACAATATTTACAGGAGAATAATATTAAACTAATTTTTACAGCTGTAAATACACCATTTTCGAACGGCTTGAACGAACGATTGAACCAAACAATAGTAAATTAAACTTAGATGTAAAATAAATGAGAAAAACAACAAGAAAACATGGACAACAATAGCAAGAGAAAGTATACAGAAATATGATGATACAGACCACTCTGTTACAGGATTTGCACCAAAATATTTACTGGATGGTACAAATGTCAGTACTTTACCAAATGAAATTAAGACAATAGAAAAGGAAGACAAGTGGATGGCTGATAGAAAATTAGCATTAGAGAATACAATAAAATCCCATAAGTACAACAAGAAAATATTTGATAGAAATAGGAAGATGCAAGAGTTCGAGATAGGAGACAGTGTATATGTCGAAAATGGAAATAGACTGAATAGAAAAAAATTAGACGAATTAAAAATAGGCCCTTTCAAGATGATAGAAATAATATCAAACTCCATTTATAACATTGACACTGGCAACAGAAAAACAGAATCAACTTTATTCCATATAACAAAATTACAACCTGTCACAGCAGTAGATGAAGTAGAAGAAAACGAATATAAAGATAACTTGTAAGTGCATTGTGTAGATTATAGCCTATTGCTAGAAAATGGCCTGCACGCACTGCCCTGTGCTTTGGTTATTTGCAATTTCTGCACTTAGGGGGGGAGATGTAATGAAATGACATTTCATTAATTTAAATTTGCCGCGCTTCGCGCGTTGAAGTTGTCAATGGAATTTATGTTCTGTGGAACGGGGTGACGTGTGATTGAATGGCAGATGATGTTTAGATTATTTTGCATATTTTATTGTTAAAAATTCTATTGTAAAGAGATGAAATAAAGGGATATAATTGAGGAGGCGATATTAGTAAACTTTAAATGTCGTTTCTTTGATTTTCAGAGAAACAATTTGTGGTTTATTTGGAAAATCCTCAATAACATATCTTATATCTATAATTATCTTCCTGCCCTTGTCCCTTTTTATTTGGGGTCAGCGCAATAATAATCATAATAGGTAATAACCCATCATTAATCGGATCAGAAACTAACTCTGTTTAATATAATTCCGTTATTAATGATGTCAAGTCACTTGATTCTTTTTTTAAGCTTGAATTATAGATAGATACCTATCCCCTACACACACACACATACACAGTATGTGGGTACATATACCAAAATCGAGTGCTATAAAACTGTGAGGTTATTAGAGTAGTTTTTTTTTATGTGTGCTCGTGAGTTCCTTATCTACCTTCTTTTTTTTGTTTTTTTTAGCAGCAGTTTTTTTACCACTTACTTGAGTCCACGTCGCCACGTGTGGTGTCCAGGGTTGCTGCTAGGTTGATAAATAAAAGTCACTCACAGGCCGGTTTAAAACCAATTAAACCAATCTGTTTTAAACGAAAAAAACCGTTTAAAACCATAATAAACCATTTTATTGGTTTAAAACGCTGTTGATGGCCATGTTTTTCATAATTATAACTACATTTTCTAGATTTTACTGAGTTAGGGATATAATTTATATTCCTAAACTATTGTATATGGATTTTTTTTAATGTGTGATAAACTTATATTGATCTATTTAACGGGTTTAGTTCTACTTAGCGTTGAAAATTCCGTTCCATGAAAAAAACAAATTGTGGTTTATTTCCGTTTTTATTCACATGTTTTGGTTAGGTAATTTCATGAAAAATTAAAAAAAAAACAAGTTTTAATGAAATTGAAAAATATAGTATAGTGCAAAATACAAAAAAAAAATATTACAAAGTAAGTACTCGGTCGCCATAATGATCTGTGCCCACTGTTGGACAAAAGCTTCCTCCAAATACGTCTTCCAGTATGCGAAAGACGTAGCGTTGGAATACTTCAGAACCTTACGGTACCAACGGCAATCTGTTCTGCAAGCAATATGCTTGTTGCCATTTAAGTTTGACTATTTTTCGTGCTATGTCGCCAACTTTGGTTCTCCTGCGGATATCTTCATTTTTGATTCGATCACGCAAGGAAACCCCGATCATAGCCCTTTATATTGCCATTTCGCCGCCTTAGTGCGACCAGTGAGCAAATTTTACAGGAGACATTTTTCTAAGTTACCAACGAATACTATTAGAAGTTTAATAAAACCTTTCATTCATTACAAACATTGTTGTATGTTGTAAATATAAATAAAGCAATATATTAACACAGTGCGCGAGCGTACGCTGCTCTGTGTTGACGTGCGCGCGAGTCCGTTCTGTGCGTCTGTCACGTGTCCTCAGCTGTCGTTCGCGATACAGTGTAGTACAAATATCGTAAAGTATTTTTATACAACTATGTTTGTTTGTGGAAGATGCGGTGATGAAGTCACCGAGGCAATTCAGTGCTCGGCATGCAACAGCCATTTTGACTACGCGTGTTCCGGAATAACTGAGATAGGGTACCGCAAGCTTGGCGAACGTCAGGCTACTTGGAGGTGCGCCAACTGTAAAAATGCGGGGCGAGCCAGCGCCCAAACCCCATCAAACGTCGCCTCTCCAGCTGTTTCCCCACCAGCGACTTTGGAGGCAGTTATGCGGGAGCTGGCTAGCATTCGTCAAGAACTCGCTCCTCTGTCCAGTCTAGCTTCTGAAGTTCAACTCATGCGACAGGAGCTGGTCAACCTCAAGCAGCTTCCCCTCAAGGTTCAAGAGTTGGATACGCGGCTCGACACCGTGGAAGCTATGCACAAGGATGTAACCCACATCAAGTCGGTGGCTGCTAAGCTTGAGGATGACCATCACGACATTGACCAGTGGCTACGCAGCAATAACGTCGAAATTAAAGGTGTACCGACGAGGGACAGGGAGAATCTCTTTGACATTGTTGGTAGAATTGGCGATAAAGTCGCATACCCCATAAATAAAAATCAAATAAATTTTATACACAGAGTGCCATCGAGCAACTCTTCCAACAAAAATATTATTATCTCATTCCTGCAACGGTACGTGAAGGAAGATTTTGTCGCAGCTGCCCGCTCCAGCAAGGAACCACTACTTCCTCAGCATATTGGAATCACTGGGTCAGGAAGAATATTCGTCAACGATCATCTGACTATCAAAAACAAAACGCTTCTTTCACGCACTAAATCTCTTGCTAAGGAACATAATTTCCAATTTGTTTGGGTAAAACATATGAAGATCTTTGTAAGAAAAGATGCTACCTCCAAAACATTTGTAATCGCGACGGAACGCGACCTTCAGAAAATAGGTTAATCTGCTTTTGCTTGGTTGCCTTATACAGCAGTGATTGTGCATTTATATCTATATTATTTATGAAAAAAACAACACCGCCTTTGCTATTCCATGTAAATAATAATTATGCTCAAACTAAAAAGATACGACTAGTTAAAAGTTTGTCAATGATGCAGTGCGCTTGCTTACTTATCTCGGTACAAAGTCCATCTAGCTATGACCGCTCTGTTGTTTACGCCAGGTGCACATTCACTATTTTATTTAATTGTGTATCGTATTGGTTTTACTTATGTATAGATCGGCCTGTTGACAAGCACCATGTGTTGGATGTTAAGCTGCTACGAGTATATATTTCTTGTGTAATGCTTTCTTATGAATGTTATGTGTTGAGTTTGGTAATGAGTTGCTATCGGAATTATACTGACATAGATATATTAATTAAGATTTTTCCTGATCTATCCTTTATTTTAAGCGCTAATGTTTATGCAAAGGCTTTAAATATGAATTGCTGTTTCTTGATAAAATATAAGCAAGTATATTATAGTTGTAACTTCTTACTTGCGACTGTGTATAAACGGAAGCTTATTTATCCATCCTGCTTTGCTATATATTATTTATATGTATCAGTATTTAAAATACCCTATTTTTTGAAAAAACATAAACAAGTTTATTATATTTGGAACTTTTTACTTGCGAGCGTGTACAAACGGAAGCTTATTTATTTATCCTGGTTTTTTAAATATTATTTTTGTGCCTCACTTTTTAATTTTCCCTATTTTTTAAAAAAAATTGAGCAAGTATACTTTAAGTGGAGCTTATTACTTGTGAGCGTGCACAAAATAAAGCTTATTTATTTATCCCGGTTTGCTAAATATCATTCATATGCCATATGTTTCAAATTACTTGTTTATAGATTTCACCTTTACAATGTATGAGTTAAACATTTATCACCAGAATGTTCGAGGACTGCGGACGAAGTCTATTCTCTTTTATAGGAACTTGGCTAAAAGTAACTACGATTTAATCACTCTAACAGAGACTTGGCTTGTTGACGGAATCCTGGATAGTGAACTTTTTGACGATAGGTACCTAGTGTGGCGGCGCGACCGAGACTATGCTGCCACAGCGCAGGTGCGCGGTGGCGGCGTCTTGGTGGCGGTTCGCCGCGAACTTGCTGCGTCTGAGAATGTTGAATGGAAGTCGAGTGCTGAAGACATTTGGATTTCGATTCAACTAAAAACCAGATGTGGCAAACGTAGTTTCCGGCTCAATCTATGTACTTTGTATCTCTGTGAACAAAATCTAGGTAACAGTTTCAGTGGTCAGTTAAACGCCTATCTTGAAAAATTATGTAATTTAATAACTAACCATCCCACTGACAAATTTATTATCCTTGGCGACTTTAATATGAGTTCCATAACATGGTCTGCTTCTCATGGAACTAGGCCTATTGCGCCTCAAACTAGCTTATTCACTTATTTTTTTGATACTATTGATTTTTGTGGTCTACAACAGTTTAATCTCATTAAAAACCGGCACGGTAAAATTCTAGATCTTGTTCTCGCAAATGTGAATGTTTCCGTCGTGGCATGTCCAGACCCCCTAACTATCGAGGATTCCTATCACCCTGCATTATTAGTTCAATTAACTACCGCACAACCTTATCCCCTAAAAGCTAATGCACGTTTAGTTTATCAGTACAACAAATCCAACTATGAGCGTGTTCGCTCTGCACTACGTGATGTTAACTGGGATGACATATTAATGAAAGGAACTGTCGATGAAGCTGTCGGGAAGTTTTATTCTACATTATTTGAGATAAGAGACCAACACATTCCGCAAAGGCTGTGCAAACAATTTAAGTATCCCCCTTGGTATAATTCTGCACTTACTAAGATTCTGAAAGAAAAATTTAAATACTACACCAGATTTAAAGTTTATGGCAATATCTCTGATCGTCTTACTTATCAATTACTTCGAGACAGAGCTAATGACATCGAACATGTTTGCTATACAGCCTACATGGAAAAAATCGAGTCTTCAATAGGTTCAAACCCGAAGTTATTCTGGTCGTTTGTAAAAAGTAAACGTATGAACAATAATTTCCCTTCCAGTATGTCATACAGTGACAACAAAAGTGATTCAGGGGAAGGAATTTGTGAACTTTTTTCTGATTATTTTCAATCTACATTTCTTAACACTTCCACTAATGTGAACACGTCCGTTGGTACTTCTGCTACCATCCAAAGGTATGGTTCGACTGGCTGCGTTTCCAACTGTGATATAAGTACAGTTGAAATTGATGTGTCAACTGTACACAAACTTTTGAAATCCCTTGACTTATCCAAATCTGCAGGGCCAGATACTTTACCTGCCGTGTTCATTGTTAATTGCGCTGATGAACTGGCTTTACCTGTTTCACTGTTGTTTAAACGGTCAATTGCTGAGGGGATTGTACCATCTTTATGGAAATCCGCCTTTATATCTCCCATTCATAAAAAAGGCTCCAAAGAAAAGGTTGAGAATTATAGGCCAATCTCTAAGCTCTGTCTTCTAGCCAAGGTATTAGAACGCATAGTTTATAACCAGTTGTACAGCAGTCTGACCTCCAGTTTGAACTCTCAACAACACGGGTTTTTGAAGGGAAGATCCACAGTCTCTAACCTGGTCCTCTTTACAGAATTTGTTACTGAGCATATGAATAAGGGATCCCAGGTTGACGCAATCTATACAGACTACAGCAAAGCGTTCGATAGGATCGACCATGACATCCTGCTGAAGAAGCTTTTCAACTTAGGCATCAGAGGAGATCTGTACAGATGGTTCTCATCGTATGTACAAAATAGGACCCAAGCCGTAGTCCTTAGTGGCTTCGTATCTTCCTGGGTAACTATTCCTTCTGGTGTACCACAAGGCTCCCTGCTTGGACCATTATTATTCATAGTGTTTATAAATGATATCGGTGAATGTTTCAAGCACTCTGAGTACCTAATGTTTGCAGATGACATGAAAATATTCAAATCAGTTACAAATTTAACTGATACTAGTCTATTGCAGGAAGATCTATTCAGATTAGTTAACTATTGTAAAATTAACAAACTAGATCTTAATATTTCAAAATGTTTAGTTATCACATTTACACGCAAGACTCAGCCTGTTATATTTAACTACTCGCTCGAGAATCAGCCATTATCGCGAACTAACGTTACCAGAGACCTTGGTATTTACATCGACAATAAGCTCTCCTATGAATGTCATGTCGATCATATCGCCAAAAAAGCTGCCAAAGCCTTGGGATTCCTTATCCGTAATTCCAGTTCGTTTAAAAATATGAAAACCCTAAAAATTCTGTACTGCACTTACGTCCGTAGTCACCTCGAATATGGTAGTCAAATTTGGAACCCTAATTATGCTGTTCAATCTGACAGGTTGGAACGAATACAACGGAGGTTCACGAGGTACTTGGGGTACAAGTTTAAAATCCCTTATTTGAATTATAACGAAAGATGCACTCGACTCCACTTGCTGCCCCTGGTAACTCGCAGAAATATATCCGATATTCGTTTTCTAATCAAAATGGCACGCTCTATGATCGATTGTCCTGAATTATTGTCGAAGCTATCTCTGAATGTTCCCCCTCGGCACTGTCGGATTAGAAATCTTCTTCAGGCTCCTCATTCACGCACAGTCTACCGTAGTAACTCTTACTTGATTCGCGCAGCAAAAGCATTTAACAACTTAATAAAAGAGCACACCTCAGTTGATCTCTTTACAAGCAGCTTAGCATCCATTAATATGGTTATGTCTAAAGGCAATGTTTTGTAATTGCATTACATCGTTGTATTCTATACTATCTTTCTACCAAACTTTGTAACAATTACTTAATTAACTGTAACTTCCCACAATACTCCCATACTATATGTGGAGGCTTGTAAATGGCTCATCATGATATATCTCGTCGTTTATCTTGTATTATTAGCTGTAAGCCACCCAAACAAAATAAAATAAAATAAAAAATAAAATAAAAAATAAAATTAAATTAAGCAATTGCCTCGGGCATCACGTCTGGGGGGGCACCAGAAAAAGCACAAAAATTAACCGTCCTTAGGGCAAATCGATATTATACATAGAGTTCGATATGTTAAAAATGTTAGACGTTAATACTATCTTGCGTCAATTCAATGCCCGGAAAAGCCGCGAGGCGTATTTCAATAAATAAATACGATTACGTTTTGTGTTACGTTACGTGAAAAAAGTCTAAAAGGTTTAGATCTGGTGAGCGAGGCGACCACAGTATTGGCCCTAGACATCCTATTCACCTCTCTGCATAAGTTCCATTCAGATGTTGTTGTACTCTTACCGCATAATGTGCGGGGCAGCCACATGGTTTCAAGCACTTTGGGGGGTACGTTTTCCAACAACACAGACAAATCATTTTGAAAAAAATTTAAATGTGTATCTCTAGTCAGCGCCCACTGTAAAGGGGACTCGCATACCATTCTCCAATGAGGTTAAGTACCTGGGCGTAATTATCGACCAGAGACTGACCTGGAAGACTCACATTAATAATGTGATTCAAAAGGCTAAAATAGCTTTAGGAATATGCTGTCGCTTAGCAGGGACGAAATGGGGCCTAAACCCTAAAATCGCCCTGTAGTTATACACCGCCATAGTCAGGCCGATAATAACGTATGCCTGCGTAGTATGGTGGAGGAAAACATCCCAAGTGACAGTCATTAACAAACTTAATGGTTTGCAGAGACTTGCTTGCATTATATCAACAGGGGCCATGTCTACAACCCCAGGAGCTGCTCTAAATGCCCTGCTTAACCTTCCGTCACTTCTTCTATGCATTGCGAAGGAGGCGAAAGCGGGCATGTATAGAATAAACAGCACTGGCAAAGTAAACTGGCGCTGTCAAGCACTGAGATCGCTACACGAATCAGTGCTTGAACACGATCAACTAGCTATGACAACAGACGTCATGCTTCCACAGTGTAACTTCACAAGAAATTACATAGTGGAACTGCCGAGCAGAGAGGATTGGTCAAGCAACCTCATTACTTGCAAGGCTGGAAGCCTGATCTGGTTTACAGACGGATCCAAAATGGGTGAGAATGTAGGATGTGGAATATTTGGCATTAGCCCGAAATTCAACAAAAGCTTGAATCTGGCTAAATATGCCACCATATTCCAAGCGGAGGTATACGCCATTATAGAATGTGCGGAAGTCAACCGTCAACGAAACGACATAAATCAATTAATTCTGTTTTACTCAGATAGGCATCAGGCAGCTCTTAACGCCTTGAACTCGAATGCAATAAATTCGAAACTGGTAAAAGACTGCGTTAACAAATTAAATGGCCTGGGGCAAAGGAATAAAGTTATTCTGAGATGGGTACCGGGTCATTCTGGAATTACTGGCAATGAAAAAGCCGACAAACTTGCAAGGACTGGGCTCAAGGTCATCAGGTAGGACCAGAACCTTTCTGTGGTATCTCAAATAACCAGGTCATGCAGACCCTTAAGGGCAACCTATTTGGTGATTCAAAAAAGCACTGGTTGTTACAACCAGGACTGCTACACGCCAAATCTCTTATAGAAGGCTACTCACAAAAACGAACTGCCGAGCTTCTTGAGCTTAGCAGGACGAACATCTGTGCGATAGCCCGCGCCTTAACCGGCCACTGCAAATTAAACAGGCACCAATTTCACATGAAACTGAGTGACACTGATGTTTGCCGGTACTGCAATCAGGAGAGGGAGACGCCTAAGCACCTATTGTGTGAATGCGACCCCCTTATCCACAAACGGAGTATCCATCTGGGCCGACACATTATTCGCCCGGAGGAGATTAAAGCTAGGAGTATTCTAGACTTCCTGGAAGCCTCCCGGCTAAAAGAGTTGCTCTAACAAGGTGGCGAGTCACAATAGATCTTTTAGGTCGCAGTGACTACATCTCCTACACTACGGGAGATGCATAGCCCCTAACCTTCAATAATAATAATAATAATAATAATAATCTCTAGTCAGAGGCGGGCCAATTTGCGTATATTTTTTTAAAATGTTTTATTGTCTACCGATATTCTTCTGTTTGTGCTGTTTGACATAAACATTGTTTTTGAAAGATTCATTTCCAGACCCAGCCGTTTACTGGCTGCGTTTAGGGCATCAAGCATGGTTTGAAGTTGTATGCTAGACTCTGATAAGAGAATTAAGTCGTCTGCGAAACGCAGGTGACTTAAATGTTTACCGTTAATGTTGAGTCCAGCTTTTTCCCCAATTTAATTCTTCTATTATTGACACTAGAATAGATATAAACAGTTTTGGGGACAACGGGTCTTCTTGTTTCACTCCCCTTTCAATAGGAAATGTAGGGCCAAAGATTCAAGTTTTATTTTGGCTTTGCTACTCTTGTAAATATTTCTGATTATCTCTGTATACTTGTTCAACTTCCTGAGCCTGTAAAGCAGTCCATAATATACTAGAGTATACTAGAGTGTGATACAGTACCTATCGAAAGCTTTTTGTAGTCAACGTACGCGATGTAGATCGCTCTTTGCTTTTCCTGGTATTTTTCCATTATTATTTCTAGAGTATGTATATGATCGATGGTCGAAAAACTCTTTCGGAAACCTGCTTGCTCTATCGGTTGTTTTGCTTCTATTGTAACACTTATCCTGCAATTTATGATGGTAGAAAATAAGTAGTTCTTAGATACATCAGAGTAAACTTATAGGCCTGTAGTTCGTAATATCTTTTGAGTCTCCTTTTTTGTAAATTAATAGTACATTATTACACTAGGGGTGAAAGTTACTTATTAAGCCCCGAGAAGGGGTTGGCGGCCGAGCGTAGCGAGGTCGCTAATTCGAGGGACTAAATAAGTAACTTTAACCCCGAGGTAAGCATTGTGCTTTTCATTACGAATACAAGAAGGTAGACCTAGTTTTTTTTTAAATAATTTGTCAGCTGTTAGTTGAAAGTAAAACTCCCTAAGGATGAAAAGTGTGATACTTTTCAGCCCGCTACTCAGGCAAGTTTAGACCTACTTTCAGAGTATGAGTAATGAAAAATTATTTCTGACTCCATCCATTGCGTTGGTATTTCGGCAGTTTCTAATATCTGGTTAAATAAATGTGTTAGGTATGGTGTCAGTAGCGGATAGACGACTTTTATGGCCCCATTGGTAATACCGTCTGGTCCTGGACTTTCGTCTATCTTCAACCGTTTTATTGCTTGTATGATTTCATTTTCAGATATCGGTGTTACATTTCCGCTCGTGTTTAAATTTATTAATAGAGTTTTCTATACTATGGTCCGTGCAGTCTTTTACTTGAGCACTATATAAAGCTCTATAGAAATTAGTTGCTATCTCTATAATTTCTTTACAATTATTTACAGTTTTACTTTCTCGGTTTAAGCCATCTATCCAGTATTTGTTCGTTTTTAATTCTTTGAGAGCTTTTTTTGAGCTTCCAGCTTGTCTTAAATGTTTTTCTATAGTCTTCGATCTGTAAGTTTTATAGTCATGTTTTATATATTTACTTATTAGTTTGTAAAGTGCAGATAATTCATTTTTTGTTGTCCTAGTTTTGGTCTTAGTATGATGTAGCTCCTGTCTTCTCTTGATAAGCGCCAGTGTGCGTTCTCTTAAAACTTTTCCTTTTGATCTTTCGTTAGGTGTTCGGACATCTTGTAAGCTCTGAGATATAGCCTTTGTTAATGTGTTATAATAAGTCTGCACTGTCGTTTTTCCTTGACAATCGTTTACAGTCTGTAGGTGAGATGAAAGGTTTTGTTTGTAATTTATTATTTCTAGCTCGTTTTTCAGTGATGAATACTTATTTTATTTATATCCTGGCATTTAAATCACCTATTATTAGGTAAATACGATATGCTTGGTCGATGGCCTTATTGACATCTGAGGAGAAAGTGTTGATACCCTACTCTACCCTACTCTACTCTACCCTACTCTACCCTACTTCACCCTACTCTACCCTACTTTACTCTACCCTACTCTACCCTATTCTGTCCTACACTACCCTAATTTTTTTTTTCCATTACAACCTTCTCCTCACAATAACAAAAAAAAACAACAAAATAAGAATTAGCGAAATCGGTTCAGCTGTTCTCGAGATTAGCGCTTAGCAGCAAATTTAGCGATTAATTTTTATATTATAGATATAGATGATGAATCCGACACCATGTACGGTGTATTACCGGGTACGGTATGTGGCCCGTGTGGCATAGTATAAAATCATTGTCTTCTTCTATTAGGGTGCCGCTGCGCCTTATTTCGCACAAACCAATTATATCGTATTTAATTCCTTTTATTTCTTCGCTTAGTTCGATTAAGCGTTCATAAGGGGCCATCCATTAATCACGTGATGTTTTTTTTGGCATTTATTGACACCCCCTCCCCCTTGGTGATACGTGGTGAGGTTTAAGACTACCCCTCCCCCTCCCCCCTATATCACGTGTATTTTTTCGTACCTGCAAAGAAACAATTTTTTAATTTATAAAAAAATACTGGCGGCTCGCGGGAACTTCATTTCATTCGTTGCCTGGCAACGGCCAGTTTCGATTTTGTACGCGTTTGACTAAAAATAAATACATGTAACGCCGCTTTTAGGTTGAGTATCGCGCGCTTGCTGAAAAAATAAGTACACGTGATATAATACTTTACCCCCCTCCCCCTTGTGATATTTCGTGATTTTTTATGGAACCCTCCCCCCCTTTTCGAGCCTCACATGATTAATGGACAGCCCTTAAGCAGATAATGTTTTGGCGTTGTAGGTTATTATGTAGTCATCTTCTGTTTTGTTTGTAGAATGACATATTTCTTGTGATTGTGTAATTTCTTGTATTTTTGAGGAAGACAAGAATTGGTTCTTTAAAGGGTTTTGGTCTTGATCTTCCACGGTGACCAGCCAGGTTGGAAGATGGGGTTTAGTTTATTTTTTGCTGTTTTTCATATGTTACCAGTGTTGGAGGGGGGCGGTAGTTGCTATGAGTTGTCAGCTTTGTTGCACGCAGAGCTGGGTGTGTTATTTTGCTTTTTATTCACTAAGAAGTTGAGCATGCTCGGCTTCACAATTCCTTCAGACGGGCTAGGAGTACCTCTTATAAATAAAAAATAAATAAACTCCATGCACAAGCATGGAGTTTATTTTTCTTTTTGACCTTTGCTTTTGTTCTGCCATCTGTTGGTGTTTCAGGAGATAATGTAAACAATCTTTTATTTTTGCCCGTGGTTTTGTTTTTGACTTGTTATCATATTTAATACTTTTGCTATATTGCCTTTTTCTCTTTCGAGATTAGCCTGCACTTGTAGCTCTTTTCGTTTCTCTGGTATTTGCTTTGGTTAGTCTTCCGTTATGTAATATGCAGTTGGTTTTAGTGCCTCTTTTCTTTGTTTCCATATTTTTATTTTAGTGCCAAGTGTCGTAAATGAATAGAATAGAATAGAATAGAAATACTTTTATTCGGTACAGAACAGACACAGCACAGCACAACGGATAATAGACAAAGTAAACAAAAACAAAAGTACAAAGTGCGCCGAGCGTGCCCGCACCGAAAGGGTGACCACCTCAGCATTTGCTGGGCGTTAGACACCCAGCGCTGATTTTCAGTTGGCACCCCGCAGTGACGCACGGACTAGGGTAAAGCATATATGTAATTACTCGTATGTGTAATTGAAATAAATATTGATGTTGTGTACCTACGGGTTTATAATTTTAATTGAATTGAAATACATAAATAACTGTTTTATAAATAAGAACGCAATATTATAATATAAAATTTGTGCCACATTGGATAAAAAGAAAAGAACCAATAAATAACTTAGTACCCACAATACCCCAATAAAAAATAAAAACACATCAGCCGACGCGCGGCGCGATGATCAACGCCATGACGTATAATCGAGCCACCGCTGCACCGGCCCGGTAATTAGCCGTCGCCCAGGACTTATACCATAACTAAAAATAAATACCCATACGAAACCAGCAAATCAAAAAGAAAAACATTTCCGTGAAATATTGACAAGTGCCACCAGTACAAAGTTACTATGAGATTTGTTTACTTTTTATTATTTATTATTTAATTGCAATCGGAAACGAGTCAGACGGAAATAAACAAAAGTGAAGTAAAACCAAGAGCTCAGCAACGGGCTCATCGCATCAACCCTGTCTTTATAGACAAGAAAGGTACATAACGTGAAGGTGAGTTTTTAAATTACTCGGTAAAAATCTGTCGTTTAAAAAAAAATAAAAAATAAAAAATAATAATAATAATTCAAAGAATGCATCATTAGATTGGTGATTAGATTAGATACAGTATTATATTCTTAAAATATATATATATATATATTAGCCTTACTATTGACTTATATAAAAGATTTATCAACATTAATTTCATTAAATTGTATTTGTGAACTTAAAATAAACTGTTTAAGTCTAGCCTTAAAACTACTCATACTTTTTAGGTCCCTAATGGGCGGGGGTATGTTATTCCAACATTTTGTGGCTGAGTACCGAAAACTACCTCGAAAAGCTGCAGTTCTGTGATGCGGAGTAGCTAGCTGCTGAGCACAACGCCTAGCCTCGCGCTGCCGATGACTATTTACCCACGCAAGTTTTGAGTATAGGTATGATGGACATTTAGTAAATGTAGTAATTATTGGGCGAGACTTTTCTCCCTTTTTGCCGATTCTCTTGACTTCTTCAAGAAAGAAAGAAAAACTTTATTCGAACCTCACACACCTCACTTCTTGAATATCTCTTTGATCTAGGCCTAGAGAAAAATATTCCTTTACGAACTTAATTATAATGATTTCCAAATTTTGGTATGAAGTTTCGGTCTCCTCAATACCGAAAAAGATAATATTATTTTTTCGTGCCTGCTTTTCCAGAAAGTATATTCGTTTCTCTTGATTTTCCAATTTTTCTTTGAGGTTTTCATATTTTTCATCCCATATTTTGAATTTTTCTTCTAGTATGCCATTTATGTTTTGTGTTACCGTTTCCGTTACTTTTTCGCCGCTTTTTAAAATTGTGTTTTTCTGTGAGTCGAGTTCACTCTGGATTTTACGAAGCGCGTTCATAACTTCTTCCATGATGTTCAAGGTAAAGTGTGGTTGTTTTGGTACTACAGGTGCCCTCTCACGGTTGATCTAGGAACTCGTATGTGGCGATCGTGGTCGCTGACTAGTTCGCTATCTCGACAGGTTCAATATCTATTACTTTCGGATTTTTTCAATAGATGGCTTTAGTTTTGTAGCGATTTTTGCAAATCATTCAATGATAGTAGGTTATATATTCACTGATTTTGTTTAAAATACGTAATGTTCAGTTATTATTACACAATTTGCTACACCATTGCTTGTCTTTTACCTCGTATAGTTTGTTTCTTCGGCGTAAAATACACAGAAGATGTAAAAACACAATCACGGTATTTCAGTTTTTCTGGCTTTGTAGTAGTTATTAGCTTTTTTCCTCAATGTATGTTATGATTAAGCTGTTTTTACACCACTTTGTTTCGTTTTCACTGAGTTTTTGCACTATAATTAATTTTACGGCAGCAATTTATACGGAGACGAAGTAGAACCTGGCTCACTAGCGCCACCCCCAAATGCAATAGAGCCCAAGATAGAGACAAATGGAATTCTTTAGAGGAGGCCTTTACCTTCGCCTAGGGAGGGGTTCTTGCACATGAATAAGTGTCAGTTTTGATTATTTCACAGTTTAGCAAATAATAATATAACTTTAACTTTACTTTGTAAATAACTATTTGTAAAGCAAGAAGTACAAGGCTTTTTTATTTTTATTTTATAGGTATACTGATCTGCTAATACGAAGCAATGGCAGCTGATTTTGTATGAGTAAGTACGATTTTTATTTAAAATATCAAAAATATCAATAATTTGGACATCCATGGGCATATAGTGATATAAGTGGGGTAAATGATAATCTGGCCAATCGACAGGGTTCTCCATTATTTACGCCACACACACCCTGTATAAGTTATTGATTCTAACTGTTATTGATTGATGTTATTTGTGTGTGCTATCAAGGCAAAGTTACAAAGGGTATGTTACCCGTTTTGGTCGTTTTATTTAAATAACCTGATAACAATCCCCGTAGGTAAACTAAATAACTTTCTTAGTCAACCTTTTCTCTGAAGGTAACACATAGATAACGCGTTTTTTGCGATATACACGGCCGTATCTTTTTTTTTCCTTAACTCAGAAGTCTGATTTTTTTTTTAATTCAAGAAAGCGCAGATCTGAGTAACGGTTATAATTTTAACTCGATACCTCCAAGTTTTCTCGAGTGCTTCGTAATCCATCTTGTTAGCCTATAAGGGTCCATCTCTTATATAAGATCCTTGTGATCACTTTGTTGTATGTCTGTTTATCTGATAAGAGCCTAAAGGCTGATAAGAGCCTAAAGGCTGATAAGAGCCTAAAGGCTCTTATCAGATAAACAGACATACAACAAAGTGATCACAAGGATCTTATATAAGAGATGGTCCCTTATAGGCTATAACTAGGCTAACAAGATCGATTACGAAGCAATATTACAAATTGTGAAGGGTATTTTCGTTTATATTTTTCATTGATTAGCAAAAAAACAACCGACCAAGACAACGAGAAAGTGGTAACGCTATCGAGTGGTGAAAACCGCTTGAAAATCGGTGCAGTAATTTTTGAGCTTATCACGAACAGACAGACGCGGCGGGGGACTTTGTTTTATAATATGTATTGATACAATATCGCTAGCCATTCATCTTAAGATACGAAAATTTGTAATATTATTTATTATCTTCGTCGTGAGTGATAGTCCATTGAATTGTATGGCGAGCGATATTGTATCTTTATTATAGTATCTTACCCGTGTGCAGCTCCCCTTAGTGAACTCCATTACGGGTGACGTAACCTACGACAAACTTATTATTTTCAGTTGGTACAGTAATGGGTCAAGGGATCGAACCGCAAAATTAAGTTTGTTTTTTATTGTATATACTTTTCCGGGATAAAAAGTACCCAGTGTGGTGCCCAGGATATTAAAGAATAATTATACCAAGTTTCATCGTAATCGAACCGGTAGTTTTTGCGTGATGCCTGAACAAACAGACAGACGGGCAAAAAAATTTTTAATCATATTTTTGGTTTCGGTGTCGATCTTACCCCTGCCAATAATGTTTTTTGATATTTTCAATGTAAGTAGGTACAGAATTTTCACTTCTACAGATTTATTATAAGTAGGTATAGATTTGAAGATACTTATCGTCGTTGATAGTCCAATACCGCGTAACTAACATTGTTAAATACCGCGTATGTACAAAAAAAGCAAAAATGAGATTTCGCAGCTGTAGGTTACTGATTGTAATTGGCGTCGACCTGTATGACAATTTTTTGAATCGGCCAATAGGTAAAGGAGTAAATCAAAAATAACAATACCGCGGATCGTTTGACGAACAAACTACGACACGAAAACCGCGTATTTGCGACAATTTGTCTGCAGACTTTATGTGACGCTCCGAGAAAAACATATTTTTATATGCAATTACTGGATTATTTTTATGTAAGTATGTCACACGTATTCTATAATATATTTTAAACAAAATTGGATCCTTTTATATGATATTGGCGTGGAAGTACGTCCAGTATCAGAAAAAGTAAAGCAGAACGTCAGAATTGGAAAAAAAATAAAAACCAAAAAAATAGGATGTTAGGAAAATAATGCATGGGGTATAAAAAAAAAATGATACGAAGTATGTCCAAAATGCCCTAAAACCTAAAAGAACTTTAGGTCCTAAATGTAATTCGCCATTGTGTCTTAGCAGCAAAACGCTGTTTTGTGCTGAAATTAGTGAAGAAGAAAGACGTACAATGTTTGAAACTTTTTGGTCTAGGTCGTGGAAAGAAAAAAAGGTATGTATGTATGTTCTATGACGGACATAAAGACAACTCAGAGGATTTCCCCACCATAGAAAAATATCTCTCAGCGTCGCCATAGTAAGGAGTATCATCACCTGTACGTATAATGGCATAAAAAAAGTTTGTCTCAAAACATTTCTTTCTACACTTGGTATTAAGGAATGGACTTTACGTTATTGGCTAAGAGATAGGAATCAAAGACGGCCGGAATAATTTACCTAAGTTACCATCACATTACTGTCAATCGAAATCTGTGCTCTACAGAATATACGTAGAATATTTTACAGCATCAAACTCCGGGCCGGCCGCATCACGAAAGCTCTATAATGACGTCTTTGAAGAGGAGAATATGGGGCTATACCAACCCAAGAAAGGCGCATGTGATTTCTGTTCCTCATATAAGGCTGGTAATGTGGAAGAAAGAGCCTACCAACAGCATGATAAAGCCAAAAATTAAGTGCGAGAAGAAAAGAAAAGAGATAAAGAGAAGGCAAAACTAAAAATAATCCACGCTATTACTGCGGACTTGCAGGCGGTGAAGTTGTGCCCATCTTTGAACGATAGTGTGCTGTATTTTAAAACGAAGTAAGCAGTACATAATATTACGATTTACTAACTTAGAACAGACCATGTCGATTGTTATTGGTTTGACGAGACAGCTTTTGATCTTAAAGCAGCCACGTATACATCTTTTTATCAATAAATATTCAATAGATTTCATTATTGTTAGTTAATTTGTTAACTGTAAAGATAAATAATGGACTGTTTCTTGTTTTTTTTTAGTTAAAAGTGATAATTTGAAGACTTTTTAATTTGTTCGTAAATGATAATGGCATCAGCTCATATTTAGTTGCTAAAAGTTTATTTTATTTAATAATTATATTTTATATTTGATGTTTTAAGATGGTCCCGTATAACTATGCAGCTTAGCTACACTGCTACACTGCTACTGCAGGAACAGTTGCTATTGCAGTTTATAAGCTAAGTTAGTATTTATAGAAGAAATAATGTCGACTGTTATTTTTGATAACTTTACTTGATTTTGGTCCATTTCTTTATTCTTTGATAACCTTATAATATTTTTGATTAAACTTAATCATTTAAATACTAAATTCTATTAAATAAATGATTGATTGAGGTTGTGGTTTATTTTTTTATTCCTTTACAGTTTCGCGTAAGTACTGTCTATGATCCAGAAACGTTTGAAACTATACAGCGTAAGTGACTTTGAAAATAAACTATAGGCAATATTGACTTTAAAAACAGTACATACGATAAGGGAGAATGAATTAGTCCTATGCTGAAGTTCATTCAAAGTTCGGCCGATTAGTTTTTTATAAATTTAGTTTTTTGGCCCTCCTGTAAAATCAGCTAAAGTGTACATACGCGGTATTTAACAATGTTAGTTACGCGGAATTGGACTATCAACGACGTTATATTACATCGCACAAATCCGCATAATCCACAATTAGTGGTTTACGGCCCATTCCCTTTCCCAGAGTGGAGGACTAAGGACTAAACTTAAAAGACAGTAGACTATCATTTAAAATTAATATAAGTCTCGAATGTACATTAAATCGTTGTCCAGTGTCCAGACCGGACTTGGGTACTGCATCGACTGTACATATGCATCGCTTAGATCAACTGCACATACTTCCTGGGCACACCTGAAGAAACCTTAAGGGCCGATCACAAAACCTCACGAGGTGCCGGTCGTACCTATGCCTTTAAGGTGATGCATCTCGACACACATTTTCACGGTTTTTCATACAACCGCTCATAACCGATTATGACGTTATTATACCTTTTTCATTAGGTATTTTGAAATCTTGTAGATATTATCTAGGCTTTTATTGAAAACAATTTCTAAATTTGTGTCAAACTAATCCAGTAAAGACCTCTGAAAATCTCTTAATTGTATGAACTTTGACACTTCATAATTTGCCTAAAAATTAAAATACTCAAAAAAGTAAAACTATAGAAGCCTTACAAATTTTATTAAGATTCTAAAAGACGACAACTTTTTTTAAAAACTTTTAAGGGTTTAAAAAAAACAGCAACTTTCCTGGAGCAAGTTTTGTGAAATTTTCGAGTAAATCTCGGAATTATCTACTAAATACTAACAGAATTTTCTGGCGGTATCTCTCTTTTTTTTTGTTGCCGATTCGTCAAACATCGCGTTGGATTGCATTAGATGAAGTAACAAGCTTTTATACCATTTTCGATGTTTACTATAGGCGAGTGGAAAAGGACCCTCTAACTACTGTCGGACTAAATTGAACAATTAAAAAACTATCATCTGTTTCTTATTTTTTTCTGATAGTGGTTGAGAAAGGGACACAGGACTTTTGTCATGGTCTTGCTCGCAACCAATATTCCCTTTTGCGTGTCAATAACACACATGAACTTAATGCTAATGAGAATAAAGAACACTTTGAAGTGTGATTATTGCTTCGAAGTCAATTTAGTTTAGTAAGAGATATAAAATCTTTGTTCCGCACAGACTTCTTTCTACGAAGCTCATGGACACATATTGTATCGTATTCTTTGGAACATTTTTGAGGTTGACGTAAACGTTCCAGTCTAGTATAGAAATTCCTTGTCTCTCGCTCATTGCGAGTAAAAATATAAAATACTTACTGTTAGTGCAATTTATAGAGAAATTCTGTGCGCAATATGCTATCAATCGTAATTGGTCTAACGTGGGGGTCTTTTTACAATAATTAGAGTTCTGTTTTAATTCGGGCATTTATCTCAAGATAGTGTAAATTCACATTATATCCTTGTTATGTCCGATCGCTTGATGTCTTTAATTTGAACTTGGCCGGTTTATTTATAACATATGTAAGTAGGTACATATTTCATTACGTAATCATTGGATAATAGTAGGTGCATTATGATATAAGTGTGTGATGTTAGTGATAACCGTCGATGCAGTATTTAGACTCGAGGGTCTTAAGAGAACCGAGAACGGTAATCATTCATTACTCACGTGTATCATACGACGTTTTTCAATACACTTGTGAATAAAATAACTGTAAAACTAGTAAACTTTTGTAGCGGTAAAAATCTGTTGTCATATGCGTTTTCATAGCATTATGCTTGTTAGGTAGGTGTGATAACAATGTTTCGGAAGCCTGCTTACTACGAGAACAGTGCGCGGGAGTTGTAAGTAGATACATTGAAATGTGTTAGATAGAACAACGAAATCTTGAAGGTTTGTTTTCGGTAACTGTATTGTTTTGTAAAAGTCTTAGAACAAAAGTTGTTGATTATGATGTTAACAATATAGTCCTGCAAGGGTGTTAGTGTTTTACAAATAACCCAGTAAGTATAATGGCATTTGTTACCAAACTGTGACATTTTGATTACATTACGCATTACGCACTAGTGCTATAATGTAGATAAAACCTTTTTGTTCAACCTCTCCCGCCATAATTTTATTACATTTACAGTATCAGGATGGGCGCAGGTCGCCCCGACGAGGACAAAAAAAAATGGACGCCCATATGAAAACAGATTTTTACCGCCACCAAAGTTTACTAGATTTACAGTTATTTTATTCACAAGTGTACTGAAAAACGTCGTATGATACACGTGAGTAATTAATGATTACCGTTCTCGGCTTTCTTAAGACCCTCGCCATGTCTGGGCACGCCACGATTATGGCGGTAAGTCCCCTCTTTGAGGCGTGGCTGGAAAGACCTCACGGCGTCCTTACCTTCCGCATGACGCAGGTCCTCACCGGACATGGCAAGTTCGGGAGGTTCCTGCATCGGAATCAGGCGGAAGAGACGCCCGGGTGTCGCCACTGTGCGCAATGCCCGGAGGACACGGTGGAGCACAACGTCGAGGTGTGCCCTGCCTGGGCAGAGTATCGCCGTGCCCTGCCTGGGCAGAGCATCGCCGTGCCCTCGGGGGGGCGATCGGCGGCGGAGACCTCTCGCGCCGGGCCCTGGTCGAGGCCATGGTCCGGAGCGAGGAGGAATGGCAGGCGGTCGCCTCCTTCTGCGAAGCAGTAATGCTTGCAAAGGAGGAGGCCGACCGCATCAGGCAACGGCGCCCTCGCCGCCGTTGCCGGGATTCCGATCCCGATTTCCGGCCACCGTAGACGCAGGCTCGCGGACGGCGAGCTATGCGTAGCTCGCTGTCCGATCGTCCGGTAATGAACCGAGTCTAAGACGTCGACGGCGCGCACTGTTCCCGCGTGCCTCAAGGAGTTGTCAGCAGCAGGAGGGGCCCAGCTGGGTCGAAGCCGACTGGGGACAGGGTTGTCCGAAAGGGAGCTCGTGCCCCGGTATGAAGGCTAGAAGGAACGGCGCGGGGTTTTTAGTCAGTAAGAGTCTGACACTGTCTCCCGCTCCACCCAAGAGCGGGTTTCGTCAAAGATGATTTTCCCCGTCGACAAAAAAAAAACCCTCGCCATGTCTGGGGTCTAAATACTGCCTTGACTGGACTGTAATCACTAACATTACAAACTTATATCATAATGTACTAATACTTGATTAAGCATTTTTTTTGTTCTTCCTTTTCATGTTCCTACTGCTGGGACTCAGATTTCCTCTCTAGGAGAGGGAATTGGCCGAATCCATCACGCGGTAGATGTCAGATATTTATAAACATCATAATGGCGGGACCAAATCTTGTAACCGAATAATTTTAGCATGTATATTTTGTACGTTTTAGTACGATTTTGTACGCTTCGTGAAATTTTTGTACTTCACACGGTTTAAGCGGAATTTCACGATATTATTGGCCCCGCCATTATAACGCGTTATACCTAATGGCGGGACCAAGCTTGTACGCTAAAACTATAGGTAACGAATTTCATCATTCTGATAAAACTAGTATTATGTACGCTAAATCGCGTACTTCCGAAAATCAACAATAGGTAACGGAGATATTATTAGTTTTTTTACAAAATCTTTTTTCTAATTTTTGACATTTACGCGCCTGAACAATGGGGAAGATTTTGTGTTCAGAGGTTCCCACGCGTATGACTATTTACATTCTGTGGTTCGGAGCGGTTCTTATGAAATTGTATGAAATATTTTTGTATTGACGATGTATTTTACCGGGAAATTAAATCAGCTCAAAGAGGAATTAAAGTAGAGGAGTGCGACCTATAGTGGAAGAAAGGCAGACCTTGTAGAAAAGTTAGTAAATAAAAGAAAAAAAGTACTGCAGTATTTTATATTTTCTTGGTGAATGTTATTACTGATGAACAATAAACTCTTGACCCTATGAACTTTTATCTTGTTTATTATTAAAATCTAAGCTATCTTCTGTTTTTGTCGGTTAGAGGCGTATGATAGAAATTTTAACTTCACCGATAAATTATGTCCCCCAGAACCAGTACAAACCGAAGTTATGGTCATACCAAAAGACGATTATTTTAAAGATATAAAACAGCAATACCCCATTGTCACCATTAAATAAACATCAAATACAAGAATATTTTGGAGAGTGAGTGTATTAGCTCATTTAATAAACTTTTTGTGCCTTTCTATGATCATTTTTCATAAGCACTAAATTGAAACCTGCAATATAAACAATCATGTTACATAGAACATTGAGAAAGATTTGAACGACCAAATATACCCATTCACCCGTAGACGATTTCACAGTCTTAAAATAATTTTCTGTAAAATGATGCCCACATAATTTATACAATAATCGTAAAAATGTAGATTGGGATTTTACCAATTCTGGTCGATTTATTGCTTTAGCCCACAATCTTTTCCTATTTTTATCTTTTGGGAATAAATAATTACTATTTTGTTTGCATTCCGGCACTGCTCAGTTCATTTTTATTATTTATATTTAATAGAATGCCAAAAAGTTATAAATAATGCTGCACAGATTTAAAGCCTAATGGATCATAAGTATAGCGACACCTAGCGGGAAAAAATGGCAAAAATATTTCCCATTTGACGACCAAAAATACGTCATGTAAAAAGTTGCAGTTATATTTCGTGCAGGCGCTTTATTATTATTTATGTAATAAAGCATAGTATAACACTATGTTATCAATAAATATTGAAGGTACGATATTGGAAAATTATTGTTTTACGTTTTAACATACTATAAAAATACTACTATAAATAACTTATAAGTACATCCTACTTTTCTACCCTCGGTAATAGTACCGAGGGGGTCAGTCTGCAACATAATACTTAACAATTTTTACTTAAAATTGAAATATTGTATTCTGAGTCAATCAAGAAACAATGGTAAAGTAATCAAACACAGATATTTTTAACTACTCAGTTACTTGGATAAGCAAGATGAAAAGCAATCTATTATGATATTTAAATTTCTTTAGTGGCAAGAGTTATACTGTACTGCATGGTGTCAGACGTAAAGAATAGCACCATCCCATATCTTCCCGTGGGTGTCCTAAGAGGCGACTAAGGGATATTTAGAGACTGTGCACACAATAGCACCTTAGATCACCTCATGGTGGCGAGTTAACCACCAACAAAAGCATTCCCAAGGAGGGTTGGTATCACAGGCTGGCGGCCGACTTTAAAAAACTAGCCAAATCCCTCAGCAACATGTTTGGTTTTGATAGAACACGCGATAGGGCTAAGGCGTACCCCACAGGCGACGTGCAGGGGTAGCACCCGGCTCCTGTGGGAAATAGACCAGGGTTTTTGCACCATTTCCGGGTGCAACGTAACAAGCAAGCTCGGGAAATGAGATTGAGGTATGCAAGTTGGAATGTAGGAATTATGACTGGGAGGGCGAGAGAGCTAGCGGATGTATTTAAAAGAAGACGGATAAATATAGCATTAAAATAATATTAATATGTTGTATCTATAACATGTACGTATTAAAAAATAAGTATGGTTATCAGTTGTCTAGTACTTATAAGTACACAAGCTCTGCTTAACTTGGGACTAGACGGCTTTGTGTGATAGTTGTGGACCATTATTATTATTATTTTGTTAATTCATTTTCACAACATATAAATTCCATAAATGGCAGCATTAAAAAAAACAGATAAAAGTCTGTCGTTGTTGATGCTTCAAACTTCATTCATCTTGTGTTCACGTGTATCTTATTTTCGTTTATTTTGTTATAATAATGCGGCACTTTATGATGTTGCAGACTGACCCTCGTTACTAGCGCCTGCACGAAATGTAACTGCAACTTTTTACATGAAGTATTTTTGGTCGTCAAATTGTTCAGGCCCGTAAATGTCAAAAATTAGAAAAAAGATTTTGTAAAAAAACTAATAATATCTCCGTTACCCATTGTTGATTTTCGGAAGTACTAAATCGCGTACATAATAGTAGTTTTATCAGAATGATGAAATTCGTTATAGTTTTAGCGTACAAGCTTGGTCATTATAACGCGTTATAATGTCGGGGCCAACAATATCGTGAAATTCCGCTTAACCCTTCAGATACCGTCAATTAGAGACACAATAGTAAGACAATAGATGCGCGGCCACCGGTGGTCGCTTAGGGATTCATGAATTAAACCGTGTGAAGTACAAAAATTTCACGAAGCGGACAAAATCGTACTAAAACGTACAAAATATACATGCTAAAATTATTTGGTTACAAGATTTGGTCCCGCCATTATGATGTTTATAGATATTTATATAGGTAATTCTAGGATATTCCAGTTTCTTCCTTATGTTTTCTTTCACCTTTTTTGGAAGCAGTGGTCATGAAATAAATTATACAAAGTGATGCACCTGGCTGGGCTTGAACCCACGACCTACTACAACTCGTAAGTTTCCTGACTTACGAGTTGAATGTCGCGGGTTCAAAGCCTGTTACCTCTGGGCCACTGCTACTCGTAGGTACTCCTAAAAGTAATTTATTTGAATTGGAATTACTTTCCACAAATTTTACAGAATAGAATATGGATAGACCAGATATAGGTACCTAGTCATTCACGAAAATTTCGGAGTAATGCAGTACTACCTACTTATGTAGGTATTACTGAAAAGATTTTAAAAAGATTAAATAGAATTTTATTGTTATTAGGAATACGTACATTAGGTATTAATCAATAATTTCTGATTAGCCAAAGCTAGTGTTGTTTATCAGTACCGGTTGTAAACGACGCGCACTCAGTCATCTGCGCGGACGCCGCCGAGCACGTGCGCCGTGGTACGAGTGTGACCAGTGTGAGCGGACATTTCGCCATGGAAGCGAATCAATTAAACCATCATGCAGCCGTAAGTATTTTTTGTTTTCACAATATTATTCTCACTCTTGCTTTTCGTGTTCAAAGATCAAATTTTCCATAAGCATTTTTTTATCTTTGAATATAGGAGCGAGCGAAAACTGAAGTAAAACATCTTCAGTTTTCGCTCGCATGGCACGCGAGCAGTGAAGTGAACTTTATACTCGATTCGTGCGTGTCGCGCAGTAGGGCAACTCGCCAGTTGGCGACGGCACTCGCGTCACCTCGGTCGTTTTACGATTCATGTACTTTCCGTCTACACGACGACCTACACAGGGTCAGCTGTCGATCGCGGTTATCTTATATTTTTCCAGAAGTAAAAACGATTTGAAGTCAAGTTTTCATTTTGAGACCGTGCCATTAGATTGCAGTGTAATTCAGCTATTTATAAAGTGCAGTGAGGGGATTGCTCAAACATTTTGGTTTTATGATTCACTCTTTGTTTTGGTAAGCAGGTACACGATTTGTAAGTTACATCTACTATAGTTAACCCACACAATACTTAAATATGAAAACAAAATTCTGCAAGTACCTACAGTCGTTAGCTATTAAACTTTGTCAAGTCCTGATTTGGAGCTGATGGTATTTTCTGACATAAGTCGTCAAAAGTCACACACTCAAATTCCCGCGCCGAACAATAACCCGTTACACCGCTACTCGGTCGTCTGTCCAAATTTACATAGCCGTGAGATGTTTTGCATTTATTTATCATACTATATATACCTAGTGACGAACTATCTTCCAATCCATATCACAGCTGCAATTGATACCTAGTTGTCACTTATATATATATTTTCCTGAAATTCGAGTAACATGGCACAGTATAAGAAACTGTCCGTTTAGTAGAGTCGGTACCTACTGATTCTAATTTATTTAGGAAAATATTAAGTAGTTATTAATTAGGTGTAGGAATGTCAATGGCGTATTATTATCAAGTCGTGAAGTTATTTTCCTCGTTCTGCTTAAATAAATATGGTACTTAATATTGATAGTTATTTTATACTATACACAGCTGTCTCAGAAGACGTTCTTGTACGTCTCAACATACAACAACGTTGAGCTGAAAGAAAACATACCTATTACTAGAAGAAAACTTAAGAACCCGCTGGCAGCGCCACTAACCGGCTCCAATTGTATTTCCAAACCGTCCAGAGATCCTAACTATAGTCACAAAATTACATCCAAATCGGTCAAGCCGTTCAAAAAGTTACCCAACTTCTTTACCTGTTACTGACAAACACACATACAGAAGAATTATATAAAGATTATTTACCAAACCAATCAGAAAGTTTTGCGAAATACAGTTTTTATTAGAGATGAAACGGATAGTAGTTTGGCCGGATACCGGATATTCGGCAAGCTACTAGGCCGGAGCGCCGGATATTCGGCCCTTTATTGCGTTGACGCGATCAGTTTAATTTGAATATTGGCGCGGTGAACGAGATCGCAAATATTCAGGCGCATTCGGGTCGCACGTAAGCGGAGATCGGGTCGACTCGGGGGCGTTCGAGTGTTATCGCGCGTGTCAGTTTGTGTTTGTTTCTCAGTTCGTTTGTTGTTTATTTAATTGTTTATCACTTGTCGTCGTGATTTTATGTTTGAATCCTGATAGATTAACAAGAAATGTCATCATCAAAAACACGATCGCCAATATGGCAATATTTTGATTTAAACAGTGACGATAACAAGTACGCGGTATGTTTATTGTGTCAGGTTAAAATTTCTCGAGGTGGTGAAGGAAAAAAGGCAGGCACGTAAGTTTTAGAGGTTATATTTTTGCTTCAATTGAACGAAAAGAATTAATTTATGAAACGAACGAATTCGAAAGAACGAATTTATGAAAACGAAAAAATATGAATATATTATATTCTTAAACTGATTTAAAAAAAATATGAATGTTCTTATATTCTTAAACAGTTCCAAAAAGTGTCATAATTTTTGGAACTGTTTCAATGAAGTGGCAAAGGATAATAGTAGTGATTGTCGCGATCAAGAAAAACAAAATCCAATTGCTAACGAGATTGACTTTTTTTTAAAGACATCTCGAATCGATCGCAATCACGACCCATACATTTGGTGGTCAGTTAATCTTAATCAGTACCCGCAGTTGTCAAGGTTTGCTAGAATTTATCTTTCAGCACCTGGCAGTAGCGTTGACAGCGAAGGGCTATTTTCAGAAGCTGGTCTGGTATACAAAGCCAAGCGGAGTCGCCTCTTACCAACAAACGCGGAAAGTTTGGTATTTATTCATCACAATTTGCCACTTGTTAATTTTGAGTATTAAACTTATCTATATATATAAAAGAAAGTCGTGTTTGTTACAACACTTATAACTCGAGAACGGCTGTACCGATATGGCTGAAAATTGGTGGGTAGGTAGCTTAGAGCCAGGTGACGGACATAGGATACTGTAGAGTAGGTTAGAGTAGGGTAGAGTAGGGTGGAGTAGGGAAGAGCGGGAGCGAAGCCGCGCGGGCAAAAGCTAGTAATTAATAAAACAAACATTTTCGATGTGCGATTATAAAAAAAAACGGTATCCATAACCTATTGGAGTATGATTTGCCTTGTGTAAAATAAAGAGATTTTTAAAAATTTTACTATTCGGTATCCGGCCGGATAGTGAAACAAGGGCGGATACCGGATAGTTACCGGATATCCGTTTCATCTCTAGTTTTTATGTACTTATATCTAAGGCACTGGCCACATGAAATTATTTTGAAAACGTTGGTTATTTAAAAGTAAAAATTAAATGACTCGAATTTTGAATTTCCATCCACATTTTTTCGAGAGCCAAATTAAATTAACGGGTCTCATTTGAATCAATGTGGCCTAAAACCCGATGAGTCGTTTGATCGACTTTAAATTGCTTTTATGGATGAAGGACCTTCAAAAGCAATCTACCATCTACCGCTGGTATAGCGAGCCTTAGGGCGCTTTCAATTTATGCGTTTTTTGACGGCCTGCTGCGGTGCGGATGCGATACGTTAGTCGTACTGCGTCGTTTGATCGTATTTTTCATACAAATCGCGCGGTGCGGCCACCGTGCGGTGCCGGTACCGCGAACACTCGACAACAGGACGGCAACGTTGTAAGCTAAGCATCACGTGTTCATTTCGGTGTTAATTCATGAATCCCCAAGCGACCACCGGTGGCCGCGCATCTATTGTCTTACTATTGTGTCTCTAATTGACGGTATCTGAAGGGTTAAATAGTGCGGTAAATAGACGTTAGAGCTAATTGCATCAAATTTTCATTTACGTATTTGCTAAAAATGGATGATATAAACGTGGAAGATTTTATAAATGAAATTGAAATACATCCTGCCATTTGGAACTCCAAAAGTGACAAACACAGCAATCGCACGGAAACAAAAAATACTTGGGAAGGCGTCTGTGAGAAATTTGTGGAAGATTTTAAAAATAAAACTACTACACATCACTGAGATAAAAACGCACGGCTGTAAAATACACTTTCAATTTAGACGTTCGGTGCCGGACTGCAACCGTACTGCAGCGGCCCGACAGCGAGATATAACCTGCGGCACGTTAAGCGTGCGGCAGACGTCCGACACGAAACGCATAAATTGAAAGCGCCCTTACTTTGGGGGATGAACAAAAACTTACGACGGCTGTCACGGAAGAAAGACAGTAGGCCCAGCGCGCATTGCCTCGTGGTGGAATGCGGTGTTTTTATTCTACCGTGCGGTAGAATAAACGCAATCATGGGGCCGCGCACTGCGGTGAATAAAACGCACGTTTTGTCATTCGAACTCCGAACTCGGCTGTGCTTACATGTCATCGTTATGGACTACCATACAAGAGTCACTATCTGCATATTATATTTGTTATTACGTAAAAAAAAAAACCGGCCAAGAGCGTGTCGGGCCACGCTCAGTGTAGGGTTCCGTAGTTTCCCGTCCGTCACAATAAGTGTCCCCACTTAACGAGTTAATAACGTACAGCGCCATCTCTCGGAGAATTGGGTTACTAATTTATACAAACTAGACAGGTTATGAAGTAGTTTTTCTGAGTCAGGGTCATGTTATCATGTATTGATTCATGCTCCAAGGGCTGAATGAACTATGTTGAAATTTGTTAAAAACTAGACCATATCTCATATGTAAGTAGAATAATTTTCTATCCCGGATAGTACCTATGTGTTCTCCTTGAATGATTTCCCACTTACAAGCAGGCGAAGTCAATAGCAGAAACTAGTTAAGTTAAAGATAAAATGATATGGTGCTTTCATAGTGAAACTACTGAACAGATTTTGATGAAATTTAGTACGGAGTCAGCTTGAATCCTACGGAGGGACATAGCTTAGGCTGCTGTTTATAGCTTCGACTTCGACCTAGCATTCGCATTATGGGGCTGTTCATATATTACATAAATAGATTTTTTTTTACAAATATGAACTCTCCCTACTCCTTGTCAGCCAAAGTAAGCAAAACTATCACCACCTATGCTTACATAATAAACATTGGTACAAATATTTGTCCATATGGTTTCATTATTAATCATATACGCTTTAATTATTATGCAATTATTATGCTTTCCGGACTACAGTTTATATTGCGCGGGCAGAGACCTGTGCTCAGCAGTGGAATTATAGGTAGCCTATGTGTTATTCCAGTGTCTCTTCTACCTACCTACCAAATTAGATCTAAATCCGTTCAGTAGTTTTTGCGTGAAAGCGTAACAGACAGACAGAGTTACTTTCGCATTTATAATATTAGTAGGGATGGATAATTTTTGAGGGTACTTTAAGTAAACACAACTTTTAATTGACTCATATTTAAAATTAGTTTTAAAATATTTAGTATATATTTATTGTGTTTCATATGCACTGAAAGTTTTAATTATCCTCTGATGCACTAACTGCACTAATAATTTTTCCTCTCACTGTCACCTGTCCTGCACAATCACAACATCACTATGGACTTATACGCTAAGCTGTAAGTTGTATGGAGGATCTGTCTGCCACATTCACCTCACGGATGGACACTTACTAAAAGGAGTTGAAGAACATGAGTAGCAATGATGTCACTCACAAGACTGTAGCCATTCTATCCCGGGACTTCATGGGGTTCAAGTGCCTTATATGGAAAACCATGAGTGCATTAAAGACCCAAATGGAGTTGCTGACTGTGGGTTTGGATCGACATGAAATGGCGTCTCGTAGGCGAGTTTTGATCCTACATGGCCTTTCTGTGCGGAAGGATGAAGATCACGCGGCACAAGCTTTGTCAGTACTAAAAGATAAAATATCTAACATCACTTCGTAGGATATCTCATCCTGCCATCGCCTGGGAACGGATTCAAGTAAGCCACGGCCGCTTCTTATGCGATTCAACGGCTACAATTTGCGGAGCGAGGTATGGCGTAGCAAAACATTGTTGAAGGGTTCCTGTCTGGTAGTCTCGGAATTTCTAACTAAGGCTAGACACGACGGGTTTGCCCGTTAACACTTTGTTGTTTTATAGCAGTGCTGGACTTCAGAGGGCAAGATTATCATTATTCTCCTGGATAAGTCGCGCCGAAAGATTGAGTCCGCGGTTGAACTTCAACATCTTGTTGCGCTGTTTCCAGAGGCTACGTCTTCTAATACGTCATCAGAGAAGACATCACGTAGGCAAGATAGATAGCTAAATTCTTTATTGCACTTAAAATCAAGTCAAATGATTGACGCACAAACTTTTCATAATTATATATACCTATTTCCTTTTTTTATATTTGTTTTTCAACTTCAGGTCTTAATTAATGACCTTTGTGGGAGAGACACCACAATTTTGCCAATAACACGTGCAAACTGATAATAAACCATCAAACATTGGAGAGTATTTAGCATATTTTGTTTTTAATGTCGGTCATTAAATATTAATTTGTTAAATTGGTTCTAGGTTGACGGTCGATGACATTGACATTTATTGTGACTAGAATATTGTAACTTAGACTTTAAACTTTTCGTACGGAAATATTTACAGAATGTTAACTTTGTGATTCGGATATCAGTCTTTTAATCCTTGTTTAGATGTCGGGTGCGTTGAGGATTTTTGAAATAGCAGTTACATAACTGTTATTTTTGTATTTGTATATTAAACTTGCTATAGTATTTATTTATTATATAATATTTATATATATATATTTTATATTTGTGTCATGTTTGATAACGTTGATGAAAGTTTTGTTTCCTGTTCTGCTGATTCTTCTGATGAGAGCAGCTATACTAGTGCGTTCAATGATGATCCTGTCCACTTACGCGACCAACTCTTTTCTACTTTTTCATGCTTTAGTAAATTCTTTAATGCAGTCCTTATTAATGCTCAAAGTGTTCCCGCACATCATTCTGATCTAATCTCTCCTTTCGATGCAGACCTTATTTACGCTGTCCTTGTCTCAGAAACAATTCTCAAACCTATGCTTCATTTAACGCAATACTCTTTGCCTGGTTACAAGCTTGTGCGTAATGACAGAACTGGCAAGGGCTGTGGAGGAGTGGCCATCTACCTCCGTGGAGACATAATGTACTAAAGGATCAGTCCCCGAGTAATTATTATAAATCAGCTGAGCACCTCTTTATTGAAATCACTTTTAACCACACTGAATTGCTTTTAGGTGTTTACTACAGTCTTTCCTGTCGTATTGATTACTTTACTTCTTCTGAATCAAAACTTGAAATTTTTATCTTCTTTATATGATCACACTATAATACTCGGAGAGTTCGACACCTGTATGATAAAGAATTATGTACGCAGTCGTAAACTCCAGTCCCTTGTCTCTTCTGTCGATATGCATATCCTTCAGCTTAACGCTACCCATCATGCTCCCCATTGTTACCCTTCACTCCTAGACCTTATTCTGGTTTCCGATCCAAGCAAAGTAGCCACACACGGACAGCTTTCTGTATCTTTCTTTTACCATGACCTTATACGTCTCTCTTATAAAATTCGTCCTCCAAAACATAAATCTAAATTTCTTTTCCTTCGCAGTTTCAAGAACATAGTTCTGGATCGTTTGGTGGAGGACGCGAGCAATATTAACTGGTCGCCTGTTTATGATAGCAATGACGTGGACACTAAGGAAACTGAATTTAACACATTAATACTGAAACTCTTTGATGTGCATGCCCCACTCAAACAGGTCAGAGAAAAGCATATTCCAGCTCCTTGGTTATCTGGCAGTGTTAGAAGCGCGATGTCAAAAAGGGATAAGGCTAAAAGGCGATACAAAAGAGATCCTACTGATGAGAACTGGTCTTTATACAAAAAACTGCGAAGTGTCTTAAATCTCTGGGTATCGGTAAAACTGTTGATGACAGCTCACCTATTATTGACCTTAATTCCATTAATGTTCATTTTACCAAATCTCCTGTTATTCTGGACGACAATGTCAAGGCTACCACTCTTAGCTATCTGTCTAAACTTCCACTGCCTACTAATGCCTCGTTCTCTTTTCACCCGGTTACGGAAGGGGATATTAAACGAGCCATCACATCTATATCCACGAAAGCGGTGGGTGATGATGGCATGGCAAGCATGAAGGTGATGGGTCTTCAACTCCAGATGCTTTTTCCTATCCTGAATGAACTCGTTCCTATCATCCTTTATTTTATCAACTATTCCCTCTTTACTGTTTTCCTTCTGCGTGGAAGAAAGCACATGTCCTGCCTCTACCCAAACTTCCTAATCCCTCGTCAGTTTCCCAGCTTCGTCCATTTCCAAGTTCCATACTCCCAATCCTATCCAAAGTTCTTAAGAGTATTGTTAATAATCAACTGTCTCATTGCTTTTCATCTAATGACTTGCTGAGTCCATATCAATCTGGATTTCGTCCTGGCCACAGTACTGTACGGCACTAGTTAAAATAACTGACGACATCCGATTGGCCATGGAAAACAAGCGTCTTACAGTATTGGATCTATTGGACATCAGCAGTGCTATTAATTCAGTGAGAGCGGCGCATAAACTATCAAATCAAAGTCAATCTGGGACGTAAATAAAAATTCAGTAGTCCTGATAGTAACATAATTGATTATTCAAGCAATTTAATAGCTTCAAAAATCGTGATAGTATGTTAGAAATTGTATTATTTTATTTAAAAGCTTTTTCATTTTACAATCATAGATTAAAACATGCAGATGTTCCCTTCCACAAAAATTTATTGCCTGTTTGTTTTGTTTTTAATATATTTTTTTTATTTTTTTGTATAAATAATACCAATGAAATCCGTCAAATTTAGAAATTATGACGACGTCTGTTTTTCGCTACTGTAAATACTCAGCAAGAAATGCCAGTCACACTTTCCTTTTAATATTCCTGATAAGGCTGATTCTGCTATAATTATAGATGTTGTTTGTTTTGTAACTAAATATAACAGCGCAGTCCGGACCATCATTCACTAAAGATACCTGTTCTTTAGAATGATGATTACAATAAATGGTTACATTATTTTACTCGATTTTGAAGTCACTTATATTTCTTAAACTAGTAGAACGTGGTTTTTTGAATTTACACTAACGAGGACTATTGGTAAAGTTTTGAAATAGTTATAGTAATGAAGTATTGTAGGCAAAAACCTGTGTCACTTCTACGGTATAAAACTCTATATGGATAACATGTCATTACACTATGTTGAACTAAACGCGTAAGTATTACGAAATTCATGGCGCTTAAGATGTTTTCTCTAAAAACTATCAGCGCTTTAAATTTTAACAGTTCTGTTAGATGATATAATGCTAATGTAGCGCTGTAGCGGCTTTTTGTTTTAAAGTTTTCAATATTTTGACAAATAGTTTCCATGAAAGGGCTTATCTATCACTAGAATATAAGCAAAGATTTTATATTTATATTTTACCCTACTCTAACCTACTCTACCCTACTCTACCCTACTCTACCCTAATCTACCCTACTCTACCCTACTCTACCCTACTCTACCCTAATCTACCCTACTCTACCCTACTCTACCCTACTCTACCCTACTCTACAGTATCCTATGTCCGTCACCTGGCTCTAAGCTACCTACCCACCAATTTTCAGCCATATCGGTACAGCAATTCTTGAGTTATAAATAGTGTAAATAACACGACTTTCTTTTATATTAGGTCTTTACCTATGAAATTGCCGTTCTGCAGTACCGGCCATTTCAAATCAAAATAATTTTTGTTTGGCTAAGAATTCTAATTGCAAATTAATTTTATTTTAAAACATGGATTTTTTTTTCCAAAAGTAGTTTTCATTTGTTTATTGATTAGTTTTACATTTTCATCGCATTTCAATCTTTTTCGTCATCATGGATACGTTAAAAATTCAAGTAATTATGGAATATGAGTACCGTTGTGGCAGCAATGCGGCACAAGCGGCACGCAACATCAACGACGTTTACGGAGCTAACACTACAAACCAACGCACCACCTGTTATTGGTTTGCTCGCTTCTGTTCTGAAAATTTCGACCTGAAAAATCTATTATATCCTAAAAAAAAAACCTATTATATCCTATGAATATAAGTCAATGCACGTATATAATTTCAAGCATAGACTAAAATAGGTACATATAAGGCCGTAAAGAAATAAATTGACGACATTTTATTTTTTATTATTCCTAATAGGTACCTACTTTCAAAGTTTGACGCACATCTCGCAGCAGTATTAAAACTTAGAATTTCACATGAACCTACGCACGCAGCCAAGCCTTGTATCGCGCCATGTGCTGATAAGTGATAACCGCTCTCATTATCACTGTTATCAACTCGACATATAATATCACCGAAAGGGTTATATTTATAAACGAGGATAAACTGACATGTCTTGAGGCTTAGGTACGTCTTTTTGTGCACAATATAATAATCGCGTGCAGCAAGTCTACGTCCGCACCACGGAATAAAGACTGTTCTGTGGTCCGCACCCCCAGAGCTCTCCACAGTCCTCGCATGCATCATAGTAGGTACGCTAGATAGGATGCGTCCTCGCATGCATCTAGCGTACTATAAAAAAAAACAATTAGGAACGGTTCGGTAAATTACTTTACTAAGTAATTTTCAATAGTACTAAATATGAAACTGTTGCATAATAAGGGGTTCGGTTTTATAACATAACATTCCACGAATATTTTATTACCTAACTAGCTTTTATCCGCGGCTTCGCTCGCGTTATATTCGGAGTAACACGGTAACTTATTTTTTCCCGACATCTTCAACAAATATTGTTAATGTACACAGAAATAAATACAGAAACTTAACTAATTGTAAACTAAAACCTTCCTCGAGAATCGCGCAATCGAGTGATGAAAACCGCTTGAAAATCGGTGCAGTGATTTTTAAGTTTATCGCCACAGACAGACGCGGCGGATACAATATCGATCGCCATACAAATTCACCTTAAGATACGAAAATATGAAATATTATTAATTATCTTCGTCGTGTGTGATAGTCCATTGAATTTTATGGCGAGCAATATTGTATCTTAAGATAAAATATTATAGTATATAAGGGCTTGCGCTCATTTGAGATAAGATGTTTTAGACAGAACCATTATATCTACGACTAGAGATGGGTGCTGGATAAAAACTCATCGGGTATTTACCGGGTAAATACCCAATTTGGGTATAAGCTGGGTTTTGACCCGGTAAATACCCAAAAGCATGGGTCTAAACCTTTAAGACTTTGACATGCTGTGATATCCCAATGGTATTTTAATTAAAACTACTATAATCAAAGTAATCCAACTAAAAACATTTCATGTAAAGTGTTGCCAAGACGACCACATCAGGTTTGCCCTGTGAAAAAGATATCAGATCTTATGTAGAGCCAAGTTTCTGAATCTACACGGCCTAACTCTACAGACCCTAACTTCACAAATTTTACATATCAGTAAAAATGTATGGCTTCGCCGTTTCGCTACCCTCGTGGAGGTGATGCGAATATTTAGTTTCTGGAGTAGGTAACGAAACAGCCAAGCCATACATTTTTCGTGTCGTCTTGGCAACATTTTACATGAAATGTTTTTGGTAGAATTTCAGTTCTTTTTGTAAGTTGCTAGGCAGTCTTTATTTTTTTCTTCTTTATTTCGGCTTTCTAACATTTTGAAGTCTCATACAAACTTCCACTTCCCATTTTAGGGGATGGTGGGCGAAAGTTATAAGTTGATGAATTTTTTTGTTGGTTGTATTCTAAATTAAGATTACATACCAAATTTCAGCTGTGTAGTCATCAAAATGTTTGGCTACTTCAGGAAGTAGCCAAACATTTTGATGATCATCAGTGTGTCAGTGACGAAATCGGTGTATTTTAGATATCAATAAAATCTAAATTATTAAAGCAATTCAATTGAGACTTTGTATGTTTAATTAGTCTATTATCGACATCTTATTGTGAGAATATGAAAAGGTAGGTAGTGCCCTTGCACTTCGCTTGGCTCGTCTTTGGCGGGGGCACTGCCGTGCCCCCAGATCCAAACCGCCAAATTTGGTTCAATTTTTGCCGATACCATGTACATTTCATGCATAAAACATATATGATAAACATTATTTTATTGCTAAAAAAATGTATAAAAGACTTAAACAAAAATCGAAAAAGTAAATTCCCATCATATTGGTATTTATCCGGGTAAAAATCCTGCATTTGAGTATTTACCGGGTAGAAACATCTTTATCTACGACACAGGGCGCTAGGGCTGTAGATAAAATATTGATATATCGGAATATCGATATTTTTTCGAATTTATTTTATCGGCTTTGTCTTAAAAAACAATCGTAAGTCGGCTCAAAAATAATTTACTTAATTTGTAATTCATGATATTTATTAAAAAAAAAAAAATTATAAATGTATCAAAATGTAGAGTTCTCAGTAATTATTCTTAAATTTTGAAGACGCGTGGGAATGAAAAACCCTTCCCCGTTCCTTCTAGCCTTCATACCGGGGCTCGAGTTCCTTTCGGATAACCCTGGCCCCAGTAGGCTTCGACCCGTCTGGGCCCCTCCTGTCGCTGACAACCTTGAGGCGTGCGGGAACAGTGCGCGCCGTCGACGTCTTGGGCTTGGTCCGGACAGTTACCGGACGATCGAACAGCAAGCTACCCATGACTCGCCGTCCGCGAGCCCTGTCTACGGTGACTGGAAATCGAGATCGGAATCCCGGCGGCGGCGGCGAGGACTCCGTTGCCTGATGCGGTCGGCCTCCTCCTTTGCTAGCATTACTGCTTCGCAGAAGGAGGCGACCGCCTGCCACTCCTCCTCGCTCCAGACCATGGCCTGAACCAAGGCCCGGCGCGAGTGGTCCACGCCACCGATCGCCCCCACGAGAACACAGCGGTGCTCCGCCCAAGTAGGGCACACCTCGACTGTGTGCTCGACCGTTTCCTCCGGGCGTTCCGCACGGTGGCGACACCCGGACGTCTCTTCCGCTTGAATCGGGTGCAGGAACCTCCCGAACTTGCCATGTCCGGTGAGGACCTGCGTCATACGGAAGGTAAGGACGCCGTGAGGTCATTCCAGCCACGCCTCAAAGAGGGGACTTACCGCCATAATTGTGGCGTTCCCAGTGCCTATTCACCATGAGATCCCACCGGAGATCTGTCCGTCATGCCTCGACCTGTCGTGGCAGTGGATTTTCACCCCGGCGTTGCATCTCCACGCGCATATCGTGCATGTGTACAAGGACTGTTGCCTCCAGATCCCACGGTGGTAGGCCAGCCAGAAGGCTCGAGTTGATTTTGAATAATTAAAGTGTAAATTTTATTAAATAACTCAAAATTGTATATAGGTAATGATTATGAAAAAGAATTTTTGTATTCGAGTTTTTTGGCTTTTTTGAAAAAAAAAAAACCATAAGGCCCATTGTAAGCGACCACGTTTCGGAGCCATAAGTTATCACTGGCAACACGCACTGGTCATAAACTTTCGTCTTGAGACACTATGGTATATTCGCGCAACTTCCCGAACGCTGCCCAGCCGAGAGTCGGTTTCGACTATTGACCTCTTTCTTAAAGTTAGACCTACCCAACTGGACCGTCTGTCCCAGGTAAACGTAATCGTCCACAACTTCGAGTGTAGAGTCTCCGATGTTAAGAGGGTCCTTTTCCACTCGCCTATCGTAAACATCGAAAATGGTTTAAAAGCAATCCAACGCGATGTTTGACGAAAAGACAACGCAAAAAAAGAGAAATAACGCCTGAAAACTCTGTTAGTATTCGGTAATTCCGAGATTTACTCGAAAGTTTCACAAAACTTGCTCCAGGAAATAGCTGTTTTTTTTAAACCCTTAGAAGTTTTTGGAAAAAGTTGTCGTCATTTAGAATCTTAATACAATTTGCAAGGTCTTTAGAGGATTACTTTTTTGACTTTTTTAATTTTTAGGCAAATTATGAAGTGTGAAAATTCATACAAAATAGGACATTTTCAGAGGTTTTTACTGGATTAGTTTTACACAAATTTAGAAATTGGTTTCTTTAGAAACCTAGATAATATCCACAAGATACTGTGTTTCCAAAATATCTAATGAAAAATGTGTAATAACGTCATAATCAGTTATGAGCGGTTGTATGAAAAACAGTGAAAATGTGAGTCATGATGACTTTTTCTTTACACCTCCAGAAACTAAGATTTTAATAAACAAAAAACCTAGAGACTTTTTTTAAAAAAAGGAACCTAATATTTAGACGCGAGAATTTTCGATTGAAAATTAGGGTGCTTTTTCGATATTAAGTCAAAAAGAACGTGAAAAAATAAATATTTTAAATCAAAAAAAGAAAGTGTGTTTGGGACATAATAAAAAACTTTTTACAAAAAAAAATTAAACCGACTTCAATGTAAAAAACTGAAAAGTACAAAATAATTTTAATTTCGGAAGTCGATGTTTCTATAATAGATACCTAATTTTTTCTCTTCGTTATTTAACAACGACTTCCGAAATTAAAATTATTTTGTAAGTACTTTTCAGTGTTTTTTACATTGAAGTCGGTTTAATTTATTTTTCACTTTTTAGTTATGGTAGCACCACTAAAAAGTACTTACCCTTCAGCCAAACATAAATTACCTTAAAGCCAGAGTGCATCTCATAACGATGCTAATAATCCCAAATACGGTTATATTACATTAATTTACCTTCCGACTTTATCACCAGATCGGTTCGATACATTCCCTCCCGTTTTTCTTTCAGTTAGTCATCGACTACTCGCATAAACAAAGCAATTTTACTTGTTACGACAATTCTGCTATTATTCTATGAGGAGTTCTGTCCCATATCTTCGAAGTTCATGATCAGGGGGCCGACCATAAGACCTTAACGCAGTATTGTTTTAATCTTACTTAGGCTTTTCCTACCATAACCCCTTCAAAACAACCTTCCTTTAAAACAAGATTGTTTTCTAAGCGGTTTTGTGGCGTCACTCTTAAAAAGTTCATTCTTTTCGTACTGTGACGGAATATTTGACCGCTAGCAGTATTGTTTAAAACCTTATTTCGATGCCTGAATGGACACGCCATTAGTGCACGAACAACAAGTTATTTCACTGGAATACATTGTTTATAATAAGTTTTAAGCATAACATAAGCATTTTACTTCGTAGGTCCAATTATTCACATGAAACACCATACACTTGAAGAATCTGCTTTTGACCCTAAACCTAACCCTGCCTTAACTCTAAATTTAAGCACTTGCAATCTATATTAATATTTCTAAACTCGGTTCGCACTTCACAAATCAACACTGATAAGAATCTTGTTAATGTAAACATACGTTCCGAATTCTGAATATTGTTACGTGCAACTAAACTAAATGTTAACGTAGTCGCCCGCAGCTTTTTTTAAATTATTTTTCTACTTTATTTTGCAAATTCTTGAAAGTTATAACGTCCTTTTTATGAAAGTTACTTAGATCCTTTTAAAAATATATTTTAAAAATATATTTTTGAAGTTAAATGTATTCAATTGGTTCACAATGAACTAGCGATTCGAACAAACATGTGAAAGAGACAACGCTATACAGATCTATAGAGCGCGTATCTTTTCTGTTTAGCAGGGAATAGACAAAATCTTTAAAATCGTTCGTTTTTTCCTAGCCCCTAGCAGGAATACAATCATACTAAGTGATTAAGTTCATGGTACGAAATGAAGTAATATTACTTTATGATGGAAACAAAACGTTCCTGCAATAAGATTATTTTGTAAATCTTTATGGTCGGCCCCCAGATCATGACAATATTTCTATGGAACCAACTTGGAAGCATAACCGTTCAATCAAAAAAATATTTTTGTCAAATTCGGTCCACAATTGACCGAAATATCAGTGAACATACATACAAAAAAAAATAAAAACATACATTTAGCCGAACATAGAACCTCCTCCTTTTCGAAGTCGGTTAAAAAGGTAAATTCTTATTAAATTTCTTGGAAAATGAATAGTTTTTCCAAAAGATAAAAATAAAAAACCAAAAACTTAGTTATTTGAATTATTCACATAAATTTTGAGGTTACGTGGAAAAAGTGTAAATACAAAAGTTGTAGATCTTTTTCTTATCTACAACATTGCAATTTAACTTTTTTGCATAGGACTTCTAGTTTTGTCGAAATTGAGATAAACTGTTTTTTAACCTTAAAAATGAACACCCATCCATTTCCCGACCTCAGATCGCCCGTAAATTATTTTTCCTTTCATTTTGGTTATATTCTCTTCCTTTTCTAACAGGTTTCATCCTACTATGATTTTATTTCACTTTTTACCATTTTCAACGGCTTCAGCACTGGTCTATAAGTGTACAATGAGCGGTCTTATCGCTTATATTTTACTAGTTTGATAAGAAACTATCGAGAAAAGGTCAATAACACACAAAATGTTAGTTATCAAAATATGTTCCTTCAGAAATGATACACTTACGCCAACGAATAATTTCAAGAGTATTTTTTACTTTTTCGATCCATTTAAAAACATTTTTTTTTTACAAAACTTTTACTTCTGCACACATGCACTCGAAAAATCTTGTCCAAAAAATAATAAAGTAGAGCAACATTCTATCGTAGTCTATGTTAGAGTAAGAGCAACGTTAGAGCGAGTTGTACATTGTAAATTCGGCGTGGTTCACACGTCTGTACGCTCCGGCCGTACCACTGAGGAATTTATTTACGTTTAGTTTTAGTTTACAAACACATTTTTTAGATATCTTTTAAAACAATTTACTTCTGGTTAGACCTTATCCCATTTATTTGGCGTCGGCCCTCCTTGTCTCATAGTGCACGATTTTGTGCTATGTCGATGTCGAGATGAGCTTTGTTTAGGTCTCTTTGGACCGTCGTCAACCAAGTGGAGGATGGTCTTCCACGCGTGCGCTTCGTTGTAGGCATTTCAAGGGCAAGCTTCACCATATGATCATCTGGGCGTCGTTGTACGTGACCATACCAACGTAAGCGCTTCTCTTTGACTTTGTCGGATATCGGAGAAACTTTAAAACTGTCTCTTAAATGTACTAATTTCGGATTTTATCTAGTAGTGTGACTCCCGCTGACCAGCGAAACATGCGCATTTCTGTTGTGTGCCGTTTATTTAAGTGCTGTTTGTTGATTGCCCAACATTCAGATCCATGCAAGACAGCTGGTCTAATTGCCGTCTTATACAAGTGGCCTTTAACTTTAACTGGCATTTTTCTATCACACATGACGCCTGTGAGTTGTCTCCACTTCATCCATCCGGTTGTAGTCCTATGAGTAACATCTTGTTCGATTTTGCCATCGTTACTAATTATTGACCCAAGGTATTTAAATTGGGTCACCGTGGGTAGCAGAGTACTTCCTATCGAGAATTTGATGTTGTTCGGGTTACTATTGTTTTCAAAAACGCAAGACATGTGTTCCGTCTTCTTTCGACTGATTTTAAAACCATTTGTTTCGATTGCCTCAATCCAATGGTTGAAGTTCTGTTGGACCTCTTCTACAACTTCTGAAATCAAAACGTAAAGAATGTTCCACGGCAGTGGCTTTCGGTAGCGTTTTGTAAGGTAATCGATTGTAGTTTTGAAGAGAAGAGGGCTGAGTGTAGATTACCACTTCCTTTACTTCTGTAGCTCATTAACATAAGATAGCGGTCACCTCTTTATGTTTTATTAATAACTAGCTTTTGCCCGCGCGGGTTCACCCGCGTACATAATCCCAGGATAAAAAGTATCCTATGTGTTATTCTGGGATATGGTCTACTCGTGTACCAAGTTTCTTCGAGATCCGTTCAGTAGTTTTTGCGTGATCATCCATACATCCATACATCCATCCATACATACAAACTTTCGCATTTATAATATAGTAGGAAGTAGGATAGTAGGATTTCATAAATATCTTCTCTTGCTCTGGGTAGGGCGAGTGGGAGTGTCAGACTTTTACTGACTAAAACCCTTTATACTTGCTGCAGTTGCCCACGGTAACACTTTCGAAGGAACGGTGGTCCCACGTTCATATCCGCCTTTTGTTTACTCTGTTTTGTGAAAGTTCACCGTCCTTAGGTACGATGGGTTTGGTATCCTCCCCGTGGTCGTTTGCGGGGACTTCAACGCCTAGAGCATGGCTTGGGGTTCCCGGTACACGAACCACCGGGCGGGGCCGGGTCGTCCTGAAACGGGGTTCTGTTCCCACGTTGGTGCGGAAGCGGGGTGAATTAGTAGTGGACATCTCGTTTGCCAGCCCCGCTCTGTCGCCGCATGTTGTCGACTGGCGCGTTATGGAGGTACGAAGACGTACTCCGACCACCGGTACATCCGGTTTGACGTCTCCACCGAAACCTCGGCCGCGCCGGTCCGACAGAGCCCTTGCGGTCCGCGGTGAGCGCTGAAGCAGAAGAACCGGGAGCTCCTCTTGGAAGCCGCGATGGTACAGGCCTAGGTGCAAGTACAGGACAGGCCTGTCGACATTGAATTCGAGGTGGAGTGGTTCCGGGAGGCCATGTCGCAAATTTGCGATGCGGCAATGCCCCGATGCCGTCCAGGACGTGCTAAGCGTCAGGTGTACTGGTATTCGCTGGAGATCCCTACACTGCGCAACGCGTGCAATCACGCGCAACGTCGGTACGCCAGACACTGCAGGTGCCGCATCCGCCCGCCGGATGCGGCGCAGTTGGCCGGTGCATTTTCGAAGCAAATGAATCTCATTCTACGTTCCTCACAATTACGATCACGGGATAAAACTCAAATGTATCCGATGGTATGGTCAAAATGTAATCCGGGATACAGATAGTCCCAAGTTAGGTATATTACAAATGTAAGCCATTTGTTTATTGTTCATTTTTTTTTACAAAGTTGTAATATTGTGTGTAATTATTTTGGTGAATAAATTTATTATTATTGTAACTCTGACTGGGTTACACTTATTTTACAGAAATATAAAAGTGGTCTAAAAAGTATGAAACTAGAAAATATTTCAGACAGAAATTAAGACTAGCAAAATTGTGAAAACCTGTAATAGTTGCTTTTGTTGTTTTGTTAGTTGTTAATATACTGTTTGTTTTCCTATTCTAATAAAATAAAATAAATAAAATGTTCTTGATAAAACCGTGGTCGATGTTCAAATCGTAAATTAAGTAGGTTATGTAACTTTAGCATTTGCACGCGCGCGACGATTTAGTAAAGTTGTTGCTAAGTAAAAATAAATCAGTGATTTTTGTACACTCAATATATCATCCCCGGTTTCTATCATTTTACCATAAGTGTGCAGACTATCGTCGTACATTTTTTGGTCTTTCAAGCCGAATCTGGGGGCCGATCATAAAGATTTACAAAACAATCGTTTTGTTTCCATCACGGATATCGAGGGATATGCCATGAGGGCGTGCCACGCGGGACGACAGTATTACCAAATGTAGTAAACTAAAATGCCGAGTTGTGTAGTAATTACACGTAAAAATAGGTCACTTATCATCAACCTAAAGATAAATGGCGTGTTCTTCCACTTGTAAGTATTCAGTTAAGCCACTGTTTTATATTTTATAGGTATCATTTTTAAATCATTTACTAACCTACGTTCAGAGTAATACGAACTAGCCCGAGCAATCCCGAATCTTTCCGAACGCATCGATCGTGTAAGATTTAGAGAGGTGTAATCGAGTTCGTGTGGTTTTATCTATATACGTTTTATTGCAGTTCAATTTTTTTTTTAATTCATATAAACTAGTGCTTGACTGCGATCCTACCTGATGGTAAGCAGTGATGCAATCCCTGATGGTGAGGCACACTAGTTTATTAAAAGCCTTTTTATTATTTTGATACATACTGTCGTATTAGGTAAATAGGTACATATTAAATTAGTTAAGATATTATTATAATAATACTTGTGAAGTGTAAAAGCTTAAATTAACATCTATATCTATATTCTATATATATAAAAAAAGTCGGTGTTTGTTACAACACTTATAACTCAAGAATGGCTGTACAGAAATGGCTGAAAATTGGTGGGTAGGTAGCTTAGAGCCAGGTGACGGACATAGGATACGGTAGAGTAGGGTAGAGTAGGGTAGAGTAGGGTAGAGTAGGGTAGAGTAGGGTAAAGTAGGTTAGAGTAGGGTAGAGTAGGGTAGAGTAGGGTAGAGTAGGGTAGAGTAGGGTAGAGTAGGGTAGAGTAGTGTAGAGTAGGGTAGGGTAGGGTAGAGTAGAGTAGGGTAGAGTAGGGTAGAGTTGGGTATAGTAGGGTGGAGTAGTGAAGAGCAGGAGCGAAGCCGCGTGGGCAAAAGCTTTGTCTTATACCTAAAGACAGAGATGATCAAAGTTTTTTAATTAATATACAATATGATAAGTAGTACGTTAAACAAATATAATTTGTTACAGTTTTTCTTATTGCTAAAAGTTACTATAATTTGTGTTTGCTATGCAAAATTATTCAATAATTATCTGCCTATTTGGTGGTTTTGAAAGATAGGCCCTAAAATATTGCTCAATATTGTTGACCCAGTAGTCAAGCCCACCTTGGTCAATCATAAGGCTGAGCAGCGGTCAATGTTCGAAGTTTGAATTAGAAAATTCGAGTTCTATCGCTATTTTATCAAATCTTTGTCTAGAATACCGAGAGTTTCATATTTTATTTTTCACAAACGTAGTAATAATGTCATATAACTGGCGTGAGTATTGCATTATTACCCTTTCGGCTCTAATCCGGCTTTAGCCATAGAATCAAAGTTAGGTCACTTATAACAGAACCCTCGGTGCGCGAGTCCGACTCGCACTTGATCGGTTTTTTATAAATCCAACCCACTTTGGTCTACAAACCTACCTCTTCCCTTACAAACTATTTGCATGGGACAAAGTGCGAATGGGACCAAATGCGAATGGGACCGACTGCGAACGCGGTACCACGAAGTGCGAATGGGACGAAGTGCGAATAACCCGCGCGCAGGGTACCGCGCTTTTCAATGCGACCTTTTTATTCCTTTTAGTTTTTACTAAGTACAGTTTAAGGTAGACTTATTTAGGTATATTTTATAAGTCGTAGATATAGATTTTAACCCTTCAGATACCGTCAATTAGAGACACAATAGTAAGACAATAGATGCGCGGCCACCGGGTGTCGCTTGGGGATTCATGAATTAATTTTAAAGTACAGGTAGTATATTTGATAGTGTACGTAGTGACCTTAGGTTATTTTGTAATACTGTTAGGTTGGATTATTTATTTATTTATTTATTTTATTCTTCATGCACAAAAGAGTGCAGAGGCGGACTTAATGCCTTAAGGCATTCTCTACCAGTCAACCTTTGGGTGATGCAGAGACAAATAAATCGTGGTAGGTGCAATATTATCCGTTACATATTAATACAATTATTCATATAAATACATAACATACAGGTACACAATACATAATATATATAATTACACTTATACAACAACGAACAGAAAAATACAAGAATGGAAAAGAAGAACACACAAATCCAGAGGAACAATTGGTGCAAACAAATAATATGAAACATATTAGCGCTGTGACGAAACCACTGCCAACTTCCTACGAATATACTCGCGAACTTTCACTTTGAAAGACAATCGATTGGTTGCCATCCTGATATCCTGGGGTATTGCATTCCAAAGAGAAATAGCTTGGACATAAAAAGAATTGTGAATGAAGTCTGTACGGTGAGTAGGACAATGAAGTAGACGGTTATGTGATGACCGTAGACTTTTGTTGTGATTGGCGCAAATGTATTGGAAGTGAGGGGCTAGATAACTAGGGAAATTTGGAAAGGCTTAAAATGAGAACCAGGTAGTAAGTGCTCTTAGCTCTCTACGCTGGCGTATAGGCAACCAGTTTAAAAGCGACCGATACGCAGAGACATGATCATATTTGCGCAAATTGAAAACAAATCGAATGCAGTAGTTTAGAAGATGGTCAAGTTTGTTGAGGAGATCTGCATTCAGGTCATAGTAGCACACGTCACCATAATTGATGATTGGAAAAATTAGGGTCTGCACAAACATTGCTTTAGTGTTCGATGGTAGCAAATTTTTCAAGCGATACAAGGCTCGCAGCGTTCCCGTAACTCTCTGACTGGCACTGGCAACTTGAGTACGCTAGTTCAGGGTACTGTCGATGCGCAAGCCTAAATCCTTTACGTCCGTGTCAAAAGGAACAACCGTGCAGTCAAAAAGAACAGGTGGCAAAGTTGTTACATCTAACTTGGCGACACTTCGTGGACTGCCGATGATGATCGCCTGACACTTGTTGGAGTTTACAGCAACACCAAATTTGTCAGACCAAGTTTTAATAGCTGTCAAGTCCCTATTTAATTTGCCAATAGTGTCCGATAATTCATCGACCCTCCCTTGGAAGTACAACTGTAGGTCATCTGCATACAGATGATACGCACACTGAAGTTCAGGAATAATAAGATTAATAAAAATAGAAAATAGAAGAGGGGAAAGAATGCCGCCTTGAGGTATGCCAGCATCCAAATTACACCAACGAGAAGAAGAGTCTCTAACGTGAACCGACTGCTGACGTCCCTGAAGGTAAGAGGTGAACCATTCCAGTGCTTCGGGAGAGACCATTATAAAGGACAGGATGGCTAACAGGATATCATGACTGACGGTATTGAAGGCGTTAGAGAAATCGACCAACACTAGTACAGTGACTTTGGTGTCTTCCAGTCCTGCCCTTATATCGCCAGTCACTTTAAGTAGGGCGGAAACAGTGCTGTGCCCTGGCCTGAACCCAGACTGTAGAGGGCTAATCAGTGAATTACAGTGCACAAAGTTAGAAAGTTGTTTGTGAACGCAGGCTTCGAGCACTTTGGATAAGAAGGGAAGAATTGAGATTGGGCGGAAGTGGGTTGGAAGAGTGGGATTGGATACTTTAGGTAGTGGACGAACGTAGGCTTTCCGCCACAAGGAGGGGAATAGACCAGAGTGTAGGGAAAAATTATAATATTATGGATTAGTCATTCATTATTCAATTTAATATTATGGATTAGAATAATTATAATGGATTAGTCATTCGTATAGATATTAGATAGATAATGTTCTACACAAATAGCACTTTACACAAAAAACTCATTGATAATTTTCGTCATCCACGCGAACAAAGTCGCGGGCACAGCTAGTTATCTTTACTTATAATAAATCTGTAGAAGTAAAAATTCTGTTCATTGAAAATATAAAAAAAAAAATGGCAGGGGTGTTACTAGACCGACACCGAACCCAAAAATGTGATTAAAAATTTTTTTGACTGTCTGTCTGTTTGTTCAGGCATCACGCAAAAACTACCGGTCCGATTACGATGAAACTTGGTGCAATTATTCTTTAATGTGTTTGGCACCACACTGGGTACTTTTTATCCCGGAAAAGTATATAAAAAAAAAACAAACCTAATTTTGCGGTTCGATCTCTAGACCCGATTATTGTATCAACCGCAAATAATAAGTTTGTCGTAGGTTACGTCACCCGCAGTGGAGTTCACTAAGGGGTGCTGCACACGTCTAAGATACTATAATATTTGGGGAAATAGTATGTAGTTTCCGTTTTCTAACTAGATGGCGTTGGCGTCGAGTTAGATCGCTCTATGGGAACACTTTTTGGGAATAAAGACAGGAGCGCGTTTTCCTATAACCCATTTATTAATTACATCGAACACGAAGACACTGTCACGCGCGTAAGTGGAAGGGAGAGATCTTGAACGTCTCGAATCGTCTCGCACATCACGTTGTTTTCCCTTCTCCTGTTTCTTAGAATTAGACATCAGACGTTTTAGATCTTCGATTTTACGACCCCGTTGTCGCTGACAGAAGCAACAAGACTCGCGTACGAAGTCGCGGGCAGAATCGAGAGTAATAATAAATGTTAACGTGAATAACCAGACAATTTAGTGTTACTGACTTTACTACCAGATCGTAAATAAAACCACTACTACGCTAAATTTTGAACAAGCATTAAAGGATTTACAGGAAAAGAATTTATCAGAACTATTATTTTGTAATGACCCAAACTTATTAATCAATAATTTTATTAATATGATAACTACCATTGTAAATGAAAATTCAAATATTAAAAAAATTCCGAACAGTCAACGCGTCATAAAACCTTAGATTACATTAGATTACACGGCACAAAACTACCGAGACTGCAAAAAAAGTATAGTGGATTGGATACAACCACTTACGTATGACGAAACCGAAAAACTTCTAGAACACGTTGGGTAGCCGATACAAGTCCACCCATCGAGCATATCACACTATACTACACTATACTATACCACATCACACACACCACACCACACCACACTACACTACACCACACCACACCACACCACCACAATATAATATACTTACCAATTAGATTTTTAAGATATTCCTGTAGTAATTTAACTAATTTATTTATTTTCTTAGTTTATTTATTAATTTGTAGTGTGTCACAGCACAAAAGTTTTTGTAACCCACCTTTAGTTTATGTAGGGTACGGCAATGATATGGAAGCGCGGAGTCTCCTAATACAGGTACTGTTATGCTTAAAAGGAGGCTCCAAATACTTGTAAATATGTTATGGCTAATTGTGACAATAAACCATTTTGTATTTTTTTTTGTACTACTTATATTAGTTATACACCTAATGAAATCACCTTGTATCAACATCACCGTTCAACTGAAAATTATATAATTTAATCTAAGTCATTAGTTTTTCATGTGTTTAGTTGCACCACTTATCATATAGGTTTAAACAAGTCTCCTGTCTTCTCCTTTAGAGTTGGCAGTATGTACGGTGAACCCGCACAGTCGTATAATTAAGTAGGTTATGCAACTTCAGCGTTTGCACGCGCGCGATCATTTAGTATAGTAGGTAGTTACTAAGTAAAATAAATCAGTGATTTTTCTACACTCAACACGGGCGGTTTTATTATCATCCCCGGTTTCTATCATTTTACCATAAGTGTGCAGACTATCGTCGTACAACCCATGGAGTAAGTATAGAAGAGGAGGCGGCCTAAACAACTGTGCACTGTGACTCTCAAGTGAGTCCTGACGTCATCACAGTGGGCGTGGCTTAAATCAGTGTATTGTTGGCATTCGTCCTGTGCACAACTTCGTAAACTTACTTATTTGGCATCATATTCGCGATAGAAAAACAAAAAAATTAAGTGTTGTATTTTATCTTGTAAAAACTACTTGGATAGACGTTCTGATGCTATGGTTGCCATCACATTTCATTCGTAAGTAATTTTAGGCATAATTTATTAAAATACTTCTAGAACAATCTCTTAAAGTAAGCATTTCCAAATATAATTCTACTCGACATTAGATGGCGACGCTTTGTGTCATGGGAACTAAATATATTTAGGCACGTAGAGCTCAGTATTAATATATTTTAATAATCATACGTACTGAAAGTTGATCAACATTCATTCCTAAAGGCCCTTTAATCGCCAAAATATTATTTTTGTAGTTTTTATATAATTTTGTAAACAGGTCGCCATCTATCGTCAAATAGCAAAAATACAGGGTAGTATTTAGAAGCCAATTATTTTACCGATTGTCCCACGGCTTATGAACTTGTAAATACGAGTATAATACTTATATTTCTTTAACCCTTCAGATACCGTCAATTAGAGACACAATAGTAAGACAATAGATGCGCGGCCACCGGGTGTCGCTTGGGGATTCATGAATTAATATATGATTTGGTCGACCAAATTGTTTTTTAATTACCTCACATTTGGTGTTAAAAGTAGAGTATGCAACACGGGGATAACGCTGTCTTTGTCTTGGGTGGCTTGAATTCCTCACTTCACTCTGGTTTCTTTATAATCTCCCTCTCAATGCTCGGGAGGTAATTATGTAAATCCCTCACTAACGTTCGGGATTAAAATCAGCAACCTTCGTTTCCTTCGGAATTCAACATACCGCCCGCGACTTTAAGACACTGCTTTATCCCCTAGTCACATGCTTTACTATTATTGAATGGTATCGGACGTAAACACGTGTTTTTTTTTAAACTAGCTTTTTAATCAATCTTGACCATTCTTTCTATCAAAATAAGCCTTTAAAAAACCTAATAAAAATAGAATTTAAAAAAATGTTACAATAAAAAGATTTTTGATGAATTTCGAATGATCTTCAATCGTCATTCATCAAATAATAGTATAACTATTTCAATGAAAAATATACGTATCGGATGGTTTACACTTACATAATTAATTTAAAAAACAAATATCCCAGGTAATTCTGAGTGCGACCCTGTTGCATCCTGCATTTAATGACATCTAGTGTGAGATAGTTACGTAACTACAAAATAAAATCAACAGAACGAGCAAGTAGTTTTGCTATTGACCAGATGGCAAATAAAAAAATGGGCGGAGTCTAACACCCCCTCACCCCGCAAAATGTCACGCTTTTTTACTTAGGGAAATCTTATTACAACATCTCCTCTTCTATACTTACTCCGTGGTACAACCTAAGGGGTGTTCAAAAAAGTAGTGCTTTTCACATCTCATCTATATAAGAGGATATTTACTATTCGGTACATAGCATAATAAGTCAAGTCATTGCGGGTACTCAGGCCTCCTCTCTATTAGAGGGAATACAGGCCGTAATCCACCACGCAGGCCCTGTGCGCGAAGTTTTGGTTCAAGGACATGCCGGATTCCTTCACCGTTTTGAGAGCATTGGTGATAAAATAAATTACACAAAGTAATCCTCCTAGCTGAGTTTGAACCCGCGACCTACAATTCGTAAGTCGGGGCTGTCGCTATATATAATGGTATTCCCTATTCGGTACAGTAAAAATATAAAACAATACACTAAATACAGTCAAGAGATGACTTTTCATAAAGAAACAAAAAACCTTCTACTACTTTTAGATTCTCCGTCGAAGTTTTCGTTCATAATTCATAATCACTTGCATATGCCATAGTGATGTGTTCTTTTAAAACTTAGAACACGTGTTAGTCAGCTATTATTTGTATGTGTGTCGGAAACGAAATACTGAGCAGACTATCAGGACGTAATAAAATCATTTCTGCTTTGACACCAGTAACTATATGTTTAGATTATTATCAGGGAAAGCTGCATCATAAAACAAGAAAAATAAAAAATAATAACTAAATCAAACTTTAAAAAAAATTATCCGCCGTGTTCAATTTATTGGACCATAGTTTTTTTGTATTCTTCTCAAGAAATCCTTTTAAATTTTAATTAATACCCATGTTAAGGGCGTGCTAAATTATGACGTTAAGAGGGTCCTTTTCCACTCGCCTATTGTAAACATCGAAAATGGTTTAAAAGCTTGTTACTTCATTTCATGCAATCCAACGCGATGTTTGACGAAAAGGCAACGCAAAAAAAGAGAGATAACGCCTGAAAACTCTGTTAGTATTCGGTAATTCCGAGGTTTACTCGAAAATTTCACAAAACTTGCTCCAGGAAATAGCTGTTTTTTTAAACTCTTAAAAGTTTTTGGAAAAAGTTGTCGTCATTTAGAATCTCTAGAGGATTACTTTTTTGACTTTTTTAATTTTTAGGCAAATTATGAAGTGTCAAAGTTCATACAAAATAGGACATTTTCAGAGGTTTTTACTGGATTAGTTTTATACAAATTTAGAAATTGGTTTCTTTAGTTAGATAATATCCACAAGATATTGCGTTTCCAAAATATCTAATGAAAAATGTGTAATAACGTCATAATCAGTTATGAGCGGTTATATGAAAAACAGTGAAAATGTGAGTCATGATCATCATATCATGTCATGATGTCACCTAAAGTGACACTAAGTACATATATATTACCATCCAAACTTATCAGAATAGAACTTGTCTGCAAAATATCAGAATAGAATAGAATAGAATAGAATAGAATAGAATAAACTTTATTGTACACCAAAATAGTAAAAATTTCACAGAAACTTAAATCTATGGGTACAATGGCGGTCTTACCAGCTCAAATTGGTCAAGGTTAACTGTTTTAAAATTCATTTGCAAGATTTGATAAGTTGACACTAGGGGATAAAGCAGTGTCTTTAAGTCGCGGATGGCATGTTTAATTCGAGGGTTGCTAATTTTAATCCCGAACGTTTGTGAAGGATTTATATAACAAACTCCCGAGCATCGCGAGGGAGTTAATAAAGAAACCTGAGTGAAGTGAGGAATTCAAGCCACCCTAGACAAAGACAGCTTTATCCCCGTGTTGGATACTCTACTTTTTACACCATCTGCGAGTTAATTAAAAAACAATTTAGTCGACAAAATCATAAAATAAAGAAATATAAGTATTATATTAACAAGTTAATCCAACAAATAAAATTGACTACTCCAAGATTCTACAGTTTCAATTTTCTATAACGCTCCCGTCAGTTAGCAAGTTTCATTATGTTTTTTTTGTTAGTTTGAATTTTGATGCACGTACATTTTAATTCGCTTAAGTTAAGGATTTTTGATGTTTCAAATCTCATTATTCCCTATAGGAATCGGCCATACTGCGTTTTCTCCCTAGGGACCGAATGACTTGCTTTAAGTGATGTTTGTATGATTGTTAGTGATTACAGTTGAGGCGGTATTGAGACCCGAGCCATGGCGAGGGTCTTCAGAGAGCCGAGAACGGTAATCATTAATTACTCACGCGTATCATACGACGTTTTTGAATACACTTGTGAATAAAATAACTGTTCTGTAAAACTAGTAAACTTTTGTGGCGATAATAATCTGTTTTTATAAGGACGCCCATATTTTTTCCTTGTAGGGGACGACCTGCGCTCATCCTGATATGATAAATGTCATAAAATTAAGGCGTGGTAGAGGTTTAACAATAAGGTTTAAACCACATTATAGCACTAGTGCGTAATGGTAATCAAAATGTCACAGTTTGGTAACAAGTGCCGCCATTATATACAAGTGCAGTGCAATAAGAGTCACTTGAGCAAGTGTATTGAAAAAGTGCATTACCGGGCAGGAGGTGTAAAATAGTACATTGTTACACTAGGGGTGAAAGTTACTTATTTCGTCTCGAGAAGGAGTTGACGTTGTCGCTAATTCGAGCGACTAAATGAGTAACTTTAACACCGAGGTAAGCACTGTGCTTTTCATTACGAATACAAGAAGATGGACCAAGTTTTTTTTTAAATAATTTGACAGCTGTTAGTTGAAAGTAAAACTCCCTAGGGATGAAAAGTATGATACTTTTCAGCCCACTCCTCAGGCAACTTCAGACCTACTTTCAGAGTATGAGTAATGAAAATATACTTATATGTAAACATGCAACTTAATAAAAAGCTTGTACAAAAAAGAAATACTTGCCCAATTCCTTGCCAAAGTCCTTGTATTGCTTTTTCCAAAAATAATGTGGCATTCGGTAATTTAAAGTTAAGTAATCTTATCTGCTTTACAAATAAATTACATACATAGTACATACCTACGATGTCAAATCTAACACACGTCAAGTGCGTATTTCCGTGTCGAAATCCTTTTATTATCTACTTTTCTGATAAAGACAACTTTTAATACTATTTATACATATTGTATTATTTATGTATATACAGGTACGTTTTAGTAGATTTGTAGTTGGAATATAGCCAACGGACAGTAACCTCTCTTATGAATCAGTGTACTTAGGGAACAATTTAGAAAAATCTACATAAAAGGATAGACTGACAGACATATCAACGCACAGCCAAAACTACTGGGACGGAGACAGAAACGTGAAATTTTGCATAAAGTTTTCTCCTGGAACGTAAAAGTGTTCACCGCACTTGCAAGCGAGGTGATTTTCCAAAATTCACCCTCTAAAGGAATGAAACGGGGTTTAAAAGTTTGCATTGAGAAACCTACTTTCACGCGGGCGAAGCTGCTGGCAGAAGCTAGTTCTAATAATAAGACTATTGTACAGCAGCACAAGAAATAAATAGGGGGGCACGCCAGTGCCCCCGCCAAGTCAAGCTGATGATGGAAGGTACAACTCCTTAACAGTAAGAAGTTACTCGAACAGGCAAGGACTGTTTTAGTAAATTGTTTGGAAGTTTGATAGGGCATTTGCCACATTTGGTCTCATGATCATCAAGTCATGACCTGATGCGGCAGTCAGGATAGTCTGCAGAGTACCTAACTCCTCGACAACTAACAGCAGATATATCGAGTTTAGGCTCATTAAAAATAGCTCGATGTGTGGATAAACGTACTGCTAATAAAGAACACCAAAGTACATAGAGACCTGATGCTGAAGCCAGGAGCATCAGAAAAAGTACAAACCTTGAAGTTACAGCATCGTAGTCGTGTTTGGCCTCATTTTAAACAGGACTAAATTTTAAGTTTAATGTAATGTTGACATAAGTCTGGCCTGATGCTACAGCCGGGATTATCAGCATCTAAACTAATGACTGATTGAAAGAAGAGGGGGAGAGGATATATCAAACAGATCTTATGATGAAGCCGAAAGGTAAATTAATGTAATCTAACCGTGTTTAGGACTATAAGGTTACTTTTTAGTGGTGGTAACTAAAAAGTGTAAAATAAAAAACTTTTTACAAAAAAAAATATAAACGACTTCAATGTTAAAAAAACACTGAAAAGTACCAAATAACTTTAATTTTGGAAGTCGGTGTTAAATAACGAAGACACTAAACTATTATAGAAACACCGACTTCCAAAATTAAAGTTATTTGGTATTTTTCAGTGTTTTTTTAACATTGAAGTCGGTTATATTTTTTTTGTAAAAAGTTTTTTAGAGATAAACAAAAAGTCTCGATGGAGACTTAGTTATTTTTACAGAATGTTTTTGGTGCGATAATATAATTACCCCATCTCCTGCTACCGCTTTAGAATTTTTCGAAACAGTAACCGTGGCCGTGGCGGAACGCAAAGGCAAACCGAAGGAACACATGGGTTATGTCTATGTCTGAGTATGGTTTCCGCACTTAGTCTTATGCTGACCTCGTGGGGGCGATTGGTGGCGGAGACCTCTCGCGCCGGGCCTTGGTTCAGGCTATGGTCCGGTGCGAGAAGGAGTGGCAGGCGGTCGCTTCCTTCTGCGAAGCAGTAATGCTTGCAAAGGAGGAGGCCGACCGCATCAGGCAACGGCGCCCTCGTCGCCGCTGCCGGGATTTTGATCCCGATTTTCGGCCACCGTAGACGCGGGCTCACGGACGGCGATCCATGGGTAGCTCGCTGTCCGACCGTCCGATAACTGTCCGGACCGAGCCCAAGACGTCGACGTCGCGCACCCAAGCGCCTCAAGGAGTTGTCAGCGACAGGAGGGGCCCAGATGGGTTGAAGCCTAGTGGAGCCAGGGTTAACCGAAAGGAACCCGGTATGAAGGCTAGAAAGAACGGGGTAGGTTTTTAGTCAGTAAGAGTCTGACACTATCTCCCGCTCCACCCAAGAGCGGGGGTTGTCATAAGATGATTTTTGCTCACAGAAAATAAAAAGGGGTACCATATCAATTTTTATTTAGTAACGAGTATCCATTTTAGAAAGTAATACCACTTAGTAGTGATGGCCGCTTTTAATATTTCCTATTCTGAAATGGCTAATATTGTATTTGTGTGTGATTGTGAAGTCCATAAGTGCTTAGCATAAATCCTGATTTCAGTAGAAATAAAAACCTTTTTACAAAAAAATATTAAACCGACTTCAATGTAAAAAACACTGAAAAGTACAAAATAATTTTAATTTCGGAAGTCGGTGTTTCTATAATAGATACCAAATTTTGTCTCTTCCTTTAATTAACACCGATTTCCGAAATTAAAATTATTTTGTACTTTTCAGTGTTTTTTACATTGAAGTCGGTTTAATTTTTTTTGGTAAAAATCTTTTTATTTTTCACTTTTTAGTTATGGTAGCACCACTAAAAAGTACCTACCCTTCAGCTAAACATAAATTACCTTATAGTCAGAGTGCATCTCATAACGATTCTAATACCTAATCCCAAATGCGGTTATATTACATGAATTTACCTTCCGGATTTATCACCAGATCAGTTCGATACATCCCCTCCCACTTTTTTTTCAGTCAGTCATCGACTACACGTATAAACAAAGCAAGTTTACTTGTTACGACAATTCTGCTATGATTCTATGAGGAGTTCTGTTCTATATTTTCGAAGTTCATGATCACATCATAACAATATTTCGACCAACTTGAAAGCATAACATTTCAAACAAGAAAAAAATTTTTCAAAATCGGTCCACAATTGACCGAAATATCGGTGAACATACATACAACTAACCGCGGGCGAAAAGCTATTAAAGAAATGTTTTCCACGCAAAGTCCCATACAAAGTGAACCACCGTGCGTCGTGTTGCATTTTTTCGCACAGGGTGACGTCACACGTAACTTTAATGGGCTATATTTTTGTAATTTTTTTAACTGATCTGATGATGAAGCCGAAAGGTAAATTAATGTAGGTAATCTAAGCGTGTTTGGTATTATTAGAATCTTTATGAGATGCGCTTTGACTATAAGGTATTGGAGTTTGACTGAGGTGTACTTTTTACTGGCCATAACTAAAAAGTGTAAAATAAAAATCTTTTTCGGTGTTCAAACACCGACTTCAAAAATTAAAGTTATTTGGTACTTTTCAGCGTTTTTTTAACATCGAAGTCGGTTATATATAATATTTTTTTATAATCTAAAATACGGACTAAATAAAATTTACTTATTTTGACCCTGGAAACTACCCTAGTCGCGTACTCCTATTCGGCTAGCCGCCTGCACATCGCGCTGGCCGAGGCCTGCGCGGATTTTGCAATTTTGCGCATGCGGTTTCTCTATTCCCTCTCCCTAATATGGATTTTTTCGCGATTAGAGCAAAGCAGGCGTAATTCTATTCTATTCCCTGAACCTAGTTCTGGGTCAGCCACTCTAAGTCTAGCCTCGGCGCTATCGTGCTTACGCACGCAGTTTGTCACCGAGACTGGTCAGACGGATTCGTCAGTGTCATTGTCGGAGTTGTGCGTTACGGTGTTCCTAACGATGCTCTTTTGCCAGGCACTTGTGGACGGTAAACTCAGTGTCCGTCTGATCAGCGCTTGCGCACCAGTTGAGTCAGGGTTTATGGGGGCGTAGAACGCAAAAGTCTGGTCTGTGCAAGATATTGGCTTCAATGCGGCAGGCGGTTGTGCTGAAGGCGCGGCTTCAAAAAGCAAAGAGTTTCTGAGAAACCACTCAGAATACGATGGGGACTGAATTACAAGTGCACATGGAGTGCGCATGGGATTCCCCGGCTTGGCCGAGACCCACCTGGGTAGTTATTTTGACTTCCTGCATTGTTACCATTTGAAGAGGGTGGGCTTTTTTTGGAATCGAGGTTGCCCGTTCTCTGGATCGATAGAATAAGAGGATACAGGGAAAGAGTGAGTTTGGGGGTATAGGAAGAAAGGAAGAGGGTATTAGGTTAACCCACGGGTTAACCTTAGCCTGGGATTTGGCGTCGGGTAACTTCTCTTGTCCGGACCCTCACCCGAGGCACTCCGGCGATCAAACTCCAGCAGTCAAGAATGCTGGAGTTTGATCGCTGGGCTATCCGCAACCTGCCCACCCGCTCAATTGCATGAGAAGAAGTACCTGGCGGTTCGTGCCGACCCGCCATGGGGTACATGTACCACCATGTCTGATCGGCACAGCCGGCCTCGAGTCGGGTCTTATTCAGGTAGGTTTAATTCAGTAAAAGTCTGATAATCCTTCCCGCTCCAACCAGAGTAGGAGGAGATATTTAATGAATTTTGAACTAAAAAAAAAGTATACCCTATAAAGAAGCAGACTGCGCTATAAAAAGTAATACGTGATCAGAACACGCATTGAAAAGATTTTATCTAGGAATCCGTATTCCTACAGAAAATCTTTTCAATGCGTTTTTTTTTTAATTTAATTAATTTCGGCTTGAGAACCTCTTGCGTTTTTCTGTTGGTTTATAATATTTGTTTTCAAAAGTCTGCGTGTTGATTGAACGAAACAATCGCGTGCATTATGTTCGAAAGAATCAACATCCAACATTACAGGTATTTTAACACTCGCTGTTAACAAGTACAGTCGTTTTATCGTAGAGGTGTCTGACCGAGATCAAGATCGTGTGATATTCGTGCTAAAATCTTGCATTCTGTAAATATCGAGCCGGAAAAATGGTGCAACGATTGAAGAAGGAGATTATTCTAAGAATTGTAAATATTAGTGTTGTAGTTTGTAGATAACTTAAACGTAAACAACTGCCCTGTAGTCTAAACCTTTATATTTCACAATATTGTAAATTTTTGAATTCTGACTTACCTAAACTACCTGCTCAAAATACGCATATTGTATCTATAAAAACGAAAAGGAATAATTGCCCCCCCCCCCCCCCCCCCCTATTTAAGAAACGCGATTTTTTCAGTTTATGGTTATTATATTTCCTGTAATTTTAAAGCTGTTATTCTCTAAGATTGATATTAGAAACCTATGTGTACCTTCTTCTTTGTCATTGCAAGCGAGGTGAACCCGAGCCGTATAAGCGAGGGTGATGTGGAGCCAAGTGCTGCAGTGACAAATCTCCAATATGTCCATGTAGAGGTATATTAAACGACGTTTTTCAATAGACTTGTTACGTAGAAATACTTTCTCTGAGAACTACGATGCATTTTGTTAATTTTGTACTGAAGAAAATTTACTTAAGTTATCATACATTATAGTTTTGATTGGGGTGTATACGGGGTCCCAATCAACATCTGTCGAGACCCAAGCCAACCTCACCTGCACGTGGTACACCCTGCTGAAAAATGGGCGAGGTTATGGCGACCCGCCAACCCGCACTGGACCAGCGTGGCGGGTTATGGTCCAAACCCCCCCCAAATGAATAGTAATATAAGGCACAGGCCCCAAGTGCCCGGCGACTCCACCAGTTGTGCTGACGTGGACGGGCGTAGGCGCAACCCTGGGGTCAGGGGTGCTAAAAATCTCCGGGCGACAACGTCTAACCGTCGACGACTGGATCTGGCAACGTTTAACGTACGCACACTCCAGTCCGACGAGAAGATCACCGGATTGGAGGACGAGTTGAGCGGGTTACGATGGAGTATTGTGGGATTATCTGAAGTCCGAAGACAGAGGGAGGACACGATAATTCTCGAATCCGGTAACCTACTTTATTTTTGGTCCCAAGGTGGTGTCGGGTTTATTGTCCACAGGTCCCTCGTGAACAATGTGGTGAGGATCGAGAGAGTGTCGGCCAGGGTGGCGTACCTTATACTCAGAATATCATCAAGATATTCGCTGAAGGTAATACAGGTTTACGCCCCGACCGGAGCCCGTCCATGTATTAGGATATATCCAGAGTCATGCATGGCTCTAAGACTCACTTCACCGTGGTCATGGGGGACTTTAATGCGAAACTGGGCGGACTAGACGGTGATGAGCTGCGAGTGGGGCAATTTGGATTTGGACGTCGGAACCGCCGGAGAAGGAGAGCCGCTACATGATGAACTCCTTCTTCAGAAAGCGTGAGCACAGGAAGTTGACGTGGCTAAGCTCTGATGGTGTAACTAAAAATGAGATTGACTTTATCATGTCGACGAAGAAGCAAATATTCAATGATGTCTCTGTGATCAATACGGTGAAAACCGAGAATGATCACCGTATGGTAAGAGGCACATTGAATATCAGTGTCAAGCTTGAAAGATCTCGACTGATGAAGTCTACGCCCCGTCCTGACAGATCCAGATCGAACTTCAAAATCGTTTTGAGTGCCTAGAAAGCTCCGTGGACAAATATAATGATGGGTTCGTGGAAGCAGTCCATGCAGTCGGGTCGCAGTTCTTTAAGGCTCGTACAAGTAAGACCAAGAGGCTAGTAAGCCTCTTGGTCATACTTGTCATTTCACGCCTCTTCTTCATGAGCTCGAGAGTTTGATCGGTAGACTGCAGTCTTCAGATGACGTGTGCACGTACCGGCAGCTCAATAAACGGATCTCGAAGTCTCTGAAACGCGACCTTCGCAGATATAATAGAGAGGATTAAAGACGCGATTGAGCGGAATAAGGGATCCAAAGTATTTGCACGGGATCTGTCTATTGGGCAGAGCCAGCTCAAGAAACTGAAGACCGATGATTTAAAGAAACAAAATACAATTTGGAGCCTGTTTGTTGATATCAAACAATCGAATACTAAGAAAACTTGGTTTTATTGGTTTACTTGAATTTAATTCATGAAAAAGTGATTGATATCTTTGGTTTTGCAACAAACATTACTTATTCTTAACATTAAGGTGAGGTTCTATCAATAATCTATGGATACTTCACCTGAAGTCGCCGCCCAAGCTGTGGCACTTATTCAGGCCGGACACAGCCAAAGAAACGTGAGTGCTCAACTTAATTTAAGTCGATCTGCGGTCCGAAATGTTTATCGGAGGTACCTAGAGACTGGCGGCTTTGTTCGTCGCCAAGGAAGGCCACGATCTCGGGTCAAAACTGAAAGGCAGGATCGATTCATCGTGACGACCAGCTTGAGAAATCGTCACCTTACCTCCATTGAGATACAACAAAATCAACTTCGCGACTTCCATGGAGTATCTGTGAGCGCTCGAACTGTTCGGAGAAGGTTAAAAGAACGCGATATGGTACCACACAAGCCAGCTAATGGGCCCAAACTAACGCGAGCCCACCGAACAGCGCGCCTTCATTTCGCACGCAGTCATTTAAATTATACACAGCAAGATTGAAGCCGTGTACTCTTTTCTGATAAGTCTAAAATTGTGTTACATGGCAATGATGGAAGGAAGAAGGTCTACCGACGTAAGGGAGAGCGTTTCGCACAATGCTGCTTTGAAGAGAGGGTTGCTTATGGCGGTGGCTCATGGACTGTCTGGGGCGGTATATCCGCGAGCTGCAAAACTCAACTTGAGGTTGTTACAGGACCGCGGCTGCCAACATTAAATGCTGAAAGGTACATTCGTGAGTGCTTAGAACCTCACGTGATACCATACGCGGACTATGTGGGCCCAAATTTCCTTTTTATGCATGATAATGCAAGAGCCCATGCGGCCGGCATCCTCAGGGAATATCTTCGGGATGTGAACATCACAGTTATGGACTGGCCAGCCAGAAGCCCAGACATGAACCCCATTGAGCACATGTGGGACGAGCTAAAAAGACGTGTTAGGGCTCGTCAGCCAGTTGAGGCAACACGCGTTATTAAATTAAACCTTTATTTGATAAAACATGTTTTTTATTCAAAAATCAATTGCCTTTAACAAGGCGCATATCCGACTTGTTAGGCGTAGCTCCATGTCGTATGGTATTCTGAATTCAAATTTAAAACAATACGATCGAAAAAGATGGTAAAATGTATCAGGTTTAAAATTACATCAACAGTTTTTGTTCAATCTAGCAATCATATTTCGGGCCATCGAAACCTAAACTCTAAGGTGGGCCAATAGATGTGTCCAGAAGTGTATTATTGAACCTTATCGTAGTGCGTTAGGAGCATTCAGTTTTTCGAGGAAGTGCAATGAAAAAAATTTGGCAATCAGAGCCCAACCATGGTTTTGCGGCGTTAACTAGTCGACGTTGTCGTGTATTTACGGGACGTGGACTCGTACCGTGCGAGCGGATGCTCAACACGGCTCGGCGGTACCGTATAGCTGCACAATGCCCGCGTCGTCGCCGCCGCTATCGGAACGGGCTTCACTGTGCATGGTAATTTGGCCACAGTGGCTAGGGCCATATTCCTAGCATCTCGAAAGTTGGTATAACCTTCCATTAATAATGTAGGTTTAAGGTTACACAATAGATGGGCAAGTATAAGTATGTCAGTGACAGACAATGTATTTTGAATTTTTGTTACAAAATAAACTTTCTTTTTTGAACAAATGAATCCACTGTCAGTGAAATCGTTAGTTCTTGACACAATAGGTAAGAATTATAATCAGAAGATGCGAATTCTCAAACAGTTTCAGACAAAGGTGGCAAGACTTACATTTGTCACCAACTTTCACTTTGAGCCCGTCTCTAAATAATAACTAAGCATGTGATGATATTTGAGGTTAAGCAAAGATTGCCGTGGTCGGTTTTTGGATGGGCAACCATTTATTAAATTAGGTGTTTACGTTAAGCCGTTGGGCCTAACGTACTTTCTGAAGCACACCTATTTCACACCTTGTCATTTTTGTAGATCTCTGACAGTCTAAGCCTGAAATGTGACACCAATCTTGCCACGGGATATCGCGTTTCCCAGTTACTGCGTTGTGGAGGGTAGATATTTGTATGGTCTACAGATCTGGATCTGGGTGTCTTATGTAAATATGAGTTTACGTTTTTGTGAACTCATCCACGAAACGGGAAGAAGTGGCTCTACAGGAATTCAGTTGCATTTGATTCAGCGGAATGATTTTTTCGATTTTTCGTAACATCGGTGGCGTAGCTAGTCTCCAAACGGAAAAAAAATAGGGTCCCCTTTTTACTATGGAGCCAATTTTGACCGAGGAGGACAAAAGTTGCTCCAAAAACCTCAAAAACTATTTCACATACGAATAGCCTTCGCAAGTTCGAAATTATCGGTTCTTAAGTTTATTCTATTCTATTTCGAAAAGGATCACGGGCAAATTTCTATGAAAGTAGCCCGATTCACGTAATCAAAACTGTAACGATATCGTAGCGACTTAGTCGTTTTTAACTGACTTCCAAAAAAAGAAGGTGGTTGTCAATTGAATTTTTTTATGATTGTTACCTACCTCAGAACTCCGTCGTTTATGAACAGATTTGCAAAAAAAAATTTTTTCCTTACTTGATATGCTTCTAGATTGTCCAATTTTTATCAAAATCTAGTTCTGTTGATGGGATCCATGAGGAATCGAGGGAACTCCTCAAATATTATAGGCAACTATATAGTTCTTTTAGTATTGTTATCAAGGACTTAAGCACTTATAGTTAAGCCGTCGCCGCCGGGATTTCGATCCCGATTTCCGGCCACCGTAGACGCGGGCTTGTGGACGGCGAGCCATGGGTAGCTCGCTGTCCGACCGTCCTGTAACTGTCCGGACCAAGCCCAAGACGTCGACGGCGCGCACTGTTCCCGCGCACCGCAAGTTGTCAGCGACAGGAGGGGCCCAGATGGGTCGAAGCCCTGGTATGAAGGCTAGAAAGAACGGGGTGGGGTTTTTAATCAGTAAGAGTCTGACACTCTCCCGCTCCACCCAAGAGCGCGGGTTGTCATAAGATGATTTTTGCCCAATGAAAAAAAAGCACTTACAGTCAAAAAGTTACATTTGATGAAGTGGAATTGGTGAAAAAGACCAGAAATGGCTAACGGAACTTCATACTGAAACAGATATCACATTGAACATAGTTAAGCGACTATAACAATACAACTAAATGAATAGTCTTGAGTAGTTATGTTGAAAATGGTATCATCGAAGAGATCTGATGACGATGATGGAGCCGGAAGATAGGCACCAGAATTCCGTAATTAATCAATGTATTCTAACAGTGTTTGGGCTTATTAGAATGGTCATGAGATGCACTTTCATTTCAAGCAAAATCAGCCACTAAAAACTTTTTACAAAAAAAAAGTCGATGTGAGGAAACAAACAATACCAAGAAACACCGACTGCCTAAATTAAAGTTATTTAGATCGTTTGTAAAAAGTTTTTATTGTCATTTTTATATTCACATCCATCTATCGAATTTGAACGACACCGATTTTGAAATCGTTCGATCGAAGAGTCGTTAAAGTGTATTCAGCTATGTAAGTTGTCATTAAATAGTTGGCTTGAGGTATTCTCATAAATAAACGTTGTTTGATCGGGTCGGATGCCAACGACTAATTGTCAAATATTGCAGTTCAAATCATAGAGTTATTTTAATGATTTACCATATTTGTTGCAAAACAAACTTGATATGGTGTTGTTTGCCGACGACACTTCTCTGATATTTAAGATAAATAGAAGGACTAATAATCTTGACGATGAAAATAACGCCTTACTGCAGGTCCAAAACTGGTTCCACTGCTAATAATCTAGTTCTTAATGGCAAAAAAACTAAATGTATAAGATTTTCCTTACCGAACGTCAAAAGTAGTTATTGTGACATTGTATTGAACAATGAGAAATTAGAATTTGTCGAAAAACGGTTTTCTTGGGGATTACGCTTGACTCAAGGCTACAATGGGGTCCTCACTTAACATCTCTTGCAGGACGACTTAGCTCGGCTGCATTTGCTGTTAGAAAAATCCGCCAATTTACGGATGTTGATACCGCTAGACTAGTCTATTTTAGTTATTTTCATAGTATCATGTCATACGGTATCTTACTATGGGGACGGGCTGCAGACATTGACTCAATCTTTATATTACAGAAAAGAGCCATCAGAGCTATTTATAATCTTCGCCGGTGCGATTCTCTAAGAAAGCTGTTTAAGGATATTAACATCATGATGGTGCCTTGTCAATATATCTATGAAAACATCATGTACATTAGAAAAAATCTTCATCTCTTTAGCAAAAGAGGCGATAGACATAACTATGTTACAAGACATAGGGACCAGTTAGTTCAACCAGGCTTCAGATTGGCAAAAGTGGCCTCTTCTTTCATGGGGTACTGTTTAAAATGTTATAATAAAATACCTCCCCATATTTTAGAACTCAATGAAACAAAATTGAAATCTTGTATTAAACGCACACTATGCAGGCAGGCCATATTTTAAGTTGGAGGATTATATACAAGATAAAAATGCTTGGCTCAATGCTGGTCCGGCTCCACTACCACACTAGGGTGTATTGATTAGTTTGGAAACTATAATAATTTTGATTTTTTTGTAATTTGAAAATATAGTTTAAACTTGTGATCATTTATTTCTTTTGTTTTTGAAAACCATAGCATTGTTTAATGTAGAAGCATTTTTTTTTCCTATTTGTGAATGTGAGGTACCATGAAGCATTTTTATTGGGTTACGACTTTTTATTCTCTTTGTTTTTGACATTACGAGCATGGCAGTTAGGAGTTTGTCATGCTCACTTAAACGTCTCGCTGCTGGTGGCGCGTGTATTGGGTCATTCGGTTCCCTTGAAAATGGTTGAGCTGAGTGGGGCTGATGCACGCGTCATGCTCGTGAACGGGTGCCGTCAGTTGAGACTGGTCATCTCTTAACTGCCAGTAGCTTAATTCAGTTTTTATCTTTTAATATATTTTTTATTTTAATTTTATTATCTACATTGTGCTCACATAATAGAAGCAACATGATTAATGTAAACAAACATTATATGTAACACATAATATGATTTAAAAGAGTGTCCATGGAGTTTCTTGCACGTTCTTCTCCATAGAGATCTACGCTTTGGAACGTGCAACTTAGCTTCACTTTTCTTGGACTGACCGACATTTGACTATTCAAAAGTGCCTACATTTTGGTCTATTTGAAATAAATGATTTTGAATTTGAATTTGAAGTACTTTGTAACATAGTAGTACTCTATGGTATCTGGCAACACGTCGTTGATAGATCGTTTAGTTTCGATCTAGTTCAATTGTTGTTCTGTCCAATCCCGATTAAAGAACACGCGAATACCGATTTTGGATAGGACTTTGATCGAACGACTATAAAACTTCAACGATATTTTTGGCTTGTTTGATTTTACGTGAATCGGTCTACTGGGCGTAAGACCAACAGAACTGCAGCTAGTGCCAGTTATTAGAAATCTGTGCCAAAATCGAAATTATATAAATAACACTAACCATATCCACCGGGTTTACTTAAAAAGTATTTTAACAAAATTAAATAAAACAAAAACTTTTAATAATTACATATCGTTTTATTGCTAGATGGACATATAAATAAATAAAAAATATTATTTGGCCAGGTTTTTAATGAAAAGCATGCGTATTAAATAAATCTAATGAAAATAAACTCTGAAACTCACACTTTCACACTCCCAAACTCTGTCCCGGTCTATAGATGACAACATCTAACAAATGACGCGCGGGGGCTATAAATGGCGCATGCCGTCCAAACCACGATACACCATATTATTGAAACTACATGTGTACAGGTACCAATATTGTCCTTCTTTCTTTTAGGCAGCTACACTACGCTAATAATGAATATTATTGAATTTCTGCCAATCTGGTCCCTGTCAATCAAAATAAATAAAAAAATATGTGCGTGCTCTGACGTGGCCTTGACTGATTCCGTGCTCGAAGCAACTACACATTGAATACTACTATGTGCTGACCGATCTCCGTGAATACATAACAGCACATTCGTTTTTGATGATTTCAATAATTATTGTAAACAACATTGTTTAAGTGCTCTGCGACGCATGACTTGGGTAGTTTCTGCTGTTAAGTGCCTAGAGCCTGTAAGACAATATTGGCCTCAGTGAGCTGTGGAAAATCGTCTAAGAACGACAGATTGTCATCCAATCGAATTAAGTTTCTCCTTTGGCAATTTGTTTTTTCTTTTTTTCGGTGGGTAAAAATTATACAGACGACATCCCCCGCCCTTGGGCGGAGCGGGAGTATCAGACTTTTACTGACTAAAAAACTCAACCCGTGCCTTCGTTGCCTTTCGTACTGGGACCGAGCCTTCCTTTCAGAAATAGACCCTTGGCCCCAGTAGGCTTCGATCCTGCTGGGCCCCTACGGTCGCTGACAACTCCTTGAGGCGCGCAGGAACAATATGCACCGTCGACGATGGGCTCGGTCTGGACAGTTGCCGGACGGTCGGACAGCGAGCGCCTACGGTGGCCGGAAATCGGGATCGGAATCCCGGCGGCAGCTGGGGCGCGATCGCCGTTGTCCAATGCGGTCGGCCTCTTCCTTCCTTCCTTCTCGCTCGCAGACGGCGAGATAACCAGTGTTCGCAGACGGCGAGCTTACCAGTGCTCGCCGTCCGCAAGCTCGCGATAATGGTGGCAATAGTGGGTGAAAATAGTGGATCCCGGTGGCTGGGGCATGAGGGCCATTCCCTCACGAGTGTGACCGCCTCCTATGCTAGCATTACTGCTTCGCAGAAGAACACGTCTGCATGCCACTCTTCCTCGCTTCGGACCATGACCTGTGCTATGGCCCGGCGCGAAAGATTGTTACCACCGATCGCCTCCACGAGAACACGGCGTTACTCTGCCCAGGTGGGGCACACCTCTACCGTATGCTCCACCGTGTCTTGCGGGCTGTCCACACAATGGTGACACCTGGGCGTTTCTTCCGCACGAATTCGGTGCGCATCTCTTAGCTGCCAGAAGCTTATTCCAATTTATATATGTTTTTAAAATCGTAAATAATTCGTAAATTTCTTTATTTATATTGTGCTCACATAACAGAAGCGACAAAAATTATGTAACCAAGATTGTTGTAACTCATAGCATGATATTAAAGAGTGTCAATGGAGTTTCTTGCACGTTCTTCTCTATAGAGATTTAGGCTTTGGAATGTGCAACTTAACTTCACTTTTTTTTATTGACCGATTTGGAATAAAAATACTGATTTCTGATTAACTGAAGGCAGCAATGTTCAATTATCTAATGAAATAGAGCACTTACCATAGGTGGCCAAATTATTAGAAACAGTACTCATAGATCAGATATGTAATTTCTGATTGAAACACATTTTTGAAGCAAACCAATATATATAAGGTTTTTTTATTTGGTATTGCTAATAGAATAGAATAGCATTTATTCGGCGCAAGCAACACAATAATACCACAACATAAAATAATAATATTAAAAAAAGAGTCCAGAAACACAATACAATTGCATTGAAAGTGCCCGAAACGAAAGGGTGCTAGTGATGTCATTATTAAGTATTATATTTGATATGTGACAACACTGTGAAATCGCGCTATTTTTTTTAAATGGTTCTAGCTTGGTTGATTGTTTTCAATGTTTGTTGAAAATCGTGTTTTTTTTTGTTGGTGAAAAAAAAAAAATTTAGTTTGATTTATCTAGTTTTTCCTGTACAAAATAGTCCCTACGTATGTAATGTTTCTTATTGCATTGCTTTTTTAAAGTTTTATACGTTATTTTTTAATTGTGGCAACGATAAATGCTCCTATTCCTAACATTGCTTCTTTTTAGCATGGGCAAGGCTTCAGATACGTCTACAAGAAGTCGTACACAAATTCAAACATTATTTTTGCACTCCAAACATTCCCAGAGAGATATAGCAGCTATTAAAAGCGTTTCAAAGTCTGTAGTTTACAGAATTAAAAGAAAAACTAATCAAATGAAACTTTTGGAATCACACCGTTTTAAAAAATGTGGCAGGAAAAGGATCACCACTCTTCGTAAAAATCTTAAAATCAGGTATATGTCGTAAAAAGACTGTTGCTTACTATGATTACAAACAACGAAAGCCTAAAAGTTTTCGATAGGAAAATTCATCCAGGGTAGGCAAAAGAAGAGTTAATAGGTCGTCGGCCTACCAAAAAACTACGCCTCACCGAGGTCATGAAGAGATTATTGCACAGGGCCAAACAAAACCAAAATATGACTGTTGCAGACTGAAGTCTGGTAAAAATAAAACTTTAAATAGTACATTGTAAACAAACTATTGTCATTATGCTTCTCCGATGAATCAACGTTTCAGATTTTGTTTGATAAAAACTTCTTCGCTCCTTCACAAACTGCTCCTTTCCGACGACTCCCTGGAGAATAGTTTCATGCAAACTACTGTTTAGAGAGAGCTAAACACCCAATTAGTATTATGTTGTGGACCTAAATCTCAGCCTAGGATATGGGGCGCTTACATACCGTGGAAGGACCGTGAGGCAAGACCTGTACAACGTGAACTAAAAACTGAACTGCTGCCGCAGCTCGAAAAATGGTTCCCTACTGACAAAGATACCATTTTTATGCACGAATCTGTATTGTACTACAAAACAAGGGGGGTTACTGTATACCTGGCTAAAAACATTAATGTTTTTCCCTAGCTAAATAATTCGACAGACATGAAAACGATTGAAAACATATCACAGTAAGCTCACCAAGCAGTAGCTCGCTTAGCAAGTGATCACCACCAAACTAATAAATGATTTATTATTATTCTTATATAAGCACTAGCTGATTGCAGCTCTCATTGAAATGTGATATAATAACACAAAGCTGCAACAGAATGCCAGAATTTGCATAGAGAGCAAGCATATCACGATAAATGGAAACTATCACAAAATTCTGGTAATATTCGTCCAACTTATTACGTATCTTTTTCTGTCTGTCTGTTCGCGATAAACTCAAAAATAACTGCACCGATTTTCAAGCGGTTTTCACCACTCGATAGCGTCATTCTTGAGGAAGGTTGTAGCATAAAATTTTTTGTAGTTGAAGGTTGTAGTTTTTGTATTTATTTCTGTTTACATTAACGATATTTGTTAAAGATGTCGGGGAAAAATAAGCCGAAAGGGGTACCGTGTTACGCCGAATTTAACGCTAGCGAAGCCGCGGGCAAAAGCTAGTATTTATAATAATTGTGTTATTTATTTTCTCACATTTGATCACAAGACTCCCGACTCCCGAGGCGTTAAGGCGTGAGTCCTTTTAAGGCTTTTAGTTGTATTAACCCTTTTCAAGTTACGACTTAGCTTTTTAGATCTGAGGTTAAAGGACTGTAACTCAAATTAGTCTTAAGTTTAAGCCTTAAGACTCTATGACTTAAGGGTTAAAAGACTAGTTTATTAGCTTTGAAAGATATCGTTGCCAATCATATTATCTACGATCATGTCTCCATAATCATTGTGTGCATGTTAATGATAAATCTAGGTTTTATATAAAAAAAAAGCGTTGCGTTTTTAAAATATGTATAGGTATATATTTAAACAAAAAAATACCTTAACAATTTAGGGGCACCAGTTGATTTTTTCCCCAGGGCCCTTGATCACCTAGCAACGCCACTGACTGGAACCACTTGCAACCCATGGACACGCTTCAAGTTAAATGGGAAAATTCGAAAAATCCGTGAATCAGACCTTTGAAACTGAATGAAATAAAAGTTTGGCTGAGAAAAAAGATACAAAATAAGATTGCATGCTATAGCCCCCCCCCTCCGCGTAAGGTAAGGAGAGGCCCTTCCCTTAGGGATATTTTATAATAATCCCCCCTTCGAGCCTTTTTTTTACGGTGGGCAAAAATCATCTTATAACAAACCCCGCTCTTGTTGCTCCGTCTTGGGCTCGGTCCGGACAGTTACCGGACGGACGGACAGCGAGCCGTCGCAAGAGGTCTCCGCCGCCGATCGCCCCCACGAGGGCACGGCGATGCTCCGCCCAGGCAGGGCACACCTCGACGGTGTGCTCCACCGTGTCCTCCGAGCGTTGCGCACAGTGGCGACACCCGGGCGTCTCTTCCGCTTTAATCTGATACAGGTACCTCCCGAACTTCCCAAGTCCGGTGAGGCCCTGCGTCATGCGGAAGGTTAGGACGCCGTGAGGTCTTTCCACCCATGCCTCAAAGAGGGGACTTACCGCCATAATCGTGGCGTACCCACCCCCTTTGAGCCTCACATGATCAATAAATGATCCCTAAGAAAGGCAATAAATAAATCATCTGTTTAGCTATTTAATATGTGGATAAGTATTTATTCTTGATTACTAATCGCCTGCGCTTACAGGTGTAACATTATTTATCAGACTGACTAATCCAGTGAGCAATAAAAAATGTTCTTACAAAAAAAAGATTAACAAGGAATAGATAAAACGTACGCGTAAAAATATATTCATCATTTGGCATTTGCTTGTGCTGATTTTTGTATAACATGTTATACTAAAAAAACAAATAACACCAAAAATATATATATATCTGTAAACGGCATCAAAATCTTTTAATATATAAAAATCAATGCCACTTTTCGTAGTAATTTTATAACTCAAGAACGTGCTCACCTATCCAAACCAAATGGCTTTGTTCGGACTATTTCGCGTGAATAAAATGTTTTTCTTTCTTCTTCTTTCTATTTAGTAAGTATATGGTTTATGTGAAGTTTGGTAGGGGTGGAGAAGGGTAGAGTAGGGTAGAATAGGGTAGAGTAGGGTACAGTAGGGTAGAGTAGGTTAGAGTAGGGTAGAGTGGGTAGATTAGGGTAGATTAGGGTAGAATAGGGTAGAGTAGGGTAGAATAGAGTAGAGTAAGGTATAGTAGGACGGAGTAGGGTAGAGCGGGAGCGAAGCCGCGGGCAAAAGCTAGTTGGGTATAAAATGAAGCGGCAATTAGCTTTTCAAATACTTATTTGCACGAGGAAGAGTGAACATCTCGCGATCGCTCTACACACCGCACGTAACCTAATGACAGTGACGTCACATTGTAGTTTAGGCATACTTTTGGATTTTGTTGGATTGACGGATTAGAAATATTCTACTTGTACTTTTGGATTAAAGTTATTTAATCCAAAAGTACAAATAGAAGGCTTCACTCGCGTTAAATTTGGGGTAACACGGTTACCCTTTCGGCTTATTTTTTCCCGACATCTTCAACAAATATCGTTAATGTACACAGAAATAAATACAAAAACTTAACAAATCATGTACTAAAACCTTTCTCGAGAATCACGCTGTCGAGTGATGAAAACCGCTTGAAAATCAGTGCAGTAATTTTTGAGTTTATCGCGAACAGACAGACAGACGCGGCGGGGGACTTTGTTTTATAATACGTATTAATTCATCTTAAGATACGAAAATAGTATTTATTTTAATAATATATTCCACAACTATCACACAACGCCGTCAGTCCCAGCTTGGGACAAGCAGAGCTTGTGTTATGGGTACTAGACAACAGATAAACAAACTTATATATTTCTAAATACATACATTATTATAGATAAATTACACCCAGACACAGAACAAATGATTATGCTTATCACACAAACATTTGTCCTGGGTGGGAATCGAACCCACGACCTCCGGCATAGCAGTCAGGGTCACTAACCACTAGACCAACAGGCCAATCTATTATCTTCGTCGTGTTTGATAGTCCATTGAATTGTATGGCGAGCGATATTGTATGTGAGTAGAGTTGGGTTTCTACCCGGTAAATACCCACTTTTTGGTCATATTTTTTTATACATTTTTATGAATAAAAAAATGTTTATCAAATACGTTTTATGCATGAAATGTACATGGTGTCGGCAAAAAATAGTTTTCTACTCTACAAATCGTGTAAAAATTGCACGTCCGTATTTTTTTATTATTTTGCGTCTGTATTTTATTTGAGACACTTACACAGATATTATACAAAATTAAGAAACAACGTGTAGAACACTTAAGATAAAATAAAAAAAAAACATTGTATAAGTTATTTATTGTTACAAACTTGAAAGTCAGTTGAAATTTTACATTTATGCAAAAGTTACAGTTAAACTTCATTTAACAAAAATAATAATGAGGCGTTGAAACGTAAATATACGAAAGGAGCCGAATTTATAACATGGAGGTGTTCAAAACATGTAAACGGTCTAAAATTCAACTGAACTTTGTTTAATAAATCGTCCCAAAAAGTGTTACGACCCATGGTTCTGGGTATTTACCGGGTAAAAACCCTGTTTATATCCAAGTTGGGTATTTACCCGGTAAATACATGATGGGTTTTTACCCACCGTCCATCACTATATGTGAGCAGCGCCCATGTGAACTGTGAACTCCATTGCGGGTGACGTAACCTACGACAAACTTATTATTTGCGGTTGGTACAGTAATGGGTCTAGGGATCCAACTGCAAAACTAAGTTTGTCTTTTATTGTATATACTTTTCCGGGATAAAAAGTACCCAGTGTGGTGCCCAGGTCATTAAAGAATAATTATGCCAAGTTTTATCGTAATTGAACTGGTAGTTTTTGCGTGATGCCTGAACAAACACAGACAAAAATTTTTTTTTATCACTTTTTGTGTTCGGTGTCGATCTAGTAACACTGTCATTTATTTTTTTGATATTTTCAATGTACATAATTTTCACTTCTACAGATTTATTATAAGTATAGATAATACTAACTATTTATTATACTATATTTAAAACCGTCCGTAGTAAAAAACGGCAAAAAATATTACGTGTGTTGTTTGGGAGTCCCACTTAAAATATTTGTTTTATTCTGTTTTTAGTATTTGTTGTTATAGCGGCAACAGAAATACAGCATTTGTGAAAATTGAACTACCTACTGTCTAGCTATCACGTTCCTTGATATAGTCTGGTGACAGACAGGCGGACAGATAATGATAGCAATAGGGTCCAGAGTTTACCTTTTGTGTACGGAATACTAATAAAAAACTTTTTACAAAAAAATTAAACCGACTTCAAAAAGTACAAAATAACTTTAATTTCGGAAGTCGGTGTTTCAATAGATACCTAATCTTGTCTCTTCGTTATTTAACACCGACTTCCGAAATTAAAGTTATTTTGTACTTTTTTAAGTCGGTTTAATTTTTTTGTAAAAAGTTTTTTATTTTTCACTTTTTAGTTATGGTAGCACCACTAAAAAGTACCTACCCTTCAGCTAAACATAAATTACCTTATAGCCAGAGTGCATCTCATAACGATTCTTATAATCCCAAATACGGTTATATTACATGAATTCACCCCCTCCCCCTTTCCCCTCCCCCTTTTCTTTCAGTCAGTCATCGACTACACGTATAAACAAAGCAATTTTACTTGTTACGACAATTCTGCTATGATTTTTATAGATATGTATTTTTATTATGTATTTTTATAGAACAGAACTCCTCTATGAGGAGTTCTGTTATAGTTGTCCATATCTTCGAAGTTCATGATCAGATCATAACAATATTTCTATGGGACCAACTTGGAAGCATAACCTTTCAATCAAAAAAAAAAAAATTTTCAAAATCGGTCCACATTTGACCGAAATATCGGTGAACATACATACAAAAAAAAAAATAAAAAAAAAAACATACATTCAGCCGAACATAGAACCTCCTCCTTTTCGAAGTCGGTTAAAAATGAGTCAAGTCCCTACCCAATTATAATCAAACGGTCACATTTATAGTCAGTTGAGCGTCGACTAGTCAAGAAGTGCATAGTCGTTCCACTTAACGAACTTTAGAATGTTAAAATTAAGGCCCAAGCACCCGAGAAGTGCCATAAAACAGCGACTCTTCGGGAGTAGGCTTCAGAAAGTCACTTTAACGGGCAGGTTGATAAGTTTGAAAAAAATATATATATCTATCTATATATATAAAAATGACCCCCGTTTTTCGTTGTCACGACTTGGCATGAAAACGGCTTGACCGATTTGGCTGATTTTTTTTTGTTGTGATTGTTATTGGGAGGAGAAGGTTCTTATGGAAAAAAAATTAGGGTAGTGTAGGGTAGAGTAGGGTAGAGTAGGGTAGAGTAGGGTAGAGTAGGGTAGAGTAGGGTAGAGTAGGGTAGAGTAGGGTAGAGTAGGGTAGAGTAGGGTAGAGTAGGGTAGAGTAGGGTAGAGTAGGGTAGAGTAGGGTAGAGTAGGGTAGAGTAGGGTAGAGTAGGGTAGAGTAGGGTAGAGTAGGGTAGAGTAGGGTAGAGTAGGGTAGAGTAGGGTAGAGTAGGGTAGAGTAGGGTAGAGTAGGGTAGAGTTGGGTATAGTAGGGTGGAGTAGGAAAGAGCGGGAGCGAAGCCGCGCGGGCAAAGCTAGTTTATTATAGATTTATGAATAACATTATCAAATATCGATTTTTTCGTGCGATTAATACTTTTGTCTAAAAAAAATTATAAAACCCCCGACGCATACAATATATAAAAATTTGAAGAACTGCTTATGGCGAGGCTAATAAGCCCAAGCTTGACGTGTTTACTAGTAGGCATTCCAGGGTTTTATTAACCACCTCCCAGTTCAAGCATCAGGTCCTCGTCATCATGAAAAATGTTGAACTGGTTAAGATAAATCTAATGAGCCCAAACTCGACGGGTTTATTTAAAGGCAATCTAAGGTGACTACGTCTCTTGCCTCCAACCTCCATCATCAGACCAGCTTGATAGCGCCGGCATCTAGGTATATAAGTATTTCAAACATTAGTTTACTCATATTTGTTTATTTGCAAAGTATATACCCATTAATGGTGTAAGATCCCTGCCTTAGCCAACAAATGAGCTGATGGCCTTAAACGCTTGAACAGATCTTCATAAATAGTGTCTAAGAACCATCTCGATAACGTCAGGTTTCAAATAAAAAAACCGCATCAAAATCGCTCCATTCGCTCAGGCGCTACGATGCCACAGACAAACAAACAGACACACAGATACACAGACATACAGACACCTTAAACTTATAACACCCCTCTTTTTCGTAGAGGGTTAAAAAAAAATTACTTAGTAATTTAACATCTTTCCTTACTTTTTCGAAACGGTTTGGATCTTTAGAAACATTTTTAACCGACTTCGAAAAGGAGGAGGTTCCATGTTCGGTTGAATGTATGTTTCGGTCAATAATGAACCGATTTTGTAAATTTTTTTTTTGATTGAAATGTTATTCTTCCAAGTTGGTCCCTTAGAAATATTGTTATGATCTGATCATGAACTTCGGAGATATGGAAAAGAACTCCTCATAGAATCATAGCAGAATTGTCGTAACAAGTAAAATTGCTTTGTTTATACGTGTAGTCGATGACTGATGATGATCTGGTGATAAAGCCGGTAGGTAAATTAATGTAATTTAACCGTATTTGGGATTATTAGAATCGTGATGAGATGCACTCTGGCTATAAAGTAATTTATGTTTGGCTGAAAGGTAGGTACTTTTTAGTGGTGCTACCATAACTGAAAAGTGAAAAATAAAAAACTTTTTACAAAAAAAAATTAAACCGACTTCAATGTAAAAAATACTGAAAAGTACAAAATAATTTTAATTTCGGAAGTCAGTCGAGACAAAATTTGGTATCTATTATTTATAGAAACAACGACTTCCGAAATTAAAATTATTTTGTACTTTTCATTGTTCTTTACATTGAAGTCGGTTAAAATTTTCGGTTTAAGTTTTTTATTAGTATTCCGTACACAAAAGGTAAACTCTGGACCCTATTGCTATCATTATCTGTCCGCCTGTCTGTCACCAGACTATATCAAGGAACGTGATAGCTAGACAGTAGGTAGTTAAATTTTCACAAATGCTGTATTTCTGTTGCCGCTATAACAACAAATACTAAAAACAGAATAAAACAAATATTTTAAGTGGGACTCCCAAACAACACACGTAATATTTTTTGCCGTTTTTTACTACGGACGGTTTTAAATATAGTATAATAAATAGTTAGTATTATCTATACTTATAATAAATCTGTAGAAGTGAAAATTATGTACATTGAAAATATCAAAAAAATAAATGACAGTGTTACTAGATCGACACCGAACACAAAAAGTGATAAAAAAAAATTTTTGTCTGTGTTTGTTCAGGCATCACGCAAAAACTACCAGTTCAATTACGATAAAACTTGGCATAATTATTCTTTAATGTCCTGGGCACCACACTGGGTACTTTTTATCCCGGAAAAGTATATACAATAAAAGACAAACTTAGTTTTGCAGTTGGATCCCTAGACCAATTACTGTACCAACCGCAAATAATAAGTTTGTCGTAGGTTACGTCACCCGCAATGGAGTTCACAGTTCACATGGGCGCTGCTCACATATAGTGATGGACGGTGGGTAAAAACCCATCATGTATTTACCGGGTAAATACCCAACTTGGATATAAACAGGGTTTTTACCCGGTAAATACCCAGAACCATGGGTCGTAACACTTTTTGGGACGATTTATTAAACAAAGTTCAGTTGAATTTTAGACCGTTTACATGTTTTGAACACCTCCATGTTATAAATTCGGCTCCTTTCGTATATTTACGTTTCAACGCCTCATTATTATTTTTGTTAAATGAAGTTTAACTGTAACTTTTGCATAAATGTAAAATTTCAACTGACTTTCAAGTTTGTAACAATAAATAACTTATACAATGTTTTTTTTTTTATTTTATCTTAAGTGTTCTACACGTTGTTTCTTAATTTTGTATAATATCTGTGTAAGTGTCTCAAATAAAATACAGACGCAAAATAATAAAAAAATACGGACGTGCAATTTTTACACGATTTGTAGAGTAGAAAACTATTTTTTGCCGACACCATGTACATTTCATGCATAAAACGTATTTGATAAACATTTTTTTATTCATAAAAATGTATAAAAAAATATGACCAAAAAGTGGGTATTTACCGGGTAGAAACCCAACTCTACTCACATACAATATCGCTCGCCATACAATTCAATGGACTATCAAACACGACGAAGATAATAGATTGGCCTGTTGGTCTAGTGGTTAGTGACCCTGACTGCTATGCCGGAGGTCGTGGGTTCGATTCCCACCCAGGACAAATGTTTGTGTGATAAGCATAATCATTTGTTCTGTGTCTGGGTGTAATTTATCTATAATAATGTATGTATTTAGAAATATATAAGTTTGTTTATCTGTTGTCTAGTACCCATAACACAAGCTCTGCTTGTCCCAAGCTGGGACTGACGGCGTTGTGTGATAGTTGTGGAATATATTATTAAAATAAATACTATTTTCGTATCTTAAGATGAATTAATACGTATTATAAAACAAAGTCCCCCGCCGCGTCTGTCTGTCTGTTCGCGATAAACTCAAAAATTACTGCACTGATTTTCAAGCGGTTTTCATCACTCGACAGCGTGATTCTCGAGAAAGGTTTTAGTACATGATTTGTTAAGTTTTTGTATTTATTTCTGTGTACATTAACGATATTTGTTGAAGATGTCGGGAAAAAATAAGCCGAAAGGGTAACCGTGTTACCCCAAATTTAACGCGAGTGAAGCCTTCTATTTGTACTTTTGGTCAACACTTTTGAACAACGACTTCCGAAATTAAAATTATTTTGTACTTTTCATTGTTCTTTACATTGAAGTCGGTTTAAATTTTTTTGTAAAAAGTTTTTTATCACATATAATAATAATAATAATAATAATAATAATAATAATAATAATAATATTCCACAACTATCACACAACGCCGTCTAGTCCCAAGCTAAGCAGAGCTTGTGTTATGGGTACTAGACAACTGATAAACATACTTATATATTTCTAAATATATACATATTATAGATAAATTACACCCAGACACAGAACAAATGATTATGCTCATCACACAAACATTTGTCCTGAGTGGGAATCGAACCCACGACCTCCGGCATAGCAGTCAGGGTCACTAACAACTAGACCAACAGGGCAGTCAATAAAAATTGATGGTTATATATTCTTCACAGTGAACAGAATTATGTAAATCAATCGAATATTTCGCAAAGAAAATACATGCACTATCCGGGCCACATTTAAATGTACAGAACATCGTACTGCCGTCTAGGTAGGTACGAGTGTTGTGTCCACTTCATTTCAGCCAGATGTTCAAGGGAATTGAAGCCTTAAATTTTTCATCAGTTTAGATCATAGTTGTTTTCTTAACATTTTTGACGTTAAAATTTACTGCTCTAAGCGTTCAGTAGAAACATTACATCAATTACATCTGGGTGCGTAGTAGATAGATACCTTTTTATACATATGATGACATAACTGTGTGCTTAACATTTATCAACGAACAAATACTTCTAAAACTAGTACTTATTATAGAAACCTGTTTTACCTTGACTAAGATTTGAAATTCGTGTAATTAATTAAAATTTTGGTAGCCTTACCTGTCGCAAAATGGCGGACCGGGTCGCCTTTCAAGATTTTATGATATTATGTAAAACACACAACAGCTATAAAAGATTTACTTTTTAGTTAGCACGGAGTTATTACATTCAGAATGAACTCTGGACTCGCTAAATGAGCGTAATTTAGTTTACAAAGACTTTGAATAATGCACTCCTCGACCCTATAATTACACTCACCTTGTAGTCGTGTGATTTCGTAATTTATTTGATAACTAGCTTTTTACCGCGGCTTCGCTCACGTTAAATTCGGGGTAACACGGTTCCCCTTTCGGCCTATTTTTTCCCGAATTATGCTATCGAGTGGTGAAAACCGCTTGAAAATCGGTGCAGTAATTTTTGAGTTTATCGCGAACATACAGACAGACGAGAAATATTATAGTATCTTAGCCGAGTGCAGCGCCCCTTAGTGAACTCCATTGCGGGTGACGTAACCTACGACAAACTTATTATTTGTAGTTGGTACAGTAATCGGGCCTAGGGATCAAAATTAAGAGACAAATGTTTGTGTGATAGAATAGAATAGAATAAACTTTATTGTACACCAAAAAGTAACACATAATCAACAGCAAAATTATATTGTATACACTTTTCACTGGCTGTAATGGCCACGACTTACGAGTTGTAGGTCGCAGGTTCGAACCCAGCCAGGCGCATTACTTTGTGTAATTTATTTCATCACCACTGTCTCAAAATGGCGAAGGAAAACATTGTGAGGAAACTGGCATGTCCTAGAACCAAAAATTCGAAAACATGTGACATCCACCAACACGCACTGGGCCAGCGTGGTGAATTACGGCCCATTTCTTCTCCTAGAGAGGAGGCCTGAGTCCCAGCAGTGGGAACATTAAAAAGGCTGATGATGATGATGATGATACTTTTTCGGAATAAAAAGTACAGTGTGGTGCCCAGTATATTAAAGAATAATTATACCAAGTTTCATCGTAATCGAACCGGTAGCTTTTGCGTGACGCCTGAACAAACAGACAGACAAAAATTTTTTAATCACTTTTTGGATTTGGTGTCGGTCTAGTAACACCCCTTTTCAATGCACAGAATTTTCACTTCTACAGATTTATTATAAGTATATAGATAGAGTAAGAAACTTATCTTACGTAAGCACTCTATTTTCTAGGTCTAATCCTATAAAATAGAGTGGTTACGTAAGATAAGTTTCTTACTCTATCTATATAAGGTAATGAATATGCTCTTCTAACAAAGGAGCACTTAATTAAAATCATATCTGGAAAAATAATAGCATTTCTGATAACGAGCTTAAAAAATAAACTGTTAGAAAGAAACGCAGGTAAACTGAAAAAAGATTTGATTTAATAAAGGCTGTGTATTCGGGTTAACAAACTTAGGTCAAAGTTATTAACTTATAGTGTAGTGAACCCTCCAATGCCGCCCCAGTCGTGAGTTCGTGATTTAGCTCTCCACATCCTCACGTTGACCTCTTGATTTATTATATCTATCATGGCCGGGAGTTCGTTGCCACTGTTCCACTAGGACAGGTACTAAGATTGATAAAAGTGACTAATATTAACCCTGCTTATAAATACTGTCTTTTCTTACACGCATGAAAATATGTTTGACATAGAAATTTATACCTTCCTTTCTTTTAGACATTTAGAATTATGTCAATTTTAAGGATCTCTTTGAGTTGCTGTTGCAATAATGGCTATCGCATTCGAATTCGCTGTTTCAAGTCTAAACAAGTGCCTCTAGCACTTGTTTAGACTAGAGAGGTCTTGAAAATATGAAATGACACACTTTTATGCGATAGTACCTACTTTATAATTTTTGTGGATATTTTGGGCCGTTAAGGTGTGATTGTATCTACTGCTATCTCTCTTTGAAACTTATATGGCCCCATTTTTTTCATTTTCAATCAATACGATTGCGCAACTCTGCGTGTTCTGCGACTTACACGAATCGAGGAAACCTACAGTTAATCATACTATTACAGCATTGGAAATATTTCAAATTCTAACTTTAATTCTATACTTATATAAAATGTCGATTAAAGGTGATCGAAAATTTATCCGAGCCGAACGCGTCTCTACTGCGCTGAAAAAAACGTTTTTATTTCCTTTACGTCTGTCACGCTGAAATTATATGTGAATTGTAATGAGGTTTTTACTGTCAGTGCTTTCAACCCAATTCGTCTAGGATTTCTATAGTCGTGTTCGGCTCGGCTAAGTGTGCGTTCACTTTAAGGTAGGGCCTTAGATGCTCCGCCCAAGCAGGGCAAACCTCGACTGTGCGCTCCACCTTGTCCTCCAGGCGTTCCGCACAGTGACGACACCCGAGCGTCTCTTCCGCTTGAATCCGGTGCAGGAACCTCCCAAACGTACCATGTCCGGTTAGGACATGCGTCATGCGGAAGGTAAGGACGCCGTGAGGTCTTTCCAGCCACGCCTCAAAGAGGGGACTTACCGCCATAATTGTGGCATGTCACTGGGTTGGGATAGTCGCTGACGCCATTTCACCATGAGATCCCGTCGGAGCTCTGTCCGCCATGCCTTGACCTGTTGTGGCATAATCTCACCTCCCACCACTGTTGGTCCTACTCGCCTTGCGGTATACGGACTCATTGGAGACACGTTCCGGCAATTGCGTGACTGCGTATATCTTTAGGTACAGCTTGCTCTACCGGAACGTGCTTTGTAAACTCGATACATTCTTTTTTTCCTGTCCCTCCCTACTGCTACACCACATTACGTGACTGAGCGCACGAGCAGCCCTAGCGGCTTGCCATCAACTAAAGCTGAAAAGCTGTTCCTATCTGTCCTAGACTTCATTAGAACTGCTGTTCCTAACTGTCCTCTTCATATCCTAAACGGTGCTTCTACTGCAGTTCTTTGGAGGTAGGCGGAACAGAGAGTAAAGTCCCACATACCTCCTTTGACAAGGGAGGATCCTCCAACCAGACCGGGTGTTATGATCTGGTGGGCGACTGCCCGATAGTTGATGTCGGGCTGTCGTATATGTTCAAATCGCGCGGAGAACTTTGATTGCGCGATGCAGGATTTCGTATTTTCTTCGTAGTTCTTATGTGGCGTCATAGATGTCGCTACATCACTCCCCTCCGGAGATCGGAGATCGATGGTTCTTGATGCTTCTTGATGTGTGCCAGGCCAGCGGTAGGTTGGTTCCAGTGAGTCGGAACCGATGCCGCATAGTTCTCGGTGAATCGGAACTGTCTGCGGTGATGCCCCAGTGAGTCGGGGTGTTGCTATCCCAGTGAGTCGGGATAATGCCCCAGTGAGTCGGGGTGATGATGTCCCAGTGAGTCGGGATGATGCCCCAGTGAGTCGGGGTGGTGCTGTCCCAGTGAGTCGGGATGATGCCCCAGTGAGTCGGGGTGGTGCTGTCCCAGTGAGTCGGGACGATGCTGCAGGCATCAGTGAGTCGGAGTAGTGCTGCTGGATCCAGTGAGTCGGAGCGGTGCTTGTGTGACGTAGGGCTTGATTGCTGGCGTTGACCAGGAGAGGTTCTTCATGGCTCTTCATATGACTGGCCGAAGGCGCGGTGTGCCAAGGTCGCTGATGCGGCTGAGGTGGTGACCAGGTATGACCAGGTAGGCATACTGATGGTCAGGATACCCTTAGCCGAGGGTGCTGGCTGTTTGGCTCGTTGCTCGAAAGCTTGAGGAAGTGATGATGACGTCACGAAGTAGTAGCTGCACGAAGGCTGCGCTGACGTTCTTTGTCGAGGGTCACCAGTTTGGAGGTAAGCGGAACAGAGAGTAAAGCCCCGCAAACCTCCATTGAAAAGGGAGGATCCTCCGTCCAGACCGGATGTTATGATCTGGTGGGCGACTGCCCGATAGTTGATGTCGGGCTGTCGTATATGTTCAAATCGCGCGGAGAACTTTGATTGCGCGATGCAGGATTTCGTATTTTCTTCGTAGTTCTTATGTGGCGTCATAGATGTCGCTACAGTTCTAATGCCTTTCTCTTGCTGTGCCATTTGTAAGTAAATGACTATTCAGCCTTTGAAAGTCCTCCGGACTAGCTACTAACTCTTTGTGATAGATAGGTATATACAGATACTCTTTCCTACCCCAATTTCCTAACATTTTCTCCCGCTCGTCTGCATACAACTCGCAGTCCCATAAGACATGGTCTCGCGTTTCATCTGCCAGCCCATAGTAGCATAATGCTGTGTCGCTTAGCGACATTTTGTTTAGGCGGCCTCTGAAACTCCCATGACCCGTGAGAATCTGCGACATGACATAGTCTAGTTCCACCCAGCCGGATGACACTCTATCCGTCACATCCGTGAAGAACGAGTACAGCTCTCTGCCGTCTTTGGAAGATTCCCATCGTTCCTGCCACTTGACCATGACCTCCGCTCTCACCCTCCCGATTGCCACTTTACGCTCCCTGCTGACCATCCCGGAACATTCCTGTGAGATTCATCCTGTGCGACAAACCTCGAGATCGGCCGGAAGCACTCCCGCTAGCACAGGTAAGGCTGCGGTGCTAACCGACCGGTATGCCTTTGTCAAAAGAATTAGTGCTGGACGTTGCGTACGGAGCAGCGTACTCCGCACTGCGTATCTCCCCACACTTAGCCACCATACAGCCGCAGCATAGGTCAAAACTGCCACATAGGTCCCTGAAAACAGAACCCTCAGGGCACGGTACCTCACGCCCCAGGAAGAAGCGGATATCCTCGACATCTTCCCGAAGGCATTTACAGCCCGTTGGCCGGCCAAACTCGCATGCGGCACGTAGGAGCCCGCTTTGTCGACTACAACGCCCAGCACCCTGGCACTCGTCACGTGCGCGATCGAGGCACCGTCCATGCGTATTGTAGGGGGACGTTTAAATTTGCCCTTCATCGTCAGGGTTTGCGACTTAGAAGCTGAAAAACTGAGCCGATTCCGCTTCCCCCAAGCGGACACCGACTCCAGCGACGACCGAGCGTTTCGTTCGATCGCCCCCTTACTCGGCGCCTCGATCACGATCGTGATGTCATGCACGTAAGCCACTGCCATCACCCCATCTGGCCACGGTAGCTTCAGGATGTCGTCCAACAGGAGGTTCCAGAGAGGAGGTCCGAGTACTGATCCCTGGGGGCAACCCATAGTAGACCGCTTCCACACCACCTGGTCGCCCATGAATAGTCCGACACGCCGATCTGTAAAATAACTAACCAAAATCCGGTATATATTCGGCGGGCCACCGCCCTGCTTTGCCTTTGTCAGGATCATGGGCTACCAGCCGTTATCAAAGGCCCCCGAGATGTCTAAAAAAATGACCTGTACATAGTTTTCCGGGGAGTCCGCCACCCGGTCTAAGATCGCATTAAGCGCCGTGACCGTCGACTTACCCCTCGAGAAGCCATGCTGGAGCTCTGAAATGTTACGGTATAAGCAAGGAGCGCACGTGATAATTAGGCGTTCCAGAATCTTCCCCAAAATCGGTAGAAGGGTAACCGGTCTGTACACCTTGAGATCCGAGAGCGGCCAGTCATTGCCCTTTGGCAAGACGACCAGCCTACCTATCTTCCAAATGTCGGGGAAAACGCCCTCACCAATACACGCCGAGTACATTAGTAGCGTCTCTGCTCCACTAACTTTCCATGCGTGTTTGATGATCCGGGCAGTGAGCCCATCCAAACCAGGAGCTGTACTGGGTAAATCCCTCACAATACGATCAAGTGTCGCCCGACTGGGCGGATCGGAGTCCTGCCCCGTGGGGGAGCATGCTGCTGCTATCCTGACTTGGCTGTGGTAGTCCGTGTCGGTACTGGAGTCGTCGAATAGCTGAGGAATAGCCCTCCATCAGACGGATACCGTGTAGGACATTCACTGGGGGGCGTACTCTGTCCGACGCGGCTCTGTACGCTAATCCCCATGTGTCGTCGTTGCCGGACTCAGCAATGCCACGAAAATAGGCTACCTCTGTTGCTCTCATAGCGGTTTTGTAGGAGATCCTCACCGCACGCAGGGTCTCAAGCCTTTCCTCCTCCCTAGGATCCTTAGCCCTTCGAGACTTTTGCCAGTCTCGTCTAGCTCAGTACACTTTTTGGCGTAATTTCTCTAAGTTGCCTGTCCACCATTCTTATCCACCGGTATCCTTTTTGTCGCGATTTCCTAAACAGGTTTCTGCGGCCTCAGTGAGAATATCTGTGTACTGAGAGCAGATTTCTTGTGCCGGCTTCCACGTTTGAAGCCTACCCTTCTTATTATGGAGCACACTCCTGTCGTGGCAGTGGACTTTCACCCCGGCGTTGCATCTCCATGCGCACATCGTGTATGTGTGCAAGGACTGTTGCCTTCTGATCCCACCGTGGTAGGCCAGCAAGAAGGCTCGCTGCTTCGCGAGAGATCGTGCGGTATCCTTGCACCATCTATATTGTCATGACCCTCTGGCAGGTGTTCAGCATGGTCGCCGGTCGCTTTTGCAGTGTCGGCGCCCACTCCGGCGCCCCGCAAAGGGCCATGGACCAAACGATTCCTGCGTAGAGACTCCGGTAGGAGGCGTCTGGACCCCAAGGTTGGGCAGGAGCTGCTTGAGAGCAGCCCCAGTCCGGGATTGGGAGCGAGACGTCGGAAATGTTCTCCAAAATTCTACCGGCTGTCGAGGACGAGTCCCAGATACTTTATCGTCGACCCGACACTGATGAACTCCTCTTACCGTTAGTTGGGAGCCTGATGGTGGCGCATTCCGAGGGCCCTGAAAACACATAGCCTCGGATTGGTGCAGCGCCACCTCGAGTCCCAACTCCTGGATCCTACCAACGACTATCACAACCCTGCGTGTCGCTAGAGCGATCGCCACCCGGTGCGACCTTTCCTGCGCTAGAACCAGCGTGTTGTCTGCGTAGCAAACCACGCTGACCCAGTCAGGGAAGTCGCCGCGCAGCACGTAGTCGTACCCGATGTTCCACAAGGGTGGCCCTAGTACCGACCCCTGTGGAACACCGCACGACATCTCTCGACGTTTCCAGTTTCCCTGGTGACCTAGGTAGACTATGAACCTGTCAGACAGGCAGGCCTCGATCACTCGACAGAGGTATTCGGGCACCCGATGGTACCGGAGTGCCCTCCGGATTGTACTCCAGGGTAGGGAGTTGAAGACGTTGGCCATGTCCAAGGACACTGCCACGACACACCTGCCCTGGGACACCACATCTCACGTCGTGAGGGCTCGCACGCGCATAATGGCGTCTACCGTGGAGCGCATCCTGCGAAAGCCGAACTATCCGTGTCCGAAAGGTCCAGCCCCACCCGTGTTAGGCGCGCGACGAGGCGGTTTGCAGTGACTCTTTTAAAGAGCTTGCCCACCTCGTCGAGCAGCACAATGGGCCGTTACGTGGACGGAGAGTCCGCAGGGCGTCCCGGCTTCGCGATTAGGACCAGTTTCCCCATCTTCCAGTGAAGTGGGAACTGGCCCCTCTCCAGGCATGCGCTGAAGAGCCCTCTTAGTTGAGGCCTGAGAGCCTCCATGGCCAGGACCCGGGCTTTCCTAGGCAAGCCATCGGGTCTTTTTTTTCGGTGGGAAAAATTATCCAATGACAACCCCCGCTCTTGGGTGGAGCGGGAGATAGTGTCAGACTCTTACTGACTAAAAACCCACCCCGTTCCTTCTAGCCTCTTCATACCGGGGCTCGACCTTCTTTTCGACCGAGCTGGGCCCCTGCTGTTGCTGCACTAACTACTTGAGGCGTGCGGGAACAGTGCGCGCCGTCCAAGTCTTGGGCTTGGTCCGGACAGTTACCGGACGGTCGGACAGTGAGCTACCCATGGCTCGCCGTCCGCACGCCGGTGTACGTGACCTATTCGTTTTACTTTTTCAGTTATGGGTTGATATAATAGGTAAAATTGTCCTAAATACAGATAAACTAGCTTCTACAAGTCACAGTATAGGAAAATACTTATTAGGCGACGTGTACAAATTTTACTTTTTTTTTTACGTACGATTTTTGATCCTTTTTAGTTAGGTATCTCTATTTTTTAAATTACACTCACTAATTAATGTTTTTTATTCTCAGAATAACACGACTGTCATCGTAGAGAACGGCGAAGAAATTGTAAAAGTTAGTAAAATGCAGGTGCCTAATGGAATTAGTCAAGCAAAATATTTGAACGGTAAGTGAAATTCCGTAGCTAAATGGCAAAAAACGGAACCCTTATAGATTCGTCATGTCTATCTGTCTGTCTATCACAGCCACTTTTTTCCAAAACTATAAGAACTATACTGTTGAAACTTGGAAAGTAGATGTATTCTATGAACCGCATTAAGATTTTCATACAAAAATGAAAAAAAAAAACAATAAATTTTATATTATATACTTAGAACTGAAACTCAACAATTTTTTTCATGAAACTCATGCGTGTGGGATATCTATGGATAGGTCTTCAAAAATGATATTGAGGTTTCTAATATCATTTTTTTCTTATCTGAACTGAGTTTGCGCGAAAGTCACTTCAAAATAGGTAAAATGTGTCCCCTCCCCCCTGTAACTTCTAAACTACGAGAATGACAAAACATAAAAAAAAAAACATATTTTATGATGTACATAACTAGTTTGAACGAGATCCAGTAAGTAGTTTTTTTTTATTCGTCATGAATCTAAAAAAAAGCACTAGTATTAAAACATCGATCAAAGTTACAATGAACTACAAGAACTTTTATATTATGTTACTTGTTGCTACGGAACCCTTCATGGGCTAGTCCAACTCGCACTTGTTTTTTACAACTAACTATTTTATTATTGGGTCTTTACCATATGAGAGCAGGCAAATTGTAATACTTGGTTATTTGTAGGTAGGTACATCTCACTTGAGTGTCAGTAACTATTCAATATTAATGGATCAGTTGGGGACGATCCCTCTAATACCTAGATATATAAAGTTGCCTCTACATAGCAGACACTCGATCCGTGGGAACAAATGAATAAAATTGATTTGTTTAACTCTATTCTTCTATGGGAACAAATGACTCGCGTTGTAGCATCCATGTTCTTTATATTCTTGTCGAAATAGGTACCTACTAAGCTATTTTTAATGTTTCTTATTGACGTCAACTCTGAAGTTTAATTTACCTCTAATATATGTAATATTTTTTCAGCGTCTTTTTTTAAAGTACGTTTCTAAGCAAAGACTGCTTTTGGGTCGATTTTTAGGTTCGATTGCAGCATGGAACAAATATGTATGTGTATGGCTTACAGACAGTGATTGCGTCTGGGTGTCTTATGTATCTGAGTTTGCATGTATGTGAACGCACTCACGATACAGCAGTAATTCCTAAGGAGGGCCAACGATTTAAAAAAAATCTTCAATAAAATAAAAACCGGCCAAGAGCGTTTCGGGCCACGCGTAGTGTAGAGTTCCGTTGTTTCCCATCCGTCACAATTAGTCACTTAAAGGTCAAAAACGTACAGCGTCTCTCTGGAAATTGGGTTACTATTTTATACAATCTAAACGGGTTATGTATGTTGGGTTTTCGGTAGTAATTATGGATTCCGTTAACCGATTGTAATAAAAAAAAAATATTTGAAGGAAGATACATTCAGGATAATAAAATATATAAACTAAGTTTTAAAAAATGCTTGCATACACGGTTAAATTACAAGCTTAGTTCAGAAATTATTTTGTACAACTTTTCCAAAAACTGTTCAACCCATCAAGTTCAAAATAATTTTCTTATAAAGCCTTTAAAGATTCTACTCTTGATTTTTTTTCATATTTTCTGAACTATGTTCAAAAGTTAGTCACAATTTTTTTTATTTTTGGTGCGATTATTTCCGAAAATATTAACATTATCAAAAATAATTTAATGGTAACCCCTATTGATTTTTAAATACCTATCCAACAATATATCACACGTTAGGGTGGAAATTAAAAAAAAAAACACTCACCACTTTACGTGCCCCCCCTGATAAAACATTTTTAATTTTACCACTTTGTCGGTATGATTAATATACATATATTATTGGTACCAAATTTCAGATTTCTAGTGCTAACGGTCACTGAGATTATCCGCAGACTGACAGACAGACGGACATGGCGAAACTATACGGGTTCCTAGTTGACTATGGAACCCTAAAAAGCGTCGTATTCTAACTATTGTTTGTCATGAGGAATTATAAATATGAAATAATTAAATGATTTCATTTTCTGAACCTCTAATTGATATGCAAAAAATGATAACGATGGCGCGATCGTAAAGTATTTTTTTAATTCCCGGTTTCTTAACGAGTTAAATGTTTGTTTGATAACATTGCTTTTGTAGTACAGTCGTGCTTGCATGTCAATAACAATCTACGGTATGCGAGATACCGCATTCAAAACAAACATTCTGTGCTGTTATTGGGCTCGTCGTGTTTACCCAATTCTCTTGTCCTGTGATCGATGTTGACATAATATTGTGAATGTCCCATTTTCAGGGCCTGACCAGGTCGCACCGTCCGAAAGTGTCAATAATTCAATACCCGGGGGCTACGTGAAATTACGTGTACAGGCCCGCGGGCTGGCGTCCGAGCCCCCCATCTCGGTCCCCGGCTTGCTCACGCGCACGGTGGCCCGGTACCCCGACGGCACAGCACTCGCTTCGAAAAAAGCAGACGGAAAATGGCACAAAATCACCTACAAGTAAGTTCTTTGGTTATCTCCGTGTCCTTCTCTTCAGAATATCCTTTAGATAAAATCATAAGCTTCCTAAAGATACCACAAATGATTTTGTAACAGATTAAGGAGCATAGTCCGCAAAATCGACCTTGAGCATCGAACTCACACATACGCGCTAGCTGCACACACTGATTTTCCGTACCGAGCGCGCTACCGCTCAAAGATAATGCAGGGACGCAGAGAGGCGTGCCTTTTCCGTGGTATTTTGCTTACGACTCTAGAAACTCTAAGAGGCATGGCTAATTTTATTTTAAATAGATACTTATTATGTTTTGTGTAAGTCTTAACCCTTCAGATACCGTCAATTAGAAACACAATTTTTATAATTAACATATCGTTACATTCGTCTTGATAACCCAAGTGTTCTTAGATAGGTGAAGTTAAAAAAAAACCAACATCCCACTAAAAACATTTCATGTAAAATGTTGCCAAGACGACCACATAAAGTTTGCCCTCTGAAAAAGATATCAGATCTCATGTAGAGCCAAGCTTCTGAATCTACACGGCCTAACTCTACCGACCCTAACTTCACAAATTCTACATATCAGTAAAAATTTATTTTTATTTTGGTGGGATTTCAGTTCTTTTTGTAAGTTGCTAGGCAGTCTTTATTTTTTTCTTCATTTTGAAGTCTCATACAAACTTCCACCTCCCCATTTTAGGGGATGGACGGCTAAAGTTATAAATTTATGATTTTTTTTGTTGGTTGTATACTAAACTTAGATTACATACCAAATTTCAGCTTTCTAGCACTTCAGGAAGTACCCAAACATTTTGATGATCATTGAATGTGAAGTGTGTGATATCAATAAAATATAAATTATTAGAGCTATTCAATTGAAACTTTGTATGTTTAATTAGTCTATTATTGACATCATATCCTGAGAATATGAACTATCTGGTACATCGGAAACCAACTCTATGAGGGTTCAAAGAAACGACGAAACACTTCGAGAAAAGATAGGTAGTGCCCTTGCGCTTCGCTTGGCTCGTCTTTGGAATGGTTGGAGAGGCGTCATGGCGACCTCACATTTCGCATGACGAGATCCTCACCGGACATGATAAGTTCGGAGAGTTCCTGTTCAGGATTCACGCGGAAGAAAGGCTCGGGAATGTCGCCATTGTGCGGACCACCTAGAGGACACGGTGGAGCTTACGGTGGAGGTGAGTCCCGCATCGGCGGAGCACCGCCGTGTTCTCGTGGGGAGTATCGGCGAAGGTGACCTCTCGCCCCAGGCCCTGGTCCCGCCACTGATTCCATAATGCTAGTGGTGGAGACAGCCGCCCACGTGAGGAAATGGACATCGTCACGCCCCAGCTGCTTTTTTTATGGTGGGGTAAATCGTATTTTATGGTGGGGTAATCGTATGGTAGGGTGGGTAGGGTTGATAGGTACTCAGTTGACGGGAGCGAAGCCGCGGGTAAAAGATATTAAACATATTTTTTTTTCAAACCAATTGACCTAGCCGTTACTGAGGAGTACGCTTCAGAAAGTCAATGTTTATTGGCAACGCTCGGGCGTTTGGCCCTTAATGAAAGCGTTGATTAATAAAACATTCTGACATGCCGATGTTACGTGTATAATTATTAAATAGTTCAAGTTTTGTTGTTATGATATTTATTAGTTTATTATTTTATAAGATTATTTTATGTATTTTTTCTATGGGCCTTCGATGCCTGAAATAAAGAGTTATTATTATTATTATTATTATTATTAAAATCGATTGTCAATTAAGCCGTTACATTCTGACATGTTCAAAATCGATTGTCAATTAAGCCGTTACATTCTGACATGTTCAAAATCGATTGTCAATTAAGCCGTTACATTCTGACATGTTCAAAATCGATTGTCAATTAAGCCGTTAAGGGGATGCAACTCGACACACATTTTCACTGTTTTTCATACAACCGCTCTCACATGATTATGACGTTATTACACATTTTTCATTAGACATTTTGAAAACAAAGTAGATATGTTGTGGATATTGTATAGGTTTCTATTGAAATCAATTTCTAATTTTGTGTAACACTAATCCAGTACAAACCTCCGAAAATCTGCTATTTTGCATCAAATTTGACACTTCATAATTTAATCAAAAGTCAAAAAAGTAAAACTATAGAAGCCTTGCAACTTTTATTAAGATTCTAAATGACGATATTTTTTTTTCAAAAACTTAAGTGTTTAAAAAATACAGCTATTTCCTGGAACAAGTTTTCTAAAGTATTTGAGTAAATCATGGAATTACCGAATACTAACAAAGTTTTCAGGCGCTATCTCTCTTTTTTGCGTAGCTTTTTCGTCAAACACAGCGTTGGATTACGTTAGATGAAGCAACATGCTTTTAAACCATGCTCGATGTTGACGATAAGCGAGTGGAAAAGGAGCCTCTTAATACCCAGATAGGAAAAATACTGTATCTAAGCAGAAATAAATGCACAATAAATAATATTTATTTAACATATCGGGTGCGTCAGGCATCTTTTACGTAGGTAATAGATAATATGTAACTCACGCGATATGTAAAATCAAACGCATTATTATTTTTTAAGCAGTGCCCCTCCCTATATATTCAGTTGTGTCTAATCAGAGTAATTGGTTTTAGCATTAAATATTAAATAAATCAACAAAAAAATAACGTATTTATTTAACTAACGCGATAGATTGTTGCGTACCTTAAAATAGCACAGAATAAACTTTATTGTTCACCAAAAAAGTAACACAACTCATAAATAAACTTAAATCTAAATAAAATAGCGCTCTAATTGCTGACAGCGATTTATCTACCACCTTAGATTAGATCGTAAAAACTTATAATAATACAAGGGGTAATCTACGGTGGTAGAAGCTATTTTGTAGGGTTCCGTACCTCAAAAGCAAAAAAAGGAATCCTTATAGGATGAATTTGTTGTCCGTCCGTCCGTCCATCCGTCTATCTGTCAAGACCCTTTATCTCGGGAACGCGTGGAGGTATCGAGTTGAAATTAATACCATATACTCAGAGGTCTGCGGGCTCTTGAAGCTGTAAAAAAATCAAATTTGTAATTTAACAAAAAGAACAAAAGATACAAGTTCGGTTTATGTGGCAAAAAACGTACATTTCGACACTCTCGAGGAAATTAAAATTCATAGGGTACCCGCTGGAACAGGATTCTGGGCTGTTTGGCATAAAGTAAGATATTATAGCACAAGAATAGGAATAAATATGAAAACTGTAAAGGAGGATGCCGCATTTTGTATGGGCACTGTCCCCACCCTCCAACAGACATGAGACAGGTGCCATTTGAAGCGTCTAGTTAAATAGAGTATTTTTTTTATGGCGACATTTCTCTAAAGCATGGTGTTTAGGTTTTATAAAACATCATATTTAGACCTAACCTAACCTTACTCAAGTGTTTTGGACCTTGAATATACTCGTAATATAGTAAGTAATGTCATATATTTTTGAATGCCACTCTGCAAGCTCTATACGATTCTGTAAAAATATATTTTATAAACAATTCTTATTTTAACCTAACCTAACCAAGTAACCGAAAATACGTCGTCACAAAAACATCACCTCCGCGTTAAAAACTCATCTTAATCCAACACGTTGAGTTACGTGCGCAATAAAGTTATCAGTGGAATTGTGCAGTTTTGATTCACAGGGAAACGTGTGGACAAGTGTCTGGCTCTTCTGGTTGGGGAGTAGTACTCCTGCAATTTTTGTGGTGAATATTGGATCCAGGGTTAGTGTAATAAGCCTTGCAAACGTTACACCTGAGAAACGCGGCAGATACCTATTCACCGACACCAAGATCAGCAAAATCGAAGTACATGCTTGATCAAATTGTAAATGTCTTTAGAAGTTTTTTTTTTTTAATTAAAGACCTAATACATTTAACCCTTCAGATACCGTCAATTAGAGACACAATAGTAAGACAATAGATGCGCGGCCACCGGTGGTCGCTTGGGGATTCATGAATTAATAACTAAATCAGCTGTTTTGTCTTTTGTGGGTAGGAATCAACAAACCGACATACATTCAATGTCTGTTATGCGCACTACTTAGGTTATATCAGGTTAGGTTAGGTTAGGCTATAGGATTTTTTGTCAAATATTTTTGTAAAATTGTACAGAGCTCGCAAAGCCGCTTTCAAAGATATATGACAGTATGTACTATATAATGAGTAAATTTAAGGTCCAAAATACTTGGGTTAGGTTGGGTCAAAATATAATGCTTTTTAAAACCTAAACCCCTTACTTTAGAGATGTGTCGCCATAATAAAAAACACTCTATTTAACTAGACGCTTTGAATGACACCTGTCTCGAGTCTGTTGATGGGTGGGGACACTTTCATGCAATGTCTTTTGTTGTTACGTTACATTTTATTTTTTTGTGATTCGGTAAAATCTTCTGTAACTCCATTCCGGAAATGACCTGAAATTTACATTGGTCAGATTGTACGGAACCCTCGGGAGCAACTAGGCAAGTGCGATTCCAATTCGTACTTGCCCAAGTTTTAATATACAGGGTGAATTTGAATAAATGCGACAAAATGAAATGGGAGCTTCAGTTACAGTAACATAGTAATTATAAACTGTTTTTTCTACAATCTAAATCGTTAAAAAAATTACGCGATTATTTTGCCTATTTTTGTAAGTATCGCGCGACGTTGCCAAACCTCGCATGAGCGCCAGCGCTGACATCCCTTTCCGGCGACCGGCCCTACGCCTACCACCCTTCCTTCGTTGATCGTTCATTATTCGTCCTAAAACGTTTGTAGGTCATGGTCGCGCGCGCCTTCCGCAAATCCATATTCCGCAAATAATTTTTTTAACGATTTAGATTGTAGAAAAAACAGTTTATAATTACTATGTTACTGTAACTGAAGCTCCCATTTCACTTTGTCGCATTTATTCAAATTCACCCTGTATATTATTATTGTACTAGCTCCTGCCAACAGTTTCACCAGCGGGAAATTTAAAAAATATCCCAAGGTCATATAATATCGGGAGGAAAAGTAGCCTTCTTTATGTATTATCATCCATTTTACAGGCAATACCAGGAGCGCGTGCGCACAGTGGCGAAAGCCTTCCTAAAGCTGGGTCTGGAGCGGTACCACTCCGTGTGCATTTTGGGCTTCAACTCGGAGCAATGGTTCGTCGCCGACCTCGCGGCCATCCACGCCGGGTTAGTAACACTTTTATCTACACTTCTACACTAATGTTTTAAAGAGGAGGAGATAATCTCTGAAAGTAATTCTTTATTGTTAATGCTTAATTGTAAACCATGATAATATACAAATTATGTGGATATCAGAGTTCATGTACATAGGCGAACATAGCTCAAAGTTGAGTCTTCTTCCAGCAAACCATTGAGTGATAGAGAGAGATCACAGTAGAGGTTAATCCAGTGCACAATTTTAAAATTACAAGTAATATGAATAAAATAATACATAAACATACCTACATACATAAATACATACTTATATTATATATACATAAATACATATATTTACTATTCAAGTCATTGTGAAAGGACATAAGTTTCTTCTTGAAGACATCCAGAGAAGGTCTGTCACGTAAGGAGTATTGTTTAGATTGCTAAAATTTTTTCACCGGTAGAATAGAATATTTTTATTTGCTTGGAATGTAGGTTTATAAAAATAAGTTGTTAGTAATATAATTGGATCCATGTACATTCTGCCTTACATAGCATGCAAATGTGATACAATATAAAAGAAAAAAAATATTTTATATTTTATATAAATAATTTTAATTAAAAAATAATTTATATCAAAAGTAAGCAGCGTAGAGTCAGGGTGAACAGTTACAAAGTTTTTTAATTCGGCCTCCTTTTTGTTGTGTCATCTTTCGATGGCCAAACTCTAGTACACTGTTACCCTAGGACCTAGAACCTAGACCCATATAGGGTAACTAGTAATTAGTGACCGATAATGTGATACAATATGTGATTCTACTCATGATTTCGAACAACTTTTCTAAAGAAACTTTTTTTTATACTCATTACTTTAATCATAATAATTAGTACCTAATCATGAGTACAATCACGTGTAGAAGTATCGGTCACTAATTACCAGTCACCCTATACAAGTTACTTTCACCTCGAGGTAAACACTGTACTTTTCATTACAAATACAAGGCAAGTAAAAATAAAACAAAAAGTCTGTAAAACCGTTTGTAAGTGTCGTTGTACCTATAATTTTAGGTAGGTATCTTTCACTTCTGAGAGCCTCTTAAAAAATTTGCAATTATTTGTAAATAGCTTTTACCCACAGATTCGCCCGCGTTTGTTAATTAACTTTACTCTTTCCCTTTTCTCACTATTTTTTTTTTAATTAGCCTATGTCCGTCTCCAGGATCCCAAATACCTCTGTACCAAAATTCATCAAAATTGATTTTGCCATTTAGGCATGAAGACGTAACAAACAAATAAACGAACTCACTTTCACTTTAATAATATTAGTAAAGATTTAAGTTATTTCAATTTTATATCGCATTGTAATTGACTGGCAGTATAGAAAGTTGGAACATGGTTCAATAGAAATGTGAAGTTAGAACTAGTTTTTTTTTTTAATAAGGTGACAGTTGAAAGTAAAACTCTCTAGGGATGAAAAGTATTACTTTCAACCCGCTCCTCAGGCAACTTCAGACCTACTGTCAGAGTATGAGTAATGAAATAGTACATTTTTACCTGTTCTTTTTTTTTTTCAGTGGCAAAAATCATCCAACGACAACCCCCGCTCTCGTGGAGCGGGAGTTAGTGTCAGACTCTTGCTGACTAAAAACCCACCCCGTTCCTTCTAGCCTCTTCATACCGGGGCTTGAGTTCCTTTCGGATAACCCCGGCCGCAGTTAAGTAGGCTTCGACCCAGCTGGAGCCCCTCCTGTTGCTGACAACTCCTTGAGGTGCGCGGGAACAGTGCGCGCCGTCGTCGTCTTGGGCTCGGTCCGGACAGTTACCGGACAGTCGGACAGCGAGCCATGGCTCGCCATCCGCGAGCCCGCGTCTACGGTGGCCGGTACTCGGGATCGGAATTCCGGCGGCGGCGGCGAGGGCGCTGTTGCCTGATGCGGTCGGCCTCCTCCTTTGCTAGTATTACTGCTGCGCAGAAGGAGGCGACCGCCGTCCAACTCCACCGCCCACCTCCGGACCATGGCCTGAAACAAAACCCGGCGCGAGAGGTCTCCGACGCCCAAGCCCATCGCTCCTACGAGGGCACGACGATGCTCCGCCCAAGCAAGGCACACCTCGACTGTGTGCTCCGTCATGTCCTCCGGGCCTTTTGCACAGTGGCGACACCCGGGCGTCTCTTCCGCTTGAATCCGATGCAGGAACCTCCCGAACGTGCAATGTCCGGTGAGGACCTGCGTCATGCGAAAGGTAAGGACGCCGTGAGGTCTTTCCAGCCACGCCTCGCATATCGTGCATGTGTACAAGGACTGTTGCTTCCAGATATCACGGTGGTAGGCCAGCAAGAAGGCTCGCCGCTTCGCGGGAGATCGTGCGGTATCCCCGCACCATCCGTATTGCCATGACCCTCTGGTAGGCATTCAGCATAGTCGCCGGTCGCTTTTGCAGCGACGGTGCCCACACCGGCGCCTCGTAAAGGGCCATGGACCTAACGATCCCCGCGTAGAGCCTCCGGTAGGAGGCTTCTGGATCCCAAGGTTGGGCAGGAGCCGCTTGAGAGCAGCCCCAGTCCAGTTGAGTTTGGGAGCCAGACGTTGGAAATGTTCTCCGAAATCCCACCGGCTGTCGAGGACGAGTTCCAGGTACTTCATCGACGCCGATGCGAACTTCTCCTACCGTTGGTTGGGGGTCTGATGGTTGCGCATTCCGAGGGCCGTGAAAATACATAGCCTCGGATTTGTGCAGCGCCACCTCGAGTACCAACTCCTGGATCCAACCAATGACTATCGCAACACCGTGTGTCGCTAGAGCAACCGCCGCCCGGTGCGACCTTCCCTGCGCTAGAACCAGCGTGTTGTCTGCTAGCAAAACACGTTGACCCCGTCAGGGAAGTCACCGCGCAGCACGTAGTCGTACCCGATGTTCCACAAGGGTGGCCCTAGTACCGACCCCTGCGGAACACCGCACGATATCTCTCGACGTTTCTAGTTTCCCAGTTTCCCTGGTGGCCTAGGTAGACTATGTACCTGTCAGACAGGTAGGCCTCGACCACTCGACAGAGATATTCGGGCACCCGATGGTACCGGAGTGCCCTCCGGATCGTACTCCAGGGCAGGAGTTAAAGGCGTTGGCTATGTCCAAGGACACTGCCACGACACACCTGCCTCGGGACACCGCATCCCCCATCGTAAGGGCCCGCACGCGCATGATGGCGTCCACCGTGGAGCAAATCCTGCGAAAGCCGAACTGTCCGTGTCCGAAAGGTCCGGCCCCACCCGTGTTAGGCGCGCGACGAGACAGTTTGCAATGAATCTTTCAAAGAGCTTGTCCACCTCGTTGAGCAGCACAATGGGCCGGTAGTGCCGGTACGTAGACGGAGAGTCCGCAAGGCGCCCTGTCTTCCAGCGAAGTGGGAACTGGCCCCTCTCTAGGCATGCGCTAAAGCGCCCTCTAAGTCGAGGCCCAAGAGCCTTCATGGCCAGGACCCAGGCTTTCCCAGGCAAGCCATTGGGTCCTGGGGTTCCCCTCGCGCAGGGAACAGGGTGCTCACCACACCCACCACGAGCTGGGGCCGAGGCCGAGACTGAGTCACCGGGGGAGCCCAGAGCCCCTAAAAAATTGTAAAGTTAAAAATAAATTTAATTGATTAGCGAAACTTTTACGGACTTGTACTCCTAAAAACATCTGCATCCTAGTGTACACATATCTGTGTCGTTCTGTTCTGCAATACTGTATCGGTATCTGGGGTAACGCTTCCAAGACCTGCATGCTGGAGCTAGAACGGGCTTAGCGTGCTGTTCTTAAGGTACTACTGGGGAAGCCAAGGCACTTCTCTACAGGTGAACTGTACAGGGTACCCCCGCCTGGTTCTACGAGTTCGATACCTGTTTATTCTGGTATCTCTATTAAAACTGGTCAAAGACAAGACGGCTCACACTGGCTGCAGCAAAAGAGGTAGGACACCATGTGTTAAAATCTGCCTTCCAAGACTAAAGATCATTTACGTTGATTTTATTTATAGGACGACCCACTGACCAACAATTAGAATTGTAATAAGTTTCGCTAAAATGCCATAACCATTATTATTAATCTTTGACTGCATCTCCTTTAAAATTTTTCAAAATGTAATTACGTCATTGTTGCACCAAATGAGCGATATTTGTCCATACGTATTTTCAACGCCGTGTGTAGAAAATTCGCAATACCGAGTGAGTTCTCTGAAGCTAAAAATAAACTAAAATAAAAAAAAAATGGTAATTGGGACGAACATACGAGGAAACAGAAACCTTACTTTGTTGCAATAGTTAACACAAACACACCACACACCCTCACTCACAATTTACATTACAAACTTAACTGTGCACTATCGTTGTTAACAGGTATTAGTATAATTAATTATTTGTTTAGTTTTTTTTTTTATGTATGTTCACCGATATTTCGGTCATAAATTATGTATTTGTTCACATTTTTTGGACATCTTTTAAAATCAATATTTTTGGTAAATTATGCTGATTTAGATTTTTTTATTATATACATATAACTTTGTTTATTATTTGCTTCATTGAAGGCATCAAAATAATCTCATTATGATGTTTGTAACTACGATGCTTAGTTATTGTGAAAAAAAAACATTTAATAAGAGTCAAATGTTGAGAATTTTGATGAAATTATGACTTCTAAAATAAGAAAATGAAACATAATTAGAACTAGCCATGAATGCATTTCAAAGATGATAATGTTGCGCTAATTTACCATACCAAAGATTTGTAAATTCATTATATTATTGCCATTAACAAAGCTCACAAACATAGGTCGAAATGATGTTGGCACGAAAGATTGTTTAACGCTTGATTTACCAAACATAATACACCCAAATTGACTTAAAAAAAAATAACTGGCTACTACTCATACTATGGTTAAATATGTGCTATAATAATATTTCAAGTTGTTTCATTATTTTGTTAAAAAAAGCATATAAAGATGCGCTAATAATTTGCCGCGGGTGAATTTTTACAAGACTGCAGCCTTAAATAACGAAAAGATAAAATTAGGTATCTATTATAGAAACACCGACTTCCGAAATTAAAATTATTTTGTACTTTTTGGTGTTTTTTACATTGGAATCGGTTTTTTTTTTGTAAAAAGTTTTTTTTGCATACTCAACTCCCTTTGGCGCCTGCTCTAATAATGACAATTCAACTATTGAACATGCAATGTTCTTATATTCGAGCATATCGTAGAATTGGCATTTCCATAATGTATTCGGCAATTTCACATAACGGTTGGCCAGTTCATGAAATGGCCACCTCAAAACTAACCTAACCTAACCTCAGCCATATCATGAAATGGCCAATTCTTTGATATAGCTACGACATCAATCACCTGTCAAATGATTTGATTGTTCAGTGGGTACGCGGCGGGTATCTACACGACCAACTCGACGGACGCCTGCTACCACTGCCTACTATCCTCGCGCGCCAACATCTGCGCCGTGCAGGACAAGAAGCAGCTGGAGAAGGTCCTGTCCGTCCGCCACAAGCTGCCGCACCTCAAAGTTCTCATACAGTGGGAAGGCAAGGTGGACACCTCGGTGCCCGGTGTCTATAGTGTAAGTTCATAGAGATTGCCACGAACAGCTTCACTGATAGGGTCTAATCAGTCCTAATCACTTAAAGACAAAGAGTTCTACGAGAATTCTTATACACATGTAAATGGAGGACCCACTTCGCCATCTATTTTATTTACATAATATAGTTTATTATACAATAAATCGTTCTTGCAGCGATAAAAGCAGTGGTCGCCCGGTAGTAACAACCCTGACATACGAGTAGTTGGTTAGGATTATTTTGTGCCACCAGCCATGCGCATTACTTTGAGTAATTTAATTCATCATCACTGGTTTTAAAACGGTGAAGGAAAACGTCGTAAGAAAACCGGCATGTCCTAGAACCGAAAATTCTCGAGGACATGTGACATCCACCAATCCGCACTAGGCCCGCGTAAAGCCATTCTTACAGCCCATTCCTTCTCCTAGAGAAGAGGCCTGAGCCCCAGCAATTGGAGCATTATATGGCTGATTGTGTAAGCTGCTATGTAAATTTTTCTTCTGCTTTGTAATTTGTATGTTTTTGTTTTCAGTGGGAGCAGGTTATGGAAATAGGAGAAAAAGAGTCAGACACGCAGCTCGACAGTATCCTCAAAAGTATTGCTGTCAACGAATGCTGTACTTTAGTGTACACCGTAAGTTCTATGTTATCACTTTGCGGCATTACCAGCTTGTAAATCTGTTGATTACCTACGGAGCTAATCGATACGGATAGATACGGATTTTCTTTGCAAATCCGTATCCGAGTTATTAATAACGTGAATGGAAGTCGAAGAAAAGGTAAATGTATTATGTGAGAAATGAAATGCGAGAAGAGTGTCAGTGATAGCCTGGCAACTGATAAGACGCGTAGAACAAGAAAACATGTAGGCAGAAATATGGTATCGAGCTTTACACTCTCGGATTCTTAAGGAGCCAATTCAGCTTCGGCTACTACGCCGAAGTTTGCCCAATTTGATGAAATTAACTATTTTGTTGTTGTTTTTAGGGTTCCGTTCCTCAAAAGGAAAATGGGAACCCTTATAGGAAAACTTTGTTATCCGTCCGTCTGTCTGTCAAAACTTTCTCGAAACGCATGGAGGATCTCGGGAACGCATAGAGGTATCGAGTTGTAATTAAAATCATGTGTCTGAGGTCCCTTAAAGCTTTGAAAAAATCAAACTTCTAAGTTAGCGACAACTGGACATACATAGGTCTCCCCAAGCGTCGCCACGACGAACGATCCTGTGCGTCTCGCATCCATCGGTTTCCCGCAACCTTCACCAGGTCGGTAAATCTCCTCCTTGAGGCGTGGCTGGAAAGACCTCACGGCGTTCTTACCTTCCGCATGACGCAGGTCCTCATCGGACAAGGTAAGTTCGGGAGGTTCCTGCACCGGATTCAAGCGGAAGAGACGCCCGGGTGTCGCCACTGTGCGGAACGCCCGGAGGACACGGTGGAGCACACAGTCGAGGTGTGCCCTGCATGGGCGGAGCATCGCCGTGCCCTCGTGGGGGCGATCGGCGGTGGAGACCTCTCGCGCCGGGCCTTGGTTGAGGCCATGGTCCGGAACGAGAAGGAGTGGCAGGCGGTCGCCTCCTTCTGCAAAGCAGTCAAAGTCAAAGTCAAAAACGTTTATTTCAAATAGACCAATTACAGGCACTTTTGAATTGTCAAAACGTCGGTCAGTCAAACAAACAAGTGAAGCTAAATTGCACGTTCCAAAGAGTAGATCTCTATGGAGAAGAACGTACAAGAAACTCCATGGACACTCTTTTAAATCATATGTGTTACATATAATGTTTGGTTACATATTTCTTGTTGCTTCTATTATGTGAGCACAATGTAGATAATAATAAAAATAAAAAAAATTAAAAGATAGAAACTGGTAGGTAAACCACTGGCAGCTAAGAGATAACCAGTCTCATCTGATGGCACCAATTCACGAGTATGATGCTAGCAAAGGAGGAGGCCGACCGCATCAGGCAATGGCGCCATCGCCGCCGTCGCCGAGATTCCGATCCCGATTTCTGGCCACCGTAGACGCGAGCTCGCGGACGCCGAGCCATGGGTAGCTCGCTGTCCGACCGTCCGGTAACTGTCCGGACTGAGCCCAAGACGTCGACGGCGCGCACTGTTCCCGCGCGCCTCAAGGAGTTGTCAGCAATAGGAGGGGCCAAGCTGGGTCGAAGCCTACTGGAGTCAGGGTTGTCCGAAAAGAAGCTCAAGCCCCGGTATGAAGAGGCTAGAAGGAATGGGGTGGGTTTTTAGTCAGTAAAAGTCTGACCCGCTCCACCCAAGAGCGGGGGTGGTCATAAGATGATTTTTGCCCACCGTAAAAAAAAAACCTTCACCAGGTCATCAGTCTACCTTGTTGGAGGCCTTCCAACGCAGCGTCTTCAGGCAAGCGGACGCCACTCCAGAACCTCAATTAAACCCAATCAATCCTCATCAATTATGTATAATGAAGAATTAAGATTATTACCACCTTAAAAAAAACATTCCTATATGACTGGCCTATTTGTGTAGTGGTTAGTGGCCCTGACTACCGGAGATCGATTCCCACTCAGGAAAAATATTTGTGTGATGAGCATGATCATTTATTCTGTGTCTGCGTGTAATTTATCTATAACATGTATTTATTTAGATATATATATATATATATATAAGTATGTTTATCAGTTTTCTAGTACTAACACAAGCTCTGATTGGCTTGGGACTAGACGGCGTTGTGTGATAGTTGTGGAATATTATATTGTATATTATTATATTTCTTCCATAGTCAGGCACGGTGGGTCCCCCGAAGGCTGTGATGCTGTCGCACGACAACGTGACGTGGGACGCCTTCTCAATCGGCGAACGAGTGGCGGACCTGCAACCCACGCAAGACCGCATCATCTCCTTCCTGCCGCTCAGTCACGTTGCTGCACAGGTACCTAAAACAAACCATATTTGAATGCTGAATTTGAGTTTATTATACAATAATATTGGTACAATATTTAACTCTATATCATACGAAATAAAGTTCAAATACCTTTATATACTATAGGCGCTACCGTGCCCCCAGATGTAGGCGACGGAGGTCCCTTGATTATAGATGAGATTATAAATGTAAGACCAGTTTAAAACCAACTAAACCAATCTGTTTTAAACGAAAAAAACTGTTTAAAAAAAAAATAAACCGACTTCAAAAAGTACAAAATAACTTTAATTTCGGAAGTCGGTGTTTCTATAATAGATACCTAATTTTGTCTCTTCGTTATTTAACACCGACTTCCGAAATTAAAGTTATTTTGTACTTTTTGAAGTCGGTTTAATTTTTTTTTGTAAAAAGTTTTTATTTTTCACTTTTTAGTTATGGTAGCACCACTAAAAAGTACCTACCTTTCAGCTAAACATAAATTACCTTATAGCCAGAGTGCATCTCATAACGATTCTTATAATCCCAAATACGGTAAATATTACCTGAATTTACCCCCTCCCCCTTTCTCCTCCCCCTTTTCTTTCAGCCAGTCATCGACTACACGTATAAACAAAGCAATTTTACTTGTTACGATAATTCTGCTATGATTCTATGAGGAGTTCTGTTCCATATCTTCGAAGTTCATGATCAGATCATAACAATATTTCTATGGGACCAACTTGGAAGCATAACCTTTCAATAAAAAAAAAAATTCTAAATCGGTCCACAAATGACTGAAATATCGGTGAACATACATACAAAAAAAAAATAAAAAAAAAACATACATTCAGCCAAACATAGAACCTCCTCCTTTTCGAAGTCGGTTAAAAACTAAAACAAACCATTTTTTTGGTTTAAAACGATTGGTGTTGATGACCATGTTTTTTATAATTACAACTACATTTTCTTGATTTAACCGAGTTAGGGATAAAATAAAAATCCATATACATTAGTTTAGGTATATACCTAAACTAATGTATATGGATTTTTTTGAATGTGTGATAATAATAAATTCGTTTATTTCCACCACAAATTATTAAATTTTTTGCATATAGTTCAATATAGGGGTGGACTGGAGCCTAAACTAGGGAAACCCTGTATTTCAGGTCTCCAGGACACTCACCCGCGAATTAATACATTCTGTTGCAATAAGTATAGGTATCACAAGAACTGGTAGGATGAAACAAATATAAAAATAAAAGGTGAAGAAGAAATAATAAAACTACCGTGAGTGAATGTGTGATGGTGTGAGAGTGCGTGAGCGTTGTGTGTATAATGCTACTTTATGATAGTTAGGAATGAATCTGTGTCATCATACCTTAGATTCAGTAAATAATTTCTAATTAAACTATTGGCTTCATGTAAGTTTTTCGGAAAAATGTTAAGCAATGAGTTAATCTTATTATAAATGTATGGTGCGAGAAAAAATGATTGTCGTCTAAAGAAAGCAGTGCGATGTGAAACCGAGTCACATACCCTGTTTCTTCTGCGAGCAGAATACGTGGTCGATGGGTCATATTCAAGATCTTTATGTTTTCGAAGTGTTGTACGCAGAACGAATATTTGTCGTACTGTTAAGACATTGCATTCTTTGTAAAGATTTGCTGTAGGATAACGAAAGGGTTTTCTTAGCATTACCTTAAGCAATGATCTTTGTGCGCGTTCAACGACTATAAGTTTAGTTTTGCATGCTCCACACCAAACTGGTATATAATAATCAATTACTCATTGAACCACAGCAAAATAAATTATATTAAGCGAAGTTGGGTTTCAAGATGTTTCTGAGCTTTTTAAAAATCCAAATCATTTTGCGAGTTCGTGCTGCTAGGAGATCAAGATCAAGTAGAGAACAATGATGCATCTAGTTAAATACCTAGATACCTAATGCTATTCCTTTTTTCAAGTGACAAACAAGAACACGTTATGGTATTTTTGTTGTTACATGAGTGAACTCTAAGAGTGGGATTGTTGGTAGGTATCTTGATGTTTGGGTCTATTGATTGAAAACGTAATAAATTTAGATTTTTTAATATTTAGAGTAAGTAAATTTTTATTTAGCCACTGGAAAGTTTGACGAAGTCCATCTTCAGCATAATTACGTGCCTGAGCCCAAGTCTCTCCCTGAAATAACAGAGCGGTATCGTCTGCATATTTGCATTTTTTTGGCAAATAAACATTATTATTATTATTTTCGGGTACATTTTCTTTTCTCAGCTCTTTAGCTGGTGTCGACCACATTTACGGGCCAAGCCAAGTAAATGTAGTGTGTATGTGTAACATTTTATGTCGTGTGATGAGATCCTACGTCGTTTTCTTCTAACTGCATGAACTTCCTGGCAATCCTACAGGTATTTAAAATCGCAGCCTTTTGCAGCGTTATGTATAGTGTTTCTTTTAGGTCTAATAATTTTAAACTTTGAAGAAGGTGATTTGGGATAACACCTGTGGTGGAAAGAACTATAGGGACTACGTATACTTTTTCTTGACGCCAGATCCTAACTATTTCATCTTTTAGTTCCGCATATTTACTTAGAGAGAGATTGTTTTCTGTATATTATTATTATTATATATGAGAAAACTTTTCCGTTTACAGGAGTATAATTACAGAGCTCGTTTATGTATATTAAGAAGAGACTTGGGCCTAGCACATTTCCCTGGGGAACACCGCAAGTGATGGGTAAAGGGCAACTGATATTATCACTAATCTTCGTGGTTTGGTATCTATCAGTTAAAAAACTTTTTAGAAGTTCGAATGGTAGACCGCGTATTCCCATCATTTCTAGCTTATTTAGTAATAGGTGAGTCGAACGCCTTTGCCAGGTCTAGAAAGACGCCTATACATTTCCGTCCACGATCTAGATCACTTGCAAGGTGATTAGAAAGCTGCACTACTGCATCTTTTGTTGATTTTTTGGGTTGGAAACCAAACCGTGATTTTGAAAGAAGGTTTTCTTTCTCTAGGTATATCATCAGGCGTTTATTGATGAGCTTTTCAAGTAATTTAGACAAAGCGGTAAGCACTGAAATTGGGTGATAGTTTTCGATACAGTCTCTATTCCCGCCTTAATGGATAGGGTGTACTACAGAGCGTTTAAAGCTTCTAGGGAAAACGCCCTTGTTGAAACAGAGGTTAAATATGTGTGTTAGTATTGGACTAATAATATTTTTAATGCGTTTTAGTAATGCAACCGGGATACCGTCCCATCCAGTGGCAGAGTGATTTTTAAGGTTATTGATTAGAGCCTCGACTTCAGCAGTATCTGTATCAAGAAGACAAACAATTTTGAGTGAGAGTAAGATTTAATGTCACAAGTTATTTTGGATATGTCAAAAACTTGGGTAATATTGTTTGCAAGTTTTAGTCCCACTTCAGTAAAGTACTGATTAATCATATTAACAGATGAAATTGAATCATCCGGGCTAAGATTTAAAAGCTCCACAGCTGGGTTATGGTCTTTTGAGGTATTAGTTATTGTACGAATAGCATTCCATGTATCTTTTGTGTTTTTACATTTATCAATAGTTGAGCTATCATAATTATCTTTAATTTTAGTTAAAAGATCGTTACAAAAGTTTCTGTATCGGCGGTAGGATATCTTCAAAATCTCATCTGATGGCGAAGCTTTGAGCTTATTGTGAAGAGCATCACGATGTTTTATGCACATGAGTAAGCCAGGCGTTATCCTGGGCTTAATGATATTCTTTCTATTAGAGATTCTACGTATTGTAGTACTGGTTACTAAAACTTCTTTTAAATGTTGGATTAACCCTTCAGATACCGTCAATTAGAGACACAATAGTAAGACAATAGATGCGCGGCCACCGAAGGTCGCTTGGGGATTCATGAATTAAAGTCTCGGTAGCTTGGTCGGGATCATCAATATCTAAAATGGAAGAAAGGTCTTTGTCCTGTAGTAATATGAAAGCCTTTTCGTAGTCAATTATTTGTTTTAATTTAGGGGTAGCGGATTTTCTTGGAATGGTTAAATTTAATAAAACAGGGAATGATCAGTTATATATGTAGTGATTACAAATGTTTGTGCTTTGCGGTTTGTTTTAAGGTTAATATGATCCAAGCAATTAGATTCATGCATAGGTAAAGTGTGAGCAGGCAGAAGGCCATTTTCAGCCAGAAGATTTAAATATTCGTTACTTCTACGATCTTCGTTTAATGGTTTTATGTCTATGTTGATGTCACCAATAACAGCAATTGTCTTAAATTCGCTAATGGATTTCAGAATATTTTCTAGAGAAGTGAGGAAACTGTCAATAATTTTATAGGATGGTGATCTATATAAACAAACAATGGCAACGTCTGCTATTTTTAATAACAGACAATTTGCATCGTGGAAGACTGGCTCTGACACCACATGTGATATATCTTTTTGAATATACATATTATAACTACACCATCATTCTGGTTATAACAGACAGAAGAGTAGTACATTTTGTAATTATCAAGGTGATGTGGGGGTTTGTGTTCAGACAACCAGCATTCCGTAAGTACCAATATATCACATTCAGTGCCAAGCTGATTTATGAAAACAAAAAAATGGTCTAAATTGCGATAAATACTTCTTATGTTAAAATGATTACGTCATTTTAAGAATTTATAAAGGATTTTTACTGCAGGGGTATGGGCTAAAGATAAAAGAAAAGGGATATTAACTGGGCGGGGAATATTAGGAGGGAGTAAGTCATAAAGGGGAGTTGTTAACCGAGGGCAGGAGAAAAATAAGTGTTCCAAGGTACCCTCTTCTAGGCCACACAAAGAATTGCCTCTCACGTGTATTTTGGTGTTTTTCTTGATATAGCTTGAAGCTATATCAAGAAAAACATCAAGAACGCTATCATTATTGGAGAAAGCAATACGGACGTCGGATAGAAAAACACTTAGGCTATCCAAAGTGTCCATACCTCTTCTAAAACTGAATTGAGAGCTGGGTATAAGACCTTTCGATTCCAAGATCCATTCAAGTCGGTTCTTGATGAGATTCTCCATAATTTTAGCTAGGACAGAAGAGAGCGCAATAGGACGATACGAGGAAGAATCTGTTGGGTCTTTACCAGGTTTTAGGATTGGGATAACGATTTGTGATTTTCAGGAGTCTGGAACTTGACCAGTTGCGAAGAAAGAGTTAATTAGGTTGAGAAAGAGAAGTTTACAATTGGAAAAGGATTTGGAAATGAAAGAGTAGGGAATGCCATCAGCACCCGGAGCAGAGTCCTTAAGATGATCTAAGGCACATTTTAGTTCTGAGAGGGAAAATAGGTCATCAAATCTATCTGAGGAAGTAGGAGAAGGAGGATCTATAGTGGGAAGGCATTCAAAACTAGGAACAAAAGGGGGGGCTAATTTTGTAATAAAGTCTTCCAGCCAGGAAGTAGGTTCATTGAAGGAAATATTGAGAGACTGGCTGTCACAAGATTGGCGGTAGATTTTTATTTTCTTCCATACCAGAGAGACAGGAGAACGTGGAGAGAGTGATTCGCAAAACTTGAGCCAGTCACATCTTTTTTTTTTTTGCTAATAGTCTACAGGTGCTAGCAGAAGTCTTTTTAAAATTTAAATAATCAGACATGTCTAGACTAGAGGAGAAAGCGTTTTCTGCTTCTTTTCGTTTACGAATACTCTCAGTGCCCTCAGCATTCCACCAAGGTGGAGAAGGAATCAGGTCTCGGGCGGAGTTCTTCTAGGGGATTGGGCCGCTCTTAACAAACAATCGACAAAATCATTGTAGAGGGCAAGCGAGTTGGAGGGGTTAACTTGGGGAAAGTTTTGGAGTTCTGAGTCCAATTGGGACGAGAACTTGGACCAGTCAGCTTGGGGTAAGCGATATCTTTGAAGTGGTTGAATAGGAGAAGAATGTGGATGGGAACTTGGAAAAGATATTAGGATGGGGAAATGGTCACTCCCATAAGTGTTAGGGAGCACAGACCAGGAGAGTGAGAACACTAAAGAAGGGGAAGAGAGGGTAAGGTAAGGAACACTAATATTTTGGGTAGGGGATATCCTACGGGTAGCAGATCCATCATTAAAGACACAGAGATTGCAATGGTCTAAAAGATCTAACAGAAAGCTAGAGGACGGGTCATTACAATGGGAACCCCAGAGGGTGTTTCGGCAATTAAAATCACCCATCACAATCAGGGGAGAAGGGATGGAAGAAAGGATAGAGTTGAGTTCAGACAGAAGGCTAGGATTGGGATGAGGAATGTAGGCTGATATATATATTATGTTCATGGATCTAACGGCCACTATGTGAAGCCCAGGATCATGAACAGGAAGAGGAATTTGGGAAAAGTGATAGATCTGCTAACCAATAGGGCGCAACCAGCCCACCCGTCATCTCTGTCATCCTGAAGGCATGCAAAACCAGGAACCCTGAAAGGAGATCCAGGCCTAAGCCAGGTCTCCGACACGGCAAAGACGACGGGCTTATGACGGTTAACAAGATAAATTATATCGTGTTTTTTTCTGCGAATAGACCTACAGTTCCACTGAATTTTTTTTTCTATTTTGGCGAGTCCAAGATTCGAGGAGTTCTACTAATATTACGAGATTGTCCGGTATTGCGTCATTAAATTTTGATAACATGTTGATGAGGGAGCAAGCCAAAAGTTCTATTAGGTTATCATTAGGAGTGGGAAGAGGAGTTGTATCAGTGTTCAGAGCACAGCCGTTAGGCTGACTAGATTTAGGAGAACCAACCAGTGACCTATGGGTTTGCAAGTCATATGAATTGCCCAGCTCTGGTCTAGGCCTAGGGGAACGAAACACTGTCTTTGTGTACGATGTTTTAACAGGAGATGAATATGGAGAGGAAGTAGGAGTAATAAACGGAGCAGAGAAGGGAGGTTCAGAGGGAGTTTGGGATGGTTTGAATAAGGGGGGACGTGCCGCAACATTGGAGCATAATGTTTTGGGACGGGGAAACCTTATCGCTGCCTCACGATATCCTAGATTTTATTCAAACATAACCGTTTTAATAGATTTCTGTCGAGAATGTTCTGGGCATCTACCATCAGTAGCTTTGTGGTTTCCGCCATCACACAAGAGGCAAGAAACCTGTGAGTCTGGGATATTGCAAGTATCTCCAGGATGTGGTAAAGTGTAACGTTAACAGCAAGGCTTAGACCTACACTGAGTGCTGATGTGACCAAATCTTAAGCAGTTCCTGCATTGGATTGTGGGAAGATGATACACAGACACAGGAAGGGACGCATTGTAACAAAATACCTTTTCTGGAAGTATCTGCCCAGAGAATGTAAGAACAACGGTTGAAGAAGGAGACCAAGAACGCAGTCCTCCTTTCTATTTTTAAAATTAAGCCTCCTAGCTCTGATGACTTCTCCACAGTTGTGAGGAGTTTCTATGCCAAGGACTAATTCCTCGAGAGTCCAGTCAGTAGGAATGTCTTTAACAACTCCCATGCGATTGACTTGGAAACGGGGAATGACAGCTGTAAAATTGTTGTCCCGTAAAATAGAGTTGTTAACGAAACTATTGGCGTCGTTACGGGTTTTAATATCCACAGACATTCTGTTACGTCCCATAGATTTGACGCTGCCTTGTACTACCCCTTCAAAACCTTTTTTGTGAATAAATTGGGCAAACTTAAGGGAGTTCAGGGTTAAACCTTGCTTAGGGTCTGATTCCATTTTGGAGACAAGTACCTTAAAAGGTGCTTTGTCGCTTTCGCTATAAAGCATTTTGGAGTCGCTCTCAAAACCTAGTTTTGTGAAAACGGATTGAATAGAGTCCGACGGTGGCTTATTTCTTTTAGCGTCAGCAAAGATCTCAGGGCCACCGGGGCGCTTTCTCGGTTCTGATCTAACGCGACAGTCCTCAGTGTCTTGAGAGCACTTTACGTCCATATTTGGAGGAGACCCTCCACCCCCATCAGGGGGTTCTTCGGCACTAATTTCCTTCGGAAATGAGTGCCAAAAAAGTTACTAGCTCGGAAATTACTAACCTTATAACTAGGTTACCACACCAGACAACACAAAACAATAAAATCAACACCTATAAAATAAGATGTGACGTTAAGAAACGCGTTTCTAATCTCACTCAGACGATGACAAAATCCAAAATGATAGTCTTGATTATAAATTTGAGTATGTGTCAAGTCTATTATTCCAAACAGATTTTCTCATACGTTAGACGGCCCCTAAATCGTTCTATAGGGGTAGTTTAAGACAACAGAAGATGTAATCGTTTTTCTTTTCTTCGTTTACTATTTAATTTATGCTAAGTTTCAAGTATATGGGCCCAAGGAATAAACTTTTGCATACAAATGAATGTCCGACTTTAAACCCCTTTAAAGTTGAAAGAAAAAGAAAACAGAAGTTTCGGCTGTGCGTTGATATATCAGTCAGTTAGGTTCTTCTTTTATATATTTATTATAGTTTTTTATTTATTTAATTACTTGGTCTATTGATAATAACCGCTTTTAAACTGGATTACGTAGTTTCCGATTTATCGCGAACAGACTAGATGTATACTTTTTTAAATTACGTATGTAAGAAAGAGACTCGCATAAAGCAACTGACCCCTTACTGGCTGGTGCCTTAAGGCATTAAGTCCGCCTCTGTACTATTGTGTGCATAAAGAATAAATAAATAAATAATCTGGCTACCTCATCGAAAACATAATTGATTGAGTATTCCTAAGAGCGTTGCCACGGTAATAGTATCATACAGTATTGTAACTCGGCCGTATTTTTGAAATAAATGCCTACAGCCGCGCGATACGTAAACATGCGACAGGGCTGCCCGCCTCCAGCATTCTAATTACATTTGCCTAGTTTGTTTCCGTTTATTTTTGTGATTTTAAATATACTTACTTTTTTATATAAACAAAATACTTTGTGGATTGAATAGGAAGTGTTCAATTAAAATGCGTGTTGTGTTTTGATTGGTAGATTTAAATAAAATGCTTTTTTTAGTATTATTCATACACATAGCACTATTATTAATAATAAAATACCACGTCGTTACTTTGAATTATACAAACTAACAATAACCGCGCGATAATTGATAAAAAAAAACCGTCGTGTCCGCTCGTCACTGCGGCACAGTTGCGACGGCCGCGACTGTCTACATGCCGAGACCATGCTACAACCGAGGCGCGTAGTATAGCTCGCGTTTCGTCCGTTTGTATGAAGTTGGAATACTGTATGATATTATTACCGTGGCGTTGCTAACTGACGTTGTAATAGATAAGTACGCATAGTTCATGGAACATAATTATCTTGTGATGAGCTTAAGGATATTTATTTGCAATATAGATACCGTTTTCCCTTGCAATGCAAGAAATATAATTATCATCGCGCTACCAAAATAAATTGTTTAACTGTGTACTAGGTTCCGTTGAAAAGTTTCCCTTAAATTAGGTCGCACCTGTACGGTCTTTCTGTTTGTCATTATACCTACCTGTAAACAAGCGTCCTAGGCTCAGTACACGCACTTAAACGCATTTTTCCATCGTTAGGATCAATAATTAAATAGGTAATCGACTTCTCGGTTGCCTTAAGTATTACATTCGGCTAACAAAACTATTTTTTTTTCCGATTGAGATATTTATTTTCTGAATGTAATTTTAGCTATTTTGCCTTCTTAACAAATCCAGGGTCGGTCAAATACCGTCAATTAGAAACACAATAGAAAGACAATGACAGCGCGTTTGCTTTGGGTTTTATGATATCAGAGTGTCGTTACTTTAGTTGCTATCGGTGGTCTATACTTTAGTATATAAACATCAAACAAATCGCTTGAACTCTTTCTCTACTTGATATCATTATCAGTAAATAAACTTTTCCCTCTTACTGCCGCTTGCCTATAACTCAAACTATCGTCATTAAAAGGTCTTAAGACCCTCCGTACAATCCAACCTCAACAGATCCAAATACCGGTAACCGATGACGCTCACACTCTGGACCATCACACTTCGCAACCCACTTCTGCTGGGCTCATCGCGGGTCGCGGGTCTCATGTCGAGAACTCGTCACCGCGCCGGGACCATCCTCTGTTTGGACCCGCTTGGTGACGTTCGAACGGCAGTAGTTCAAGCCGCACGAAGGTTTTGTAACCATGCGGAACTATTCTGGAACTCAGACACAGGGCAACTATGTAGTATTTATTCGATTAATTAAATAAGGTTAAAAGAACACGTACAATACAAAAGTGTAAAATAAAAATACCAAATATTTAAAATGAAGCCTAGAATAACAGTGAATATTATGATTTAAAAGAAAAATAAAACACTAAAGGTCTCACTTCTGAAATGTAATAAGACAACGTATTCAAAGAATAATATACACCTTATCTCTATATCTCTGACTATCTGAAGAAATAAACAGGTGCATTATACCTGTTTATTTCTTCAGATAGTCACCCTGTTTCTTAAATATTATTAATACAAAATGTAGACTGCTAAGCCACTAGAATTTACGTCTGAACGCTATGAGTGCTGTCGACCGACTGCCCTTCACCGACCCAGTGCTAGTCCAAGTGGGGAAGACCGGCCCGCCCTTTAATATTTTAAAACCGTTATTTGAACGACTTCCGGTCAAACTCCAATCAATTTGAATGGCAACATTCAACATAAAATAAACTTCAAAATTAAATTAAATACTAGGGTTCTTGTTGAAACCTAACAAATTGAAGTTTTCAAGTGCTTAATTAGGTCTTTACCTATGAAATTGCCGTTTTGTATGAAAAAATTTAAACGATTTTTTTTTCATGTATTTTTTATTTGTATTAATCGAAGTAATCACACATGCAATCAATGCATCTTTGCCAACGCAGTGGCAGTTTATTGATGCTCTTCTTAAAGAAATCAGCTGGACGGGAGGCAACAAATTCTTCAAAGGCATTTTGTACTGCCTCTCGGGTATTGATTTTTTTTCCCGCCAAGAAGTTATCCAAATTCTGGAAAAAGTAGTAGTCTGTGGGCGCAAGGTCTGGTGAGTAGGGCGGATGACGGAGAGCTTCCAACCCCAGTTCTTGCAACTTGGAGACTGTCTGCTGTGCAGTATGAGGTCGCGCGTTGTCGTGCAGGAGCAGCGGAGACGAGCGATTGACCAATGCTGGTTAGATGTGCCAGCTTCTCCATCATTGTGTTCAGTTCTTCACAGTACACATCTGCAGTAATGCTCACCCCGTTTGGTAAGAAGCTGTGATGAATCACACCGGCGCTAGACCACCAAACAGTGACCATCACTTTTCTAGGGGTAAGTTTTCGTTAAGGGCATTGTTTAGGTGCTGAACCAGGATCCAACCAACTTGCTGAGCGCTTGCGGTTATCAAACAGAATCCATTTTTCATCGCAAAATTCCTTCATTTGTGTTTCTGTTGAGCAGTGCAAGGCACGTCTCGACGCGTACTTCGCGCTGGCGATCATTGAGTTCGTGGGGCACCTATTTGTCAAGCTTTTTTACCTTGCCAATTTGACGCAAATGGACCAATATTGTTTTGACGCTAACGTCGAAAGCTGCTGCTAATTCAGCCGCAGATTGTGTATCATCAGCTTCCACAATCGCCTTAATTCGTCATTGTCGACCAAAGTCTTCGGACGACCGCGAGGTTCATTTTTCAGGTCAAAATTTCCAGAACGGAAGCGAGCAAACCAAAAACAGGTGGTGCGTTGGTTTGTAGTGTTAGCTCCGTAAACGTCGTTGATGTTGCGTGCCGCTTGTGCCGCGTTGCTGCCACGACGGTACTCATATTCCATAATTACTCGAATTTTTATCGTATCCATGATGACGAAAAAGATTGAAATGCGATGAAAATGTAACACTGATCAATAAACAAATGACTACTTTTGGAAAAAAAATCCATGTTTTAAAATAAAATTAATTTGAAATTAGAATTCTTAGCCAAACAAAAATTATTTTCATTTGAAATGGCCAGTATTGCAGAACGACAATTTCATAGGTAAAGACCTATTATTTAGAGTAATCTGCCTTCAAGTGGTTGGTGTTCGAAGCGAATAAGCTTAAAACTTATTGTAAATGGACATCATAGAATCAAGGTAAAGTTAAACCGTGTATTTCAGTGAAATTAACTTGTTGTTCGTGCACCAATGGACACCTTTAGGCATCGAAATAAGTTTTAAATACTTTTTAAGTCACGAAAAACACTTTAAATAGTATTTATTTGGAAAACAATAATAAATCCGCTGCGTTCGAGCAACTTTTTTACTCCTGCTAATTTGACATAAAAACAATACTGCTAGCGGTCAAAAATCCTATCAGAGTAGATACGAAAAAAAATGAACTTTTTAAAAGTGATATCGCAAAACCGTTAAAAAAACAATCTTGTTTTAAGATTATAATAAGGTTGTTTTGAAGGCGTCATTGTACGAAAAGCCTAAGTAAGATTAAAACAATACTGCTTTAAGGTCTTATGGTTGTCACTGTACTCACTCGCTATGTAATTGTACGGCATAGCGAATCGAAGCGCGGGAATAAAAAAATAAATAAACAAATCATGTGCATGATACGACGCGTTTTCCTGGACGTTATTACCTACGTCGCTACTGCACAGCAAAGGAAGCAGTGTGGGTGGGAGATGACCGTCAGGTGGTCTACTACTAGCAAGTTCATTGCCTTTACCCGAGCGCAAGCATTTCAAATAGCTTTTTTTTTTGATAAAACTTATGAGTACTTATAAAAAAAAGTTTCTTTGAAAAAAATCATGAGTAATCATAGATGTGTTAAAACTGTCTAAGCGTACAAGCGTAAATGTACAAGTAACAACAAGAAATCTAAAATGTTAACATTAAAAGGTAGGTAATTTTAATTTTTTATTTACCATTGGGAATCATCGATAAAATAATATTTATCAACTATGTTTTGAAGTTGTCACATCACTACAGCACTCAGGAGAAAAGTACTTAGGGATAGAAAGGGATAGACTTATCTAATACTCTAGTGAAAGTAAAGGACTTTTTCAAAAGACATCAACGCGTCACTTTTTTCGTAACCAACCAGTTTAGCTTGAGCTCTCTACTTACCAATAATGTAAATAAAATATAAACATTTTTAGGTACTTACCGATGAAAACTTATGCCATCTTTTTATAACTAGATGTTCTAGAATCTAGATGATTTCGCGCGCCATTTAATTGCACAGGAACTCATTTTTGCTTCGGTTTTATTCAATACCTAAACGTTTTTAAGGTACCAAAATTAAGGAATGTGTACAGATCCAACAGTGTGCGTCAGAATGGCTGGTGGTCTGTGGCTTTGGTCTACGCGAATTGATTCGAAAATTGCTATATAATTGCTTATATTTGCTACATAAAGTAAATAATTGCTACATAGGATATACAGGGTATGGCGTAAATAATGGATAACCCTGAAACTGTCGATTGCCCAGATTATCATCTATCATTTATCCCACTTATATCATGCCCACGGATGTCCAAATTATTGATATTTTTGCTATTTTAAATAAAAGTCGTACCTACTTACTCATACAAAATCAGCGACCATTTCTTCAATTGGTGACTTTCTCTCGTTCTGTTTTTTTTTATGTCATTCCTGAATGTTTGTATTATCAGACCATATCAAGTTTTTTTATTACAATCTAAGATTACATGACAAAAAATATTTAATTTCAAATTGTAACATTTCTTTTTAAGGAATTACAATTTTTGGGCCCCTGTACCGCAAAAAAAAATTACTACACTGCGGTGGCTCATTATTTTTAAAATATGCCCATTTATGTAATACAAATTCTAAAATGGTATAATAGTAACCAATATCTTAATTACAAAGTTATTGCTGTTCGAATCTAAAAGATTTTTTTAATATACATATCTGATTTTTAAATTAAGTTACTATAACATTGCTGTAACTAATGTTAGACACATAGAGAATGAGAATTTTCTTAAAATTTGATCATTAGGTATGGGTTTATTGACACAATAAAACACATTAATACCTGAAAAAAAATATTGAAAAAAATAACTATACGAGATGTTCGAAGTGGCCTCCTTCAGCTGCTATGCAGGTACAGTACCTACAGTACTTACAAGTTTCAACAGTATAGTTCTTATAGTTTCGGAAAAAAGTGGCTGTGACATACGGACGGACAGACAGACAGACATGATGAATTTATAAGGGTTCCGTTTTTCGCCATTTGGCTACGGAACCCTAACAAGGAAGAGATCTTGAGAGCTGTATATTGCAAATAAATCCATTGAGTATAAAATTGGTGGATACAATATAATATTCTGATTTTCTAGAGAGCAGTGGTGGCCGAGTGGTAACCGCTCCGATTTACGAGTTGTAGGTCACGGGTTCAAATCCAGCCGGGTGCATTACTTTGTGTAATTTATTTCATCACCACTGCTCTCAAAAAGGTGAAAGAAAATCTTGCTCTCAAAAAGGTGAAGGAAAATCTTGAGGAAACCAAAAATTCGAAGACATGTGACATTCACCAAAGCGCACTGGCCCCGCGTGGCGGGTTACGGCCCATTTCCTCTCCTAGAAAGGAGGATTGAGTTCCAACAGCCCACTGTTGGGATTGGGATTCTGGCCTCCTCTCTAATTATAAGACCGGCTAGGTCTTATAATTAGAAGGCCAGAATCCCTGCTATGCTAATTAATAAATAATATTCCTGGTGTTCTTTAACAGGTGGTAGATATATATACAACTCTATCAAACGGGGTTACCGTGTTCTTCGCACAGCCGGACGCGCTCAAAGGCAGTCTCGTGGAGACCCTCAAGGAAGTGCGACCTACGAGGTAACGTTCCAAATTCCCTTTTTTGTACAAACAACACAATATATAGCCAATTACAAATTATATTCGAATTCGAACGAAGACATCCGCAGGAGAACTAAGGTTGCCGACATAGCGCAAAGAATTGTCAAACTTAAGTGGCAATGGGCAGGGCAAATTGCTCGCAGAACAGATGGCCGTTGGGGCCGAAAAGTTCTGGAATGGCGACCGCGTACCGGTAGACGCAACGTTGGAAGGCCTCCAACAAGGTGGTCTGATGACCTGGTGAAGGTTGCGGGAAGCCGATGGATGCGAGACGCGCAGTAGCGTTCGTTGTGGCGACGCTTGGGAGAGGCCTATGTCCAGCTGTGGACGTGTATCGGCTGAAATGATGAAATTATATTCTATCCAATATTGTAGAGACCGATTGAAGATTCGGTGTTGGCCAGTTTCGGTATAGGCCAAAAATGGCCGAATGTTCGGGCGGCCGAAACTGGCGTTTCTAAGCTGACGATTGCGATAGAGTGAACGTTTGTGAGGAGGGTTGGATGGATTTGTTATACTTTCATAATTTACTGAACGGATTTTGATGAAACTTTGGTGACATACTATGAATCCACGCAGGTGGGTCTGCGGGCATCATCAGCTAGTCACAAATAATGCTAACTTGACACATCCTGTCTTTTTATAAAAGTTGTGACGTGTCTAATGTGTGGTTGCCTAGCAACAGGACTTGTTTGTGTCAATCATTAAAATTATATTTCAAATTTCAATATAATCAAAGAGATTTAAAGAGATACAATAGAGCGGCTATCAGGAGAAATGTCTTAGAAAAACTGTCATCCTATGCCTCAGTGACGCCATCTAGCTTTGAATAGCAATCATGCGAATTAAATTTGTTAAAATTTATGTAAATTTGACTATCGCTCGGTAGGTGGCCAGGGGCTTTACCAGAATAATTATGTTAAAATGTCAGTCGTATGAACGAAAAAGAATGACGGAGCTATCTCGCCTCAGTGAGTGCCAGTGGCGTAGCTTGGGGGTAGGGGCGGTGAAGGCCATGGCCTCTGGCGGCATACGAAAGAAAGAAAGAAAGCGCCAATTTATTAATTTAAAAAATGTAAAAAAAAAACGAAATCGCGCGTGCAATGTTACGTACGAGCCAAGCAAAATTTGATCATGTTGCAGTAGTTCATTTCTTTTTATGAATCCCAAGTTCATTTTCTTACGTAACAATGTCGGACTAAGCTTGACCATAACTTGACAAGTAAAACAACTTAATTTTTTTTGCTCTATTTATGATTTATATACCAGTAGGTACGGATCTTAATAAAAAACATTTTACAAAAAAAATATTAAACCGACTTCAAAAAATACAAAATAACTTTAATTTCGGAAGTCGGTGTTAAATAACGAAGAGACAAGACTAGGCATCTATTATTATGGTAGCACCACTAAAAAGTACCTACCCTTCAGTTAAACATAAATTACCTTATAGCAAGAGTGGATCTCATAACGATTCTAATAATCCCAAATACGGTTATATTACATGAATTTACCCCCTCCCCCTTTTCTTTTAGGCAGTCATCGACTACACGTATAAACAAAGCAATTTTACTTGTTACGACAAATCTGCTATGATTCTATGAGGAGTTCTGTTCCATATCTTCGAAGTTCATGATCAGATCATAATAATATTTCTACGGGACCAACTTGGAAGCATAACCTTTCAATCAAAAAAAAAAAATTTCAAAATCGGTCCACAATTGACTGAAATATCGGTGAACATACATACAAAAAAAAAAACATACATTCAGCCGAAGAAATTCCTCCTTTTCGAAGTCGGTTAAAAATAGCTGTTTTGGCATTCCATAAGGTAGTATTTTGGGGCCCACATTATTTTTAATCTACATAAATGAGTTATGTAGCTTATCGCTTGAAAATGGTGTTATAATATCATATGCGGATGACACAGCTCTATTGTTTTCGGGTAAGTCAAAGGTTGAGGTGTATGAATATGCTCAAAATGGTTTTAATATTGTATCCAAATGGCTCCAGAATAATCTCTTAACACTAAACGCAGATAAAACAAAACACATTATATTTACTATGAGAACTGCTAACATACCGCTTAATAACCTAAACATTCACGCACATATTAACTGCACGTATGCTGACACTGCATGCTCTTGCCCCACTTTAGCCAGAGCTGACGATTTAAAATATCTAGGTGTCACAATTGACTCAAATCTAAATTTCCGTAAACATATCGAACTCTTGCGCAAATTAATATATTGTTACGTACGTAGGTAATTAAATGCCGTTTAATTAACAGAGAACTTTATTCACCACAAACAATAAGTAATTTGTCCAGTCAACAATAATCCAAATCGTAAGCACTAGAGTTCCGTTATACTATCGCCTCGGTCGTTAGATAAAACACTTCGCACACTTAGGTAGATCGCTCTCGTTCGCAGTCGAAATCAAAACTGACTCGCTTTCGGCCGGGGGCTCGTATTTATATGCGGAGCAAGGAAAATTCTAGATACCGACGTCTCAGGATAAATCCAGAACAATAGAGTCACGTCGCGGAGCCATAAATCAATTTTATTACTTTGTCCTTCGCGAGTCACTTCACGCGAATTTCGACTCTATTGATAATGGCGGAAAGTACCATTTCCCTTATCTATCTACAGATTACATACCTACTAAATAGTAGGTACAACGAGTACTTATGAAGAAATGTTCCAGATCTTGCCAGGCTAGGTAGGTACTTTGGTTCTAGAGCTTTCGAACAGCAATGCGTTTTAATTATTCGTTGCCACTCTTTATTTTGTCGGGATATGACGTGTTGAAGTTTAACGGCGTAACAATATGTTTTTAAAAATTTACGGAACATAGCCGATTACAAATTAATTAAACAGGTTTATTTGGCTTTGTGTCAATCCATTCTTACATATTGCATAACTTCTTGGGGCGGTGCGGCTAAAACAGTTTTACTCCCGTTAGAGCGTGCTCAAAGAGCTATTCTCAAGGTTGCAACCTTTCGTCCTTTTAGATTTCCTACGCATCAGCTGTACATAGCATGTAAAGTGCTTACAGTGCGGCAATTATTTATTTTAAACATAGTACAACACCAGCATACTACACTTCCTTTTGAACCCTTACCATCCGACAAGAGAAGGAAGAACTTAGTTTACATAAAGCCTCAGACCAGACATGCCTTTGCTAAGCGTTTTTATGTGTTTTTAGGACCTTTCCTATATAATAGGCTTAACAAAGAACTAAGCTTCTATAGTGTTAGGTATAAAAAATGTAGTAAGATGTTGTCAGAATATTTAGTGATACTCAATTACACAGACACAGAACCACTTTTAGAAATTTTGGCATAATGTTCTCTAATCCCCCATCTTAATTTTTATTTTTGTATACATTTATAGACATCATTTTTAGGTATTATTGTACCGTAAGCTTATTTTCGTAGTTTGAATGTTTGAATTGAATGTATTTTTGTAATAGTTTTACTCTAATTTTAAATTTTACTGTCGCATTGAAACTGAACTGTAAAGTGATGGCCTGAAACACAGGTTTAAATTAATCTATTTCGGGTGGTCCACTAACAAACATTGTATATCCGAACCACGATTATTTGCACCTTTAATAATATTTATGTTTAGTATATTTTTAGGCACTGAACTGTACGTAGTGGCATGTCGTGTAGCTCACGTCAAATTTCCAAACAGTGACGTAGCTACACGACCGAAATCAGCTGTGCCAGCCTGGCAGTGCAGTATCGAGTGTCGTATTGCTGGGGCCAGAGCACTCATCGGCAAACTAATTTGCTTCAGGGAGGGAAATCCGTTCCGCATGACGAGAACCTCGTGAAAGCCGAGAAAGATAAACAAATCAAGTATATTGACTTGGCTCGCGAGGTTGTCGACATGTGGTCGTGGATTCTGCGATCATTGTACCGATAGATGTTTCAGCCAATGGCTTAATAGCCAAGAGCGTCGACCAATACCTTAAGGGAGCGTACACACTGCGAGCAACTGTCGTAGCGACCGGACGCCGCGCACAAGAATGGCTCAGGCTTTCGATACTGAGAAATTTATATTGGAAACACAATCCAAATTAATACAAAACGAGGGTATTTCCTCACGTCTTCATAAAATGCTTTAAACATTCCTTTTGATCTCCGTTCTTGTAACAAAGGCATGTCCAACACTCTTTTGGTTTTCTTTAAATTTTTTTTCTCTTTAGTATGTCATGAGTAGCTCTACTATTGCAGCTTCTTCGACGTCCATTCTACACGAATGTACTTAGAATACTGTCACTCAGCTTGGTCTCCTGGCCCTAGTTTCTCTGTTTTGGTCGCCGAGAGACTGAGTCACCGGCGACTAGTCGACAGTGCGTAAATGGCTCTCAGAGGCTCTTTTTAGGCGGCTGGATCAAGAGCTTGATTCAGAAAGCGGTATTACTGGACACGGATCGAATAGTCAGGAGGTTCCTTTCTCTGGAACCCTGACCGCCGGTAGCTTGGACCCTGTTCCCGATACCGGTGGACTACTATTTTTTTAATATTTTTAAGTGTTTTTTATTTTTTTAATGAATATTTAAAAATATAATTTAGGTATATGTAATGAATATAAAAAAATGAATGTTTAATATAATGTAATGAATGTTTTATCAAATTATATTTATAATAAGTTAGTCTATAAGTTCTTTTCACTCTAACTAATATTGTCTTTTGCTGTGCCCTAATGCAAATTTAAGACACAATTGTGGACCCTGTTCCACAATTGTGTCTTAAATTTGTCTTGTTAAATTTGTCTTAAATTACATTGTGGATTGCAATAAATAATTGAATATTGAGACCATTGACCCATCACTATGAATTAGCAGATTAAGAACTTTTAGCAAAATTACAATGGCGATCCCATTGTTGTTTTGACTTTGAGTTTTGAGTTGGAATGACCATTTTATAAAAATAGCGGACTTGGGGCCCTGTAAAAATTGTATAACTATCAGATAATCTAAATGGATTGCTTGCACGGTGTATCATCGTCGAAATTTTTATGTTTAGTTTTGTGAAGAATATGTTAAGTTTTTTTACGTTTTTTGTTCTTTATATTTTATTTTAAAAAAAGTTAAACTAACTAAAAAAGTAATTTTCCTGTGGTAATATACCTACCTATAAAGTGATCTCAAGATCAAAGGCTAAAAATTACCTTTGTTATATCGTTGGATTTAGCTTTAAAAAATATATATTTTTCATTAAAATTACATCTTTTATTTACATTTAGTAACTCTTCTAAGGGATAAAAACCAAAAATGATACCATACTTACTCATCAACATAGAAACCAGCCCGTAAAGGAAACGGTCTGCGAGACCGCTCGTCCATAGCAGTGTAACAAAAATGGAACGTCCATAGTTAAAGGTTAATTACAGCTGTAAATCGTCTTTTCACACACCGAATTAATTTTACCATGAAATATTAAGGTATAACGTCCCACTCATCAATGACAAATTGAAGCTCTTGGACTCGCGGAGAGCCGAGCTTTTTGCTTTAACTATTCTTTTAACCCTAGAAAGATAATCTGCGTAAAATTGACTTATGCATTTTCGAAATATTTCTGTTTCTTTCTAATTAGTACGAATCGGATGTTGTGCTTTTCGGACATCTCGGCTGTCGTCTCGAGCTTTCGTCTGGCATGTACGCGTCGTTGTGATGAGTAATTGAGTATTACCAATTTTGAGTTATTATACCTACCTTAAAAGTAGTAAGTGAAAACAAACTTAGTATTTGTATAAGGGCCGCTTTTTGGTATAACAAAGATTCACGATCAACCTTTTATATGTTTTAAGCTAATAAAAAGTGTTTAATAGATAGCAAGTTCCAAAGAGAAATTCATATTATTTAGACCTCAAATTCCAAAACCATAAAGCTACCATAAAATAATATGTCTTCAGTGCTGTCAACTCCTACATTTAAATTTAACTTCTTTAAATAAGTTTGACAAACAAATAAAAAATCACTACCCAATCAATGAAAATCAAAAACTATTTTTTCATCAGCCTGTATAATGGCGCTCGAATTCGAGGCTGGTCGACATTACGATCTTTAATATTTCTAATGTCGGCCCCTATTCCTTGTACCTTATTTCTCGAGATTCGATTAATATCACCCCGGCCGTTATTTGGCGATTAAACGTAAAATAGATTTATTTATCTAGAAGCTTTGCAAATTCTCTTGGTTTAGCCAATGAAATTGGTACAATTGGAATTTATAAAACAGACTGCATTTACTTTAAGTCGGCCACGGCCGAGAATCGGGTTTTAAGTCAAAACTATTACACTAATGGTGGCCTCCTATTTTGCCCTGAAAAATATACGCAAAACGCTGAAAAAACTATCTCAAAATATAGTAAAAATAACCCTTTAGTGATAATAAAGCTTAAAACAAAAATAAAGAAATGTCTTATCGTTGTAATATCAATCCCCGAAATGTGAGTATTCACATCAAGTAAACTACTTTTAATGAAAACTTGACGCTTCAACGACGCAATCCCTGCTGATGCTCAGTGTGCGAAAAGCAAGTGACTTAATGGGATAATAACGGTTTGTACATATAGAGTATGAACTAAAGTTGCAATTCGAGAGGTAAAATTGTTACTTAATTACCTTTTGAATGAATGCAAGCTGAAAATGTGCCGACGGCCGACTATTGTGGGGAGGCCGACATTTGGTAAATACGCCAAATGTCGGCTCTCCCCTACTGATTTTACTGCACAATGACGCTCTATGGTAGGTCATTGATCAAAGGAACTGCCAAAATTTTAGCAAATTACCGCACACGTCAGAAATTCGTTTGTCAATATGTACGAGATTACCATTCTATGCCACGTCTTTCAGTGGAGTGTTAGTGGTTGACCATTGGAAAGTCATAATGACGCCATTATATTAGTAGATTACCAAAACTTGTCAAAATCAAAAATTATGGAGTCAATGATAGACGATTCTGACACTATTGTAATAGCAGACTTGGGGGCCGACGATAAGACCTTAAAGCAGTATTGTTTTAATCTTACTTAGGCTTCGTACCATGACGCCTTTAAAACAACCTTATTACAATCTTAAAACAAGATTGTTTTCTTAACGGGTCTTAGCGGTTTTGTGACGTCACTCTTAAAAAATGCATTCTTTTCGTACCCTGACGGGATTTTTGACCGCTAGCAGTATTGTTTTTACGTCAAATTAACAGGAATAAAAAAGTTGCTCAGGCGCAGCGGATTTTTTATTTTATTTTTTATTTATTTTTTATTATTAATATTCCACAATAATAATATTCCATAACTATCACACAACACCGTCTAGTCCCAAACTAACTACTACTGTACTGGGGTACTAGCCAACTGATAAACATACTTATATATTTCTAAATACATACATATTATAGATGAATTACACCCTGACACAGAACAAATGATCATGCTCATCACATAAACATTTGTCCTGGGTGGGAATCAAACCCACGACCTCTGGCATAGCAGTCAGGGCCACTAACCACTAGAACAAAAGGCCAGTCAGTTTTGTTTTCCAAATAAATACTAATGTGCAATAACTTGTTACTACTGTACTATACTACTGTGAAATAACTTGTTGTTCATGCACTAATGGACACCTTTAGGCATCGAAATAAGGTTTAAATATCTTTTAATTCACGAAAAACATTTTAAATAGTATTTATTTGGAAAAAAATATATATCCGCTGCGTCCGAGCAACTTTTTTATTCCTGCTAATTTGACGTTAAAACAATACTGATAGACGTCAAAAATCCCGTCAGAGTACGAAAAGAATGAACTTTTTCTTCTAATGGTACGAAAAGCCTAAGTAAGATTAAAACAATACTGCTTTAAGGTCTTATGGTTGGCCCCAAATCTTTAACGTCGTTCATTCTTTCCTAGCCCCTAGCAGGAATACAATCATACTGAGTGATTAAGTTCATGGTACGAAATGAAGTAATATTACTTTATGATGGAAACAAAACGTTCCTGCAATAAGATTGTTTTTTAAATCTTTATCGTCGGCCCCTTGAGGCCCTGATCTAGTGCGGCCATCAAATCTGTGAAAATTAACAAAAGCTATGCGCTTATTTTATTCCGCCTAGTCGGCCTATGTACCACTATTGTACATGAAGTTTAAATAAATAAATAAATACTCTGGCAGGTTCTTGGCCGTCCCTCGTGTTTGGGAGAAGATGCACGAGAAGATCATGGCGGTGGGGGCCTCCAGCGGCTACATCAAGAAGCAGATCGCTATGTGCGCCAAGGACAAAGGTCTTAAGTACCATCTAGCCAGAATCAATGGGTGAGACAAACTGACTTATATAGCTTCCATTGGTTTTACCTATATTTAGAAGGTACACAGGGTGGGCGGTATCTAGGAGGAAAACCTCTTGCGCCACAATGCTATGTAATCGATGAATGGCATTGAATTGTAAAATCCAAGTGAGAGCAAGTTATTGTTTCTGGATTGATTATCGGATGAGGGTGTTGGGTATCCGATGGATACAAGACGCACATGACTGGTCGTTGTAGTGACTTTTGAGGGAGGTCTATGTCTAGCAGTGAACATGTATATCTCGGCTGAAATGATGATGATGATGACTGCGTAAATGTAGGTTATACCAGCTTTCGTATAAAAATTACAAGCCGTCAGAAGTTCTAATATCGTACTTGGCAAGATAGACCTCCTTATTGTACAACATAGTCGTAAATCAAATTATACTGACTGCTGACCTTGGTGAGAATATTTCCGTGCCTAACGTAAGAGGTGACTCAGCGCTTGTTAGTTAGTATAACGATTATATATCTGACACTGTGTTTGAAAAATAGGTACCTATTACTACTTATGAGGAAAATTACATAAAACACACCCGGAAATAACCTTTGGACTGTATAAACGTTTCAGACTATGGGTAGGTAATACAAATCGTTAAAGATCTAACGGTAGGTACCTAGGTACTATGTACCAATTGATGTCTGTGTGTGAAAAACAAACAAGTGGGTGTGAAAGACAAACAGCTATATTAATTAAATTGTTTCTCAATCAGTGCGCTATCGAGCAGCATGTATAGTCTACCAATAGACTGGACTCTTCCTGAATTGATCAAATTTTGGTATGTAACGTCAATAGACCCAGTAGAGTTTGAAGCATGCATCCCCATACATTATAGAACCTGAAAACTAGAAGCTTGAGTAGGTACTACTAATTTTACAAGCATGTCTGCACATAACTTCAGTAGTTAGAATAGTTATACTTAATAAAGGCTATTCCGTAGTTAGTTTTGATTTATTTTATCTACCTAATTGAAGAAATTGAGTAGGTACAGTATATATATAGATAACAGTATTTTCCAATAAACTTGTGTAGTTGCAAAAGAATAAAATACACTGCGAATGTTTTTTTACACAATTCACATGTAAATCCATCGATTTAATTTAATCAATTTAAATGAAGTAAGTAGGTACCTACAAACTACAAACTCAGTAGGTACGTGTACGAGGAGGTAGGTACCCATATCATTTCAGTCCAATCATTGTTTACTAAGATAGACCATGAATAACACTCTTCACGTAGGTAGGTACCTAGCTAATGCAGTTGGCATAACCTTTGCGTACTTACCTACTAGTGTAAATATAGTGCAAAATACTCACAGCACGTGCTAATGAAAAATTAATTTTCTGCGGTATTAAACTTTTGTTTTGGATGTCACTGTAGTATTTTTGGTATACCTATTGGTACCTCCTCCTTGCGTCGTATTCCTCAATGCTGAGGGTCGTGACCTCCCTGCTTCATCACTTTAACCCTTACGATCTCTTTCCGTCTGTTCCTGTCTCCGGCGATGTGAAGGGCATTGTACATCGTAGAGTCAAGAGCGGTGCGGATCTGGTCGGACCAACGTATTGGGCTGCGCCCGCTATTGCTATTGGTACCTATAGATACCTAAATACAAATAGGTACACCATTAACCAGGTGTTCTTCAATACTCGCGCTGCCGTATTTCTTTATTTTTGAATTAGTTATTCAGTTTTATGTTGAAATAAGCCATTCTTACATTTTTATTTTTATTTCCCCTATACGACGACGTCCATGCAAGGGCACGGCTTGTACCTATAGTAAATATAAAATCATTCACTCACCTACTCAAGTGTTTTTTTTCAATACGTACTTACACTATAAAGTCCATACCCATTGTAAACGTCTGTTGAAAAGTGCAGGTATCACCTAGATTGTTAATGTACCTATATAGGCATTCTTCATGTTGTTTCTGTGATCCTATAATATTTATGTGTGTTAGTTTCGGCATAAGGCCTGTATATAAGTAGGTACTTACCTTACATCTCTAGGGTTGACGGCTCGTCGTTCGGCTACAAATTGGCGAAGTCGGTGGTGTTCGACAAGGTGCACGAGTCCCTGGGGCTCGATCACTGCAAGACGTTCGTGACGGCGGCGGCGCCACTGTCGCCCGACATCAAGAAGTTCTTCCTGTCACTCGACATACCCATCGTTGACGCTTTCGGCATGAGTGAAGCTTCCGGCGCTCACACGCTCAGCATATACCCCAAGTAAGTATATAAAGTCGAAGCTAAGTACAGTTGAATTGGCCATTAATTTCATGAAGTGATTGGCCATTTCACATAATTCCTAGTCTATACCTCCAATCCTCCTTCATTCTTTTGCCTATTCTTCTGTTTCTGTCTTCTTTTCTTTTACTATTGTGTGTACTTAAATTGTTAAATAAATAAATACATAAATAATGGCTGGTCACTTCATGAAATGGTCATTCTGAACCTAACCTAACCTCGGCCATATCAGGAAATGTTCAACCATTCTACAGTGTGGCTATAGTGTGGCAGCATGGCATCATGCAGTTTCGGATACCCCATGACACCCCTTACATTCTCCGTTTATGATTCTACTATCAAAGAGAAACGGAGCTGAACTGGATAAACAGCACTATCCCTTCTTTACAACGGAATCTTGATAATTGGACACGTCATTTTCACGATTCTACTAATTAATTGAATTCGCAACCTCATCGGTGCTGATTCACCTTGGTGGAGTGATGAGTCTTAGTTCTATTCTTCTATTTTGCTTGTCAATAATATTAGCCTTTCAAAAACAAAATATTGTAATTACAGACAATGAAAGAGCATTCGCTTTGGGTTTAATGAATTAACTTTAAATAGATTTAACTATTATTTTAACATAATTACGATGATTAACTGAATTCAAATATCTTCCGAATCAGTCACATACGTGATTGATTCGAAAGATATTTTATCAATTTTATGTCGTTCGGTATCATTTGATAACCATCAGAATGTAGTAATGTAATTTTTTTAACATAGTGAATAACTGCAACTGTACCTACTTATTATTTTCCTTAAATAAATGAGTAATACGGTGATGTAATCCACGGAATAGTATAAATATTATCTGCTATCCTACAGATTAACCAAAAGATTAAATGAAACATAAAAATGTTTACACAAACAGATAAGTTCCGAATGATAAAAACCAAGCCACTGACCCCACGATTTTTGAAGTTTTACTTCAGCCAAGTTAAACTGTCAAAATTTTTCGTTTATTAAATACGTAGGTATGCTTTTAAAAAAAGGGGCAATTTACAATTTACGGCCAAAAAACAGATAAATCATCAAGAAACTTAGTTTATTACCGCTACTTTGCTCTCTACATCTACGAAACATGTACCTATGTTCCTTATGCAATACCTGAATTTACCTATTTGTTATACCCAACAGGCTCGTGCTTAGCAGTATCCCAAGGCTAACTAAGTATAATAAAAGTTGCGTCACAATGTGCGTGCGCTTATATAATAAGCTACCAAAATAATGATCTCATAACTCTAAATTTTGTATTGTGTTAAAAACTTCGTTGAAAAAAAAAATTACCTAATATTACATAGCGAAACATGTTATATTTACTTACCTTTTTTATAGTTCCTATGTACCTTTTTTACAATGCTGTTTTAGGAAATAATTTTTTTTCCGCACTTTTTGACTAGTTCTCAACTCAAAATATTTAATTTTGAAACTCGCGTTTAGTCTCAATTAAAAAAAAAACAAATTAAACCTTGTTTCTTAAATTGTTTAGGGGATGAATTTTGGAAAATCCTCTACTACGACTACCTACATCATATAAAGAAATCTTGTGCAAAATTTTACGCTCCTAATCACAGTAGTTTCGGTTGTACCTACGCTACGTTTAGAAAATTACAAAAAGATGTATCAATTTTTTACAGATTTTCCTTGGACTCGGCCGGTGCGCTCTTAGACGGTACAGAAACAATGTTCGGGGGGTCCACCAGTCCTAACGGCCCGGGAGAGATTATGATACGCGGCCGCCACGTGTTCATGGGCTACCTCAATGACGAAGCCAAAACCAAGGAGGCTATCGACGACGAAGGCTGGTTGCACTCTGGAGACATCGGCAGGGTCGACAGCAATGGCCTATTATATATTACTGGAAGAATTAAGGTATTATTGGTTGATCCTTTTTGTCATAGAATTGGACAATAATTTAAGGTACTAATATAGTAATGAATTAATTTTTACGCACTCCTCTATTGTTGCCCGATGAAAAATCCCCAGCCTTCTTAGAATACTTAACCAATAAAGGGTTAAATTCTTCTGCAGAGGTTATTTTGTGCCGTATTCCATCAAAAGTTCTGATGACAATAACCCCGTCCTGAGTCCAGCATGCAGGCATCCCAAAGTGAAGGCGAGCTTTGCTAAATACTGCTTGTCTAACGCTAGTGAGGAACTCTTTAACTGTGATGATGGAGCCCTTCAATGCAGACTTCACCTTCCAGACAGCAGATTTATGGTCAAAATTTGCAAACCTTACCAAGATAGGTCGGCTACGTGTGGGTCCTGTGCTTATAACCCCCAGTCGATGATAGGTCTTAATAGCTGATGCAGTAATAACCGGCACTCCCAGTTTATTGTGTAGAATGTTCAACACTGAAGCCCTGCAGTCTTCTTTGTCCACTTCAGCCAATCCGGTAATTGTGGCTGTAAGTCCCCTCTTTGAGGCGTGGCTGGAAAGACCTCACGGCGTCCTTACCTTCCGCATGACGCAGGTCCTTACCGGACACAGCACGTTCGGGAGGTACCTGTATCGAATTAAAGCGGAAGAGGCGCCCGGGGGACACGGTGGAGCACACAGTCGAGGTGTGCCCTGCCTGGGCGGAGCGATGCCATGCCCTCGTTGCGATCAGCGGCGGAGACCTCTTCGCCGTGTCCGGAGCGAGAAGGAATGGCAGGCGGTCGACTTTATATTGAAATACGGTCGTAATTAGATCGTACCTAGGGTCGAAATAGAGATTGCAATCCCTTCTCACCTATAGGCATTATTTCCGAAATTCTCAATTTTTATTATTCGAATTTATTGATTGATGATTCCTTTGTATTTTTTTCAAAATAATGATAAATTAAACGTATTATTTGTAGTGATTTTTTTTTAACGCTACAGACTACAGATATTTATTTTGTACACAAATAGCTGTTCATTTTAAACCGTTCATAAATAGACAGACAGACAGGTAAATATAAAATTAAGTAAAAAAGCTGGTACTTATGTATTTTTTTTGGTGGGAAAATCATCCAATGACATCCCCCGCCTTGGGCGGAGTGGGAGATAGTGGCAAACTTACTGGCTAAAAATCACTCCCGCTCCTTCTTTGCTAATTATTAGGGGCCCGGTGTAGTAGTACCTAACTATTTTAGTAGTAACTTAGCTGCACTACACAGGACAAGCCGCTAGGTAGACAAAATACAAATGTCGAAACGGGCCTTTTATAATTCTGTAATTTAAAACTGAATGAATAATTAATCTAAATAAATATTATATTTTTTATTTCCTTGTATCGATATCAGTCGATAAATTCAATATTTGACTTTACCACATCACTAATTGAGTAGCGTAGAACTAGAACAAATAAATCTAAAATAGACTTTTTCTTGACGGCATAGGGTTGATTTTGACTAACCATTTTATTAAATTTTGGTAAAATTAAACAAAATAAGACTTTTACTAGAAAACAATGAAAATCCTTCTTACCGATGATACGAAACACCTCCATTTTTAAGATTCTTTCTCCTGCTATCATTGCCATTGTACCCATAAATTTAATTTTATGTATAAGCTGTGTTACTTTTTGGTGTACAATAAAGTTTATTCTATTCTATTCTATTCTATCATTTTTACCATAGATATAAGAAAGGAGGAGATATGCTAGGTAGTAAAAAATGTAGTGGTATCTCCAGTTCTTCCTTCCACTACCGACACTAAACACGTACAGGAATACTTACGCAGTCGCGCATACATCCACAAATCATAAATCAGATCAAACTACACAGTTAATATAAGCCTTATTCCCCTAAAAACAGCGTGTATTTTCCTTGCATCGTACAATTTACGCACACACAAACAATACACGACATCGATGTGCTGTGCAAAAGCCATTTATTTTACATTTACGCTAGGGATTGACTAAATACAAAAATTATCGATGTTTTCATTTTTTTTTTGGATCCAGTAAATAATATATGAATAGTAGAACAATAAAAATGGTTTTTATAAAACTAAAAACTTTCATTATTCAATCCCATACAATTTTCTTAATTATTTTTCGGGAAACTGAAAACATAAAATAACATTTTAGTTATCATTTTTAACTAAGCTAGTGCTAAACCTCACCATGTAAAAGGTGTTGAGGTGTGCCCCGCTTAGGCAGAGCATCGCCGTGTCTTTGCGGGCGCGATCGGCGGCGGCGATCTCTCGCGCCGGGCCTGTGGTAGGCAGTCGCCTCCGCGCGCGAGCTATGCTTGCAAAGGAGGAGGCCGTGAGGAGGCCGAGGGTTATAATGACTTGCTTTAAGTGAGGTTTTTTTTTTGTTTTTTGTTCAGTAACAAAACACTAAAACGATCAAAAAAACTTAAAAAAAAACCCTCTAAGTACCTAAGTGGGTTATTTTTTATTTATTTTTTAAGTAGAACTCATCCAGTGACTTTGCCCGCTCTAGGGCGGAGTGAGAGGGCGTGTCAGACTTTAACTGACTAAAACCCACTCCTATATTTCTTCTTTATCTTGTTTTCCTTTCAGAAGTGAACACATGGCCCCCAGTAGGCTTACTACGCTCTTAAGTTCTGCAGATCGAGATACTCGTAATCAAACGAATAGCAATAGTCATAACCTTGCCGAATATTTTACGGTGTGTTATGTTGTGTTCAGGAACTGTTGATCACTGCGGGCGGAGAGAACGTGGCTCCGGTGCTGATCGAGCAGACGGTGCAGTCCGAGTTGCTGCATATCGGTTACGCCGTGCTCATCGGCGATAGGCGCAAGTTCCTCTCTATACTCGTTACGCTTAAGGTAATTAATACACATAATAACAGGCCTGTTGGTCTAGTACTTAGTCCTGACTGCAATGATAATGGCTTTTGACGTTCCAAATTGAAATTTCATTATTTCCTAGGGATCGCCTTTACTGCAATCTCCCTAGGGACAGAATGACTTGCGTTAAGTGATGGCTGTATGAAATGTAAAAGGGCATTATCAAGCAAGTGGTGTAAAAAATAATTATAACATTACACTCCTCTCTTTTACTTTCTCACAGTTCCGTTTATGGAGTCATAAGAGAACAATAGAACACCATACCTATACTTAATATATAAAATATTTATGGTCATAGGCAACATACCGTTGACAGATGCAAACGGCAATATCTCTCACTGCCACAGTAGAAATGACTTCAAAATAATCATTATCATCACCATTTCAGCCGAAAGTCGTTCACATCTAGACATAGGCTTCCCCAAGTGTCGCCACAACATGTCGCATGACCGCGACCTTCCCCAGGTCTTCGGTCCACTTTGTGGGAGGCCTTCTAACGCTGCGTCTTCCAATGCGCCGTCGCCACTCCAGAACCTTTCGGCCCCATTGCTCAATAACTAAGGGAAATAATAATGGTTCCGAAAAACAAATTAATCTCCAGCAATCTGTGGCCGACTATTATTCTAATTACCCAGCGTTATAATGAATTACCGACAAAAAAGCCAAACAATAAACGAAAAAAAAAATCCAATTTAACAACAAATAAGAGCATGCTCAAATAACATTTTCTCCTAAAAAAAATGGATCTTCGAATAACAAAACTAAACTTCCGAATAGAATACTGAACCTCCGACAAAATTACTGAGTTACCGACAACAGAGGTTTTGTCAAAATAATCATATTTTTACAACTTGCATGAACTGTTTTAATTTCTATTGTTGGTTATCAAATTTATTTTTTAACTTTCAATAATGATGAAAATACCTCAATATTAAGGGATTTTTTTGCATAATATTCTTTGTCCTAATATACTTTGGCATAACGATTTTGGCATAATATGTTTTGCCATAATAATACTTTCCCAATTTTTTTTTGGCATACAATTTATTGGCATAATTATCTTTAAGGCTAATTTGTTTTGGTATAAATTTAATTCGCGTAACGTTACTAGGCCTAATGACTATAAGCATAATAATGTTTAGGTATACAATGAATATAACATAACATAACACCACATAGCTATAGTTTCTGTAACAATTCAATAATATTGTTGGTTAAAAATTTAATATGTTGTGCTACAAAAGTTAGTGACAGAACCGAATCGCTGCAAAACCGACTTCACGTAGTCTTGCTCGCTTGAGTGCTACATGTTTGCTTGCATGCTGCATGTTGCATGTAGCATGCTTGCTTGCATGCTGCAATTTATATTTGCGTGTTAAGTAAAATTCATGATATATGATGCAAGTAAAAGTTATTATTACAAGCACATTTTTATATTTTTTATAAGTTTCTGTATAACCACTCAGAATAATATTTTTAGTATAATGTTACAGTTAAAATAGCACCACAGTCTATGAAATATGAAAGGTAATTTATGAATTAATAGTAGGCAAGTAAAGATAAAAATTACAAAGCATAGTTTTCAGTAGTACGTAATTTATGCTGGTAGAAAAGTATTACAGCAGTAAACAGTCATGTTTATTTTTCGAAGATTTCAGTATCTCATTCGGTCGTTTTGTCATTTTTATTCAGACAAAAGTAGTCGGAAAGTTAGTATTTTAGGCAGTAGATTTAATATTTTGAGTAAGGCCAATTCTTCTTTTTTTTGTCGGAGCTTTTATTACTACCCAAAAACTAATACCGACTTCAAAATAATAATAACCACAATTATGGACCATTGACTCTATATAAACATTCATAGGCGCCACAGACAATCTCCCTCTCTGCAAAGGCTCGTTTGGGGTCGAGACACCTGCCCCCCACGTCATCCTGGTATGCGAGGCCATGACTTCTCAACGTACACAAATCGTCCGCGTAGTAAGGTTGCTTCGGATAAGCCTTTAAAGCTTCCAGGAAGCTTCTTGGCTTTTGGACGGAGCTAGACTGGCTAAGTTAGCCAGGCTTCTCATACATAAGGGACTGGAGTTTCTACTCTTCTTTAACCTGTTTACCTATTACTCATACACCTCAATAAGTATTACACACAAAGAACAGTCTGAGTTGCCGTAAGCACTCGAATTACTCGGCGATATTGGGTTTGTTAGACAACCTTCGTCCCCACAAGTCCACCGTGCTACCATCGATGGTAAAGAAAAGAGTAAAAGTAACCTGGTACTACATATTAAATTATGTATTTTTCAGGCTAAAGTTAACTCCGAAACTAACGAAGCACTAGACGATCTGGATAACGAGACGAGGAAGTGGGTGGCCAGCCTCGGAAGCTCGGCTACCAAGATCAGTGAAATTGTCAACACCAAGGATCCTGCAGTAAGTTTGATAAAATAAATTTGCCCAGTGTTATCAAAGATCTCTTAGAAAGAAAAGAAAAAAAAAACAGTTACAAAAAAGCCTAAGTTAATAACAGTTAGAATATCTCCATTCTCTGTTTACAATTATTAGCCAGCAGGCTAAAATAATTGATATGTTTTTCAGGTATACAAAGCAATTGAAGAAGGTATAACCCGTGCCAACAAACACGCCATTTCCAACGCACAGAAAATCCAGAAATTCGCAGTCCTTCCTGCAGACTTCTCAGTACATTCTGGTGAATTAGGTAAGATTCCTAGCGAAAATAATAAAGCCATAAGCCATACTTAGGTACATAAATATATAGGAAAGATAGGTACCTATATCTAATACCTATAATGTGTTACTCAATAATATTCAATAAACGAGTTAACGACTCAGATGCAGAAACAAATAACAGTTATCGCTGAAAGCAATTTTCTCCTTTTCATGGTGTAATTATTTTTTACAGGACCGACGTTGAAAATCAAGAGGAACGTAGTCTACGAAAAATACAAAGACATCATAGAAGACTTTTACAAAGATTAAAATATAAGCTTACTGTTTAGGGCGAGGGACAACGTAAGAATTATAGCTAACTTAATTTGTTATTGCTCAACTAGGGGTTAGTGCATCGGAATCAATGTGATTGATAGTACTTTACGCAAAGGTGTAAATAGGTTATATTTTTGTTACAAAAATTAAATGCTATAAAATCCGATGGTGGTTTTCATAAAATAAAAAATTGTATAATGCGTTTCACATAAGAAGTTCCTTGGCTGTAATATTGGCTCCCCTGTCTGTCTAAAGAAAAAAAATAAAAAACTTTTTACAAAAAAAATTAAACCGACTTAAAAAAGTACAAAATAATTTTAAATTCGGAAGTCGGTGTTTCTATAAATAGTATAGTCAAATTAGGTCATTTTTTTTATAAAGATTGGATTAAATTCTCTGCAGAGGCAAAAACGTTTCTGATGGTTTTGAAGGAATGAAAAATGGTGTATAAAAAATAAAAATCATTTTGCACCCCTACGGAAGGGGGTGAAAACTGTTAATTGGTTATAATTAACCAGAGAATTCAGTTGGGCTCAGCGTAATTTTTTATATGGTACACCTCATCTACATTATTACATTTTATTTATTTTAATCGGACCAAAGCAGCGTTAGAAAAAAAATAAAAAAAATAAAAATGTTATTTTTGGTCATTGCGGCTTTAGGGAAAATAGTGTAGTTTTGTAAACTGAGGAAAGGATTTATACATTTTGACCTAATACATGATTGATTTTGCACCCTAGTGCGACGTACGGAAATTAGTTTTTCACGATTTTTGGCTGTTGTACTTCGGGGGAAATTAGTGTAGTTTTGAAAATCATCACAATCATATTCATTTGGTTTCCTTTATATTTGCACCCTATAAAAAATTAGAATTTTTATAGGGAACATTCATTTTTCTAGTATTGTAGTAATTGTCAAAGAGCTACTACGCCATGGAAGTGACAAGCGCGCGACACGGAATAATAAACTGACAAGAAGAGATAAGCGTCGTCATCACGTATGCGCGTTGTGGGATGTGTTGACGAGTATTCACTGATTGTGAATGCTCTGTTAGTAAGTTTTAGTAAAGAAACCTAAAGTTTTTTTTTATAATACAAAAAAAGTAAAAAAAGGTGTCAGTGTCTTCCAAGCATGTCCTTTATTTATTTCAAATAGGTACTGAAATTAATTATATTTCGATTGTCTTTGGAGCTATGTGGGAGCTATAGACCGTATGACTGTGCTGATTATTCTACGTCATCAAGTAAGGTAGATATAAAACATTTTACTTTATAGAAAAAAATGTGGAGTAAAATCTCAATAAAATATATGAAAATTACTATCGGCTCCATCTCCACTGCTTTAAGAGTCAGATCGACAGAGAAGATAAGATACGCAATACATGGACAGGATGGGAAGAAGGGGGCATTGTAACGGTGCGTCAGAAGATCTGGCGAATGGCTTGCGAGCGGCGCACTGCGAACTGCGCGCGTGCATTTCATGTTCGTACGAAAATACACAAAATAAATCTAGGGTTTATTAACTACTAGGTAAACCCGAGGTTTCACCCGCGTTTTTAATTACTGCCGCTCAGAAAGTCGATGTCTGTTTATTGGGATTTATAATGCTATTATCGAAGCAATCCATGTATTTACGAAAGAGTATCTGTTTTTTTATGAAAGAACACCTAATGACTTTTACCACTCTAGGGTGCAGCAAGAATGTGTGTCAGACTTGTGTGGACCAGGACCAAGGGTTTCCTTTTCAGGAATACCCCGCGGCCCTAACGGGCATCGGCCTTGCTAGGCCCCTACTGTTTTGCAGACATCCCTTTGAGGCATGCGTCCGAAATCTTCACGCGCATTTGATGACTCTGGCTTGGTCCTTAAGTGACTAGCGGACGGTGTGATACCCATAGTTCGTTGTCCGCGACACTGTGCTACTGTGGCCAGAAATTATCCAGCGACTCTTAAATTCCGGGGCGTCTCCTGGCAGCTGCTAAAGTGTAATGTCCGGTTGCGGCCATCTTCTACGCCAGTATTACTGCTTCCAGGCTGAGGTGACCGCATCCCATTTTCTTTGGCCCCGGACCATGGCCTGAACCAGGGCACGGCGTGCGAGATCGCCGCCGCCGAATGCTTCCACAAGGACACGACGGTGTTCCACCCAAGCTCGGCACACAGTCCGCACAATGGTTACATTAATGGTTCATGGCTGCATGGATACCTGGGCGTTTCTTCTTGTCAAATTAGAAACAGTTACCTCCCGAAACACCTATGACCGTCGAGGGTCTGTGTAAAGTGGAAAACGACGCCTCTGTAGCCAGGTTTCAGACTCCTCACAAAACCGTGACAGTAAGTGCATTCTGCCGAGATTGTGGTACCAA